>FYEU01000313.1:2371284-2407263 GCA_900188575.1 Geosmithia putterillii | reverse complement strand
CCCCCCCGCCTTATGAGACCTCTGTCTTTTTGAGAGGTAGAGACGATCCAAGCGCTAATACGGCATGTAGTTCCTCGAGTCCTTTGCTGGCAAGCAAATTTCCTCGTCCGAGGACCGCCTCGAGGAGACCAAGAGGCGTAAGCTGGCCATCAAAGCGCGGAAGCTGGTGGAGCTGATGATGGTGTCTGGCGTGCCCACGTCTTCCGGCTTTGAGGAGCGCATCCGCTTCTCTGAGATTGAAATTGTCGACAGCAATGCCATTGACACGGGAGTCCTCCACAGCCTGCCCGAGGGCAACTATATCAACGGGCTTGACGTCAACGTTGCCGGAGTCCGTACCACGGCCGTCAAGGGTAAGATTCGCACCCGCAAGCACGCAGAGTTCCTCATCCGCGTCAAGCGCAAGGGTGAGCTCGAGCACTTCGTCGCCAGGCGCTACGGCGACTTCAACAGGCTGCACCGCCGCCTGCGCCTCGAGCTTCCTGGCCGTGTCCTCCCTGCCCTTCCCACGAAGAACAAGTCGGATTCCAAGGCCAGCGGCCTCCTCGGCTCCTGGAGCGGCGGCGCAGGTGACGACTCGGATGCCGACTCGCTGTCCTCTGGGTCTACGCACCGCACTGCCACCTCGGCCCGTACTGCCGCCTCGTCTCTCCTCTCGCCCACCACCCAGACCAGTGAGTTAAACTGCCCCCTCCTAGACGTTGCATACCAGAGACAAACTGACCTTTCCCTCAAGAGCATCGCAAACAGGGATCCGTGACGTCTGGCAGGTCCTCCATGTCCAAGAAACTGGCATCGCCTAGGGTATCCGCGGATGGACGCCTGGCGCCTCCGGGGATAAAGTCCGAAGGGGTGAGTTTAAGAGAGCCAGGGTGTTGTTGAACTTAAGAGCCTGGGGTCTAATATTCCATCTAGGACATCGTCCTCGGCCGCGAGAGCCAGCGTGTCTCGCTACGCGCCTACATCCGCACGCTGCTCCAGAACACGCAGTTTGCAAACACAAAGGCCATGCAGGACTTCCTCGAGAACGACCACATCAACCCTACCGATGAGGACATTGACGACATCCTGCGGAGGAAGGAGGTTGACGAAAAGCGCATCGAGGAGCAGAAGCGCTTCTATGAGATTGCCCGGAAGAGGGCTGCTGACCTTGACGAATACATGGAGCAGTCAGTACACCCTGCCACCCTAGATGCAATGCTCAGGACAGCATCAACCGCAGCAGCCTAGAAGACTTGCTAACCATGGCGTAGATTCCGTCGGGATATCGTCGAGCGTAATGGCCTCACGAATTTGTTTGCCGAGATCCGGGAGAAGAAGCAGGTTGAGGACCTGAGCATCCAGTACCGCAAGTTTGCCGAGTGGCTGCGGATTGAGATTGCAGCCGTCATCTACCACATCTTCCTGGCCGAGGACAACTCGCCGGAGCTGTTTGCGCAGGCCAAGAGGATACACTCGCTGATACCGTATACGGTGCTCAAGAACGTGATCCGGATTGCGAACCCGGCAGCCGTCATGTCGGGCATCCTGGACGTGTTCCTGGCGCAGCCGTTTGGGTCGCGGTCGCTGCTGCAGCGCATTTTCTCGCTGACGCTCAACGACGGAATCCGGAGTTTCCAGAAGTCGATTGACGCGCTCGACACCAAGATTGGCGACACAACGTACTCGCAGAAGCTCAAAAACTACACGCAGGCCGAGGAGCACATCAAGACGGCTATACGCGAGGAGGCCGAGTCGGAGGATATGGACCTTGTGGTGACGATCCTGCGGTCCGACGAGATTGGACCGGAGCTGTCGGGCGAGCAGTTCCAGAATCTGTTCAATGCCTACGTGGCCTTCAACAACGCCGTCGAGAACATTGACGAGGAGCTGCGGCAGGGTGCGCAGCTCTTCTCATACCTCAAGCAAATGCTCAAGCTGTGCACACGGCAGCGCGACAAGGCCATGATGCTGGAGCTGATTGAGGAACCTGTGACGCTGCAGCTGTTCCGCGACCTCTTCACCATCTTCTACGAGCCCCTGGTGCGCGTGTATAAGTCGGCCAACGTGTACAACAGCGTGACCGACTTTGCCGTGTTTGTCGACGACATCATCCAGGTGGTGGACAAGTGCCGCGACCAGGACGCCTCGGCGGACCCCAACCAGACGGTACAGGCCTTTATTGACCTATGCCAGCGCCACGAGCACAACTTTTACAAATTTGTCCACGAGGTGCACGTCCACGACAACGGCCTCTTCACCCAGTTGATGGAGTGGATTGAGGGCATTCTCGAGTTCCTCCGTCACGGCCCCAAGAACGGCACCATTGACATTGACGCCCTCTTCACAGGTGCGGCGGGCGCGGGCGCCGTCGACAAGGACAAAGCCATTGTTGAAATCGACTCGCTCATCGCGTGGCAGGAGGCCCGCAAGCGCTGGCACAGCGACAAGACGCGGCAGAAGATGGCCGCCGAGGGCACCGGCGGCGCGACCGGCCCGGGCGGCGTCATGCTATCCCGCGGATTCAAGTCGTCCGACTTTGGCCTAGATGACCAGGACCTTGAGGACATGAACTACGATGACGGGTCCGACGAGGAGGAGGAGGCCGAGATTGAGGACGAGCTCGACCCCATCGACGCGGAGAGGCGACGTAGGGCAAAGCGCCAGGACCACCTGCGCAGAACGGCGGGTGAACCACCTAAGCCGCCCGTGTCGGAGGTGCATAAGCTCAAGGAGAATTTCATTATCATGCTGCGGGATGTGTTGGCTGATTAGAGCTTGTCATTTTTCGTTCGTTTGCTGGGATGAGGAGAGAGAGAAGCAGAGAGACTCCGTTTATCCTTTATCGCATCTTGTTGAGATGATAGAAAGAAAGAGAGGCAGACATACTCTCATCTTGTTTCAATAGTAGACAGGGAGAGAGAGTGGCTAGAGGAGAGATGGCATCATCGGATGGATACTAGTAGAACAGCTATCATGACTATTGCATTGCATTTATATACAGAGTACGCTGCCAAACTGCACACCTCTACTTCGCACTTGGGAAGGAGTATTACATCCCGCCAGATGAGTATGTCTCTGAGTACATGCACTGTTGACAAGATGCATGTTCAAGACATGATGTGACCCACTGCGAAGATGTCGACTGTTGTGCATAGTTGTTCTGTCCCCGCCCAGTGCCCCTATTACCAGTACGAGGATGCATGCGCTGTAATCTCCAGCCTACCAGTACTCCGTATGGGCATCGAGCCTCATTACGAATACCAGTACATCGTACTTAGTACTGCAGTAAAGTAGTAGTAGTAGTACGGCCTGCATGAGTGGGACTCGGTTTGAGCCTACGACGTAATGGGCTGGCAAGAGAAAAAATAGTCACATGGGTGACGTGCCTCCGGGCAGCGCCGGGACTCCAGGGTAGTCGGGTTGATTATAATGGCTCAACGCTGATTGGCCAACTGGACCGAGGATAACAGCCGCCTACCCACGACTTTCCCGGGGCAGAAGAGAGGAAAGGCAGAGCCAAGGGAAAGTAAGGGAAACCAGAGGCAGCAAGGGGCCAGCCAATTGGCCGAGCTCCGAAATCCCATCCATCCACCCACACTATTACCGCTTGGTCAATCGTTCTCTTTCCCAAACGGATCTTGTTCGTTTTTTTCTCTTTTAATATTCCTTCCTTCCTTCTAACTAGTAATTCTTGCCCCCGACCCCCCTCGGAATCAACATCTCCCCTCCTCCTCCTGCTCCTTCTCTCCCCTTTCACACCGGGATCGCCGCTGGGTGTTGATTCTGCCAGAGAGAGCAAAACGTTTCCGCCCGTCCGTGTCCACAAATGGCTTCTTCCATGGCTTTGAGGCGTCTAGCCACCGGCTCGTCTGTATGTGATCCTCTAATCGTTGAGGGGGAGAGACGTTTCACACCCTCTGCGCATTCCGTTTTCGGATTTGCTGACCTTTTCTTTCGCAGCTCCCGAGACTGGCCACCAGCAGCAGGTCCTTTTCTACATCGCGACACCTCGGTGAGTAATCAACGACGACGAAGACACGACGATCGATCAGACAAGGCGAACTGGGCAGGACAAGGGCGGTAGTGGCTGACACGCTCTCGGTAGCTCGCGTCATCTCGAATGGTCCCCTGCGGGCAAAGGAGGCTTCGCCTCATGTGAGCAACAAGTACCACGTCATTGTAGGTTCTATCCCGCCCCCTTGCTGAGAACACCCGGCCCGGTCCGGTCCGGTGGTGGTTGATTGCGCGCACGCCGCGAGCTGACACATTGCGCTCTGCAGGACCACGAGTATGACGCCCTCGTCGTCGGTGCCGGCGGCTCCGGTCTCCGCGCCGCCTTCGGTCTCGCCGAGGCCGGCTTCAACACGGCCTGTATCTCCAAGCTCTTTCCCACCCGAAGCCACACCGTCGCCGCCCAGGGTGGCATCAACGCTGCCCTCGGAAACATGCACGAGGACGACTGGAGGTGGCACATGTACGACACGGTCAAGGGCTCCGACTGGCTCGGTGACCAGGACGCCATCCACTACATGACTCGTGAGGCTCCCGCCTCCATTGTCGAGCTCGAGAACTACGGCTGCCCCTTTTCCCGTACCGAGGACGGCAAGATGTGAGTTACCTTCTCACACCCCAGCCCGGCCCGGCCCGGCCCAGCTCGGCGCTTTGTGATGTGCTCTGGTCGACATGTTGCTGACAATCGTGACCGTATAGCTACCAGCGTGCCTTTGGTGGTCAGTCGCAAAAGTACGGCAAGGGTGGCCAGGCCTACCGCTGCTGCGCCGCCGCCGACCGTACCGGCCACGCCCTCCTGCACACGCTCTACGGCCAGTCGCTCCGCCACAACACCAACTACTTTATCGAGTACTTTGCCCTCGACCTGATCATGGAGGATGGCGAGTGCCGCGGTGTCCTCGCCTACAACCAGGAGGACGGCACCCTGCACCGCTTCCTCGCCAACCACACTGTCCTGGCCACCGGTGGCTACGGACGTGCCTACTTCAGCTGCACCTCCGCCCACACCTGCACGGGTGACGGTATGGCCATGGTGGCCCGCGCGGGCCTGCCCAACCAGGACCTCGAGTTCGTCCAGTTCCACCCCACCGGTATCTACGGTGCCGGCTGCCTCATCACCGAGGGTGCCCGCGGTGAGGGTGGTTACCTGCTCAACTCCGAGGGTGAGCGCTTCATGGAGCGTTACGCCCCCACGGCCAAGGATCTGGCCTCGCGTGACGTCGTCTCGCGCTCCATGACTATGGAGATCCGCGACGGCCGCGGTGTCGGCGCCGAGAAGGACCACATCTACCTGCAGCTGAGCCACCTGCCCGCTGAGATCCTTGCCGAGCGCCTGCCCGGTATTTCGGAAACGGCCGGTATCTTTGCTGGTGTCGATGTGCGCAAGGAGCCCATCCCCGTCCTGCCCACTGTGCACTACAACATGGGTGGTATCCCCACCAAGTACACTGGTGAGGTCCTGACCGTGGACGAGAACGGCGAGGACAAGGTCGTCCCCGGTCTGTTCGCTTGCGGTGAGGCCGCCTGCGTGTCGGTCCACGGTGCCAACCGTCTGGGCGCTAACTCGCTGCTCGACCTGGTTGTCTTTGGCCGCGCCGTCTCCCACACGATCCGCGACCGCTTCAACCCCGGCGACAAGCTCAAGCCCCTGTCGGCCGATGCCGGTGCCGACCACATCGAGGCCCTCGACACGGTCCGCCAGTCCGACGGCCCCAAGAGCTCTGCCGAGATCCGCCTCGCCATGCAGAAGGCTATGCAGACTGACGTCTCCGTCTTCCGCACCCAGGAGTCGCTCGACGAGGGCGCCGCCAAGATGGAGAAGATTGACGGCATGTTCTCCCAGGTCGGCATCAAGGACCGTACCATGATCTGGAACTCGGATCTCGTCGAGACCATGGAGCTCCGCAACCTGCTGACTTGCGCGTATGTATCCCCCCTGGTGATTTGAAGGAAGACGAATCAACTGTAATGCTAACAAACTCCTAG
Organism: Geosmithia putterillii; assembly: GCA_900188575.1. NCBI lineage: Eukaryota > Fungi > Ascomycota > Sordariomycetes > Hypocreales > Bionectriaceae > Geosmithia > Geosmithia putterillii. Next base: position 2,401,284 of record FYEU01000313.1, on the reverse strand, counting down.
CACCCAAACCGCCACCGCTGCCGCTAACCGTAAAGAGTCGCGTGGTGCCCACGCCCGCGAGGATTACCCCGAGCGTGATGACGTCAACTGGATGAAGCACTCGCTCACCTTCCAGAAGCAGCCCCACGGCGAGGTCGAGCTGGGTTACCGCAAGGTCATCTCCACGACGCTCGACGAGAACGAGTGCAAGCCCGTCCCTCCGTTCAAGCGTGTCTACTAAGCGCTCGCAACCCGACCTGCGGTAATAGACATGAGGGGGCGACTCGTGAAGAAGAACAAGAAAAAGGAAGAAACTTGCCAAACGAAAAAAAGAAGGACGAAAAGAGAAGAAGTGGAAGACACACACCGTCACATCTCCTTTGTGTGCCATGGGTATGGATAATGGGGTCATTGTTTTCTATTCCGCTGTTTCCGACCCCGCGCCTGTTTTATTTTTTTGCTATATCCTCTGGCTGGATGAGAGGACCTATCTTGTACGTATTAACCTACTAGTAGAGATGAAGGAGGGGGAGTTTTGAGTGAGAGATGTAAGATTCCTTTTTTTATATACTTATAGGAAGAACAGCCATTTGAAGAAAACAAGATACATATCAAGGCTCTGTGTGCAGGGTGAATGACCTTGTGTGAAGTGTGATGTGCCCCCGGCTGCGCCTACATGTCTTGAACATGCATCTTGTCAACAGTGCAGGGGTTTGATAACATGCTAAGGCTGTGCGTATAGAGAGAAATACAAAAACAAATGATCAAAGAGACGTGCCAGGAGAAGGAAAATGGACAAGGCTTTCGGCGTCAAGTCGTTATATATCGTCGGGAAGACGATCAAATATCCCCCTGCATCCTCCTCAGGTTGCCCTTTACCGCCGTGAGAAGTTGATCTTTGCTCCTATTATCCATCTCGAGGTCCACAACATCCCCCCGTAGTTTCTGGATCTGCTTCTCCCTGTCTTGGACGACGGCGCGTAGTTTGTCGCGCGACTGGACCACCCCGCGCGCCTGGTTCGACTGGTTCGCCAGGACCCCCCGTATCGATTGGAGGACCTGGGACGGCAGATTGTGCGGGGCCAGAATGTCCATTATCTTCTGTGTCGGATCTTCTTTTGGTCTGGTCTCGGCGGGAGTTGTGCTGGTAGCAGCACGGGCTGCCTTCTTGGACCCGGGGGCGTCTTCGAAGCTGACGTTGAGGTTGTCGCGCTTGCGTTTCTTGCTGTTGCTGTTGCTGGCTGGGCTCTCCTTGGGAGCAAAGAGGGTACGTTCCGTGGGTACGGTGCCGGGGGTGGGCAGGCCGTTTTCGAAGCTGGTGGCGGTCGAGGAGGGAAGCTCGGGGGTCTTGGGGTCGGCAGGGGCAGGGGCGGCGCTGATGGGCGCTTGCGGTGGCGGCGGCGGCGGTGGTGCCACGGCACTAGTCAAAGCAGCTTCAACTTGATCGGCCAGGGCGGCTAGACCGAGCTCATCGCCTGGAGAGAGGTCATCGAATAGGGAGGAGTCAGAGTTGGTAGCCTGGGGTTTTGTGGACGCTGGAGTAGGGGCATGGGCAGAAGCACGTCCGGCCTGTCTAACGGATGGGCTCTCGGGCTCATGCTGGGGCTGGCCCTCTGATCGAGGCTGGCCCTCTTCGACGATATCATCGGCGGCGTCAGCATCCTTGCTGTTGATCCTCTGGCCTGACTTGGGCCGGACCCATGAGCTGAGAGACCCTTGAGTGAAACCTCTCTTCTTTCTGGTGGAAACCCGCGGCGTTCTGTCTGGGTGGTGGCGCGGTTGCGGTACACGCTCAGAGCGCAGAGAAGGAGGCATGTGTATATCTGCCTGTGTTTTGTTTCTCAAGGAAGATTTGCGGGCTTTCCACGGCTGTACTGGAGACCAAGCAACGCAATGTGACTTGGCGATATCAGTTGAGGCGAAAGGGTATGAGGGGGGGGGGCTGGGCAGCGCAATGGGAGTTTGAAGGCGGGGTAGCTCTCGACTTCATGCAGAACAGGTCATAGAATAAAATAATCTGACCAAGCAGCAGAGAAATGCGGTGGGAAGAAATGGCAAGATGGATGTGAGAGAAGAGGGGGTTAAAAGGATATCTTCCTCGGGGAGATCGAGCGTGGGGTTTGCCCATGAGGCATACTCGTAATGCAGTTGGCAATACATGCGTTGGTCAGTGGGGAACCTACCCGCAACAGGGGGCGGGAAGAGTATGCATGAAGCTGCATGTTGCCGCCCACACACTGAAAGGGGGAAACAACGCGAAGCAAATGAAGGGGTTGGTAAGACGCCATGTTTTGTACTCCGTTCTTGATTGAGCAACCGTGAACGGGAATGTGAGCTGGTAATTGTGTGATGCACTTAGTATATCAAGCATGAGAGTCGCAACCAGGGGTTCAGAGCCCTGGTCTGGGTTCGCCTACCTCCCATGCCCATGCTGAAGAGATGATAAGGAAAAAGGAAAAACTGCCATCGTTAGGCACTGTATGTATACCAACTACTACTTGTTGATCGTTGCTCTCTATCCCAAAATCCATAATCTTGATAATATAAAAACACACTCTGCCAACTGCGAACCCCAATATAAGAAACAACAGGGGAGAAAAAGGGCAGGGTTAAAGTACAGAGACAGCTTCAGTCCACACCAGGTTACTCCAGGACCCGGAGAATCTAGAAGTTGGGGCCGAAACGGTCAGTGAGGCCCTTTTGCGTGGTACCGTAGACGCTGTCGGGCGTGGCCGTGGCGTCGACCTTGATGACCTTGCCCTCCTTGGCGTAGTAGTCGACGACAGGCATGCTTGTCTCGACAAAGGTGCGGAAGCGCTTGCGGATGCTCTCGGCGTTGTCGTCGGAGCGGCCGCTCGTCTTGCCGCGCTCAAGCAGGCGCGCCTCCATGGTCTCCTCGGGGCAGTCGTAGAAGAGGACCGTCTGCGCGGGGCAGACAGCCTCCTCGAACTTGTGGGCCTGGTCCATCTTGCGAGGGAAGCCGTCGATGAGGAAGCGGCCCTTGTCGGAGCCTGACTCGCGCAGCGCCTCGGCCATGGCGTTCTCCAGAAGCTGCACCGTCACCTCCATGGGCACGATGAGACCGTTCTTGATGTAGTCGCGGATCAGGTCGCCGAACTGGGACCCGGGACGCTGCTGCTCCGCCCGCAGGAGGTCACCGGCCGACAGGTGCGTGAAGCCGTAGTCCTTGACCAGCTTGGCGCACTGCGTGCCCTTTCCGGCTCCCGGGCCGCCCAGGACGAAGATGACCGTCACCTTGTCGGGGGAGAAGGTCGGCGTCGACTTAGTCGGAGCGGGGAGCTGCTGCTGCTCCTGGTTGTTCGCTTCCGAGGCGGGGACATCTTTTGGACGCGGACGGCAGAGTGTCAGTGGAAATGGCATGGTTTCGGGGTTCCTCCCCTTCTTCGTGTGTTCTTCTCTGTAGCCCTCTTTTTTTCTCTATGTTTGTTCCGACTTGGCGACATATACCAAGAGGACAGAAAAGGGGGAGGGGGGTAGGGAGGGGAGGCGCGTTCAAGTAGCCCACGTACCCTTGCGACGGTTCACGAGGCCAATGTAGCCGAGGGAACCAAGACCGATGATGGCAAAGAAGGGCCAGAACTTGATGCCGCTTCCAGGAGCCTTGGGGGCCTCAGCAGAGTACGCACGACGCTGGAGGGCGAACCGGGGGGCGGAAAAGGCCGGGGCGGCACCAGCAGGGCGCGACACACGGCCTGCCAGGCGACGAAGGGGCATGCGGGAAGCCATGATCACGGGGGGCCTTGGGAACTCGGGATAGGTAGGACCGCGTGATGGAGGGAGAGAGCGTCGAGGTCAGGAGGGCAGGCAGCAAGCAGGGCACGCGCCGTTGTCGGTCGGTTGATTGATAGGGTAAAGGAAGGTGTGAAGTTGGGTGGGTTGTTTTTTTAGGGGATCGGATCTGTAGACTGTTGATGAGCTGGCCAAAGTATAAATTGCAATTACCGAGTAATCAACTCGTTAGGGTGCATAGGCAGGCCGCAGAGACGCTCGGTGGGTCGTGTGTTGACCCCTGTCCTTTTTGCTCTTGGACCTTTGGCCTGTACGAGTGAGACGCGCCATCACGTGCAGTCGTCTTCAGCACCAGGATTCTTCAACAGCGACTACTAATTAGGTATTCACACCTCTTCACGCCAAGACATAATGATCGCATAATCCCGTCTTTCTGAATGAAGACAGAACTCTGGGCCAGCTCTTAGCCACTGGCGTCGGTCGTCCTCAAAGAGAGCACGTGGTTATGCCTCTGGCGGTCCTGCCGGAGGGAGACCTTTCTCGCTACGCTCGCTCTTTGTTCAGCACGCATATAGGTAGGTAGGCTGGTATAGATATAAACCTTAGATGTGAACCAGAGTCTGCCCATTTCAGATGCTGGGTGTATTGTATTTTCGTAGTCTTCACCTTTCCAGTAAAGATGCCAACCACTACGGGCAATACGCACAAAAGGAGACACCAAATGAATACCGGCTCTCTTTATACCCTCCCCCCTATCCTTTCTTGATGAGCGTTTGGAAGAAGAAGAAAAATAATGAATCATGAATCAAGTTAACAACATAAAAAAAGAACATTCCTTTTATTTTACCCATTCCCTCTTTCTCTTTAATCATCATTGTCCGTCCTCTCCCTCTGCTGCCTGCGGCCGCCCGGCGCGCCGCCGGGGCCCCCGCCGCTGACGTTGGCGCTGTTGAGCTTGCGCTCCAGCTCCTGCACCTCGCGCTCCTTCTGGGCCTTGGCGTTGACCTGCTCCTGCTGGAGGACGACGAGGACGCTCTGCATCGTGGACCGCCAGTGGTCGACGCGGGTGGCGAGCTCCTGGTACTGGCGCTGGCCAAAGACGCGGTACGTGACCTTGTGCACGAGGAAGACGTTGCGCTTCTGCGAGAGCTTGCCCTCGACGAGGCCCGCACGGATCACGTCAATGGCCCACATCTCAATCTCGCCGTCGGGGATCTGCAGCGCCTTTGTGATCTTGGCGTACTCGATCTCGCGGCTGGGTGTGGCCGCCGCCAGGCTGGCAAACGTCAGCAGGCGCATCTTGCGGTGGAGCTTGTCGTGGTCCAGCTTCTGCTGCTCCACCCAGCCCTCGTGCTCCTCGTTGAAGTCGTTGTAGTCCTCGAGGTCCTGCTCGGCAAAGATGTCGAGGAGCTGCGAGTAGACGGGGTGCGAGTCGCCCAGCGCCTGCACCGAGGGGATCGCCCGCAGGTCCTGGAACAGGAAGTGCGTCGACGAAAGGAGAGCCATCTTGACGGCCCGCAGCGACAGACGCTGCGCCTCCTCGGAGGAGACCTCGTCCTTGCCGTCGGCGTCGAATGTCCGGAGAGCCTTGAGAATGAACTCGTATCCTTGTCTGTAGGGCTGTTAGCATCTCTCTCCCATACATGCACACTCGCTATCAAGCCCCCCTCCCCTGTCTTTGATGTACAGGACAAAGAAAGGGCAGGGTATGAGTCTTGAGTGCGTGTGTGTCTCCCTTGGCTGTGTGGGCCCAACTCACTGCTCCTCTCCGGCCTCAACAGCAATGTCAGCCACCTCCTCGTACAGCTTCCTCTGGTAGTCGTCGTCGGTGCCCCACGTGTCCATCCACTCGGGCAGGCGGTCGAGGTAGTGCTTGAGGGCCTCAAACAGGCCCTGGGTCTTGAGGAACTTGAGAATCTCCATGAAGACGCGCGCACGGACCGGGTCCGACGGGTCGAGCAGGTTGAAGATGGTAGTGAGAGCGTTGAGCGAGAGTCCCGCTCCGTGCACCGGCGAGCTGGCCAGCGGCTTGGAGAAGATGGAGCACAGTGCAGGCAGGTGCTTCTTGGGGTCCGACGACTGCAGCACCAGGTGGATAATCATGTTGGACGCCGCCGTGAACTCCTTCTCGGGAACCGCCGTCAACGCCTGCGACGACCCCACCAGCTTGGCCAGAACCTCGTCCTTGAACGCCGTGGCGCCCTTCTTGCCCTCGCCCGCCTGCAGCAGTTGCCTGGCCTCGTCCGCCTTGAGGTACTCGGCCATCTCGGCGGCCAGCTCCTCGAAAGAGCCGTCCACAAAGAGCAGCTGCTGCTGCGTCACATCCTTGGTAGCCGGCATCTTGTCGATCGTCGGTGTATTGTTCTCAGGAATGTCGTTCTCTTCAATAGCCCTCCTCTTTTTTTGTCGTCCCGTCTATCCTTCAACTTGTTTGTCGTCGAATCGGGGCCCTCTCGATGCTCGGCGAGGTAATGGATCGGTCGACACACGTGGGAAAAACGGTCCCGCGACGGAAATGGGCGATGCCTCGGTTCGGTTGGCTTTGCTTTGTCGGCGGCGTGGTCGACGGGCGGGTTGCGATGGGCAAATATTATTCCCTTTGGTTGCACTCGTTCAACTCGATCCAGTCCAGGCGCGGCCACACGAAAAAGCCCTGTGGTGGAGCTTTTGCCCCTCTTGCCCCCCCGCCAAATTTTCTGCCCGCCAAAAAGGCCCCAAGGTTTGTGTGCGTTTGTGTGCGCTAATCGGATCAATCACGGGCCGTCTTAGTCATTCTCTTCTTTATCCTTATCGTCGACGTCCTCTTCAGGTGGTGCCTCCGGCAGCCCTGTGAGGGACCCTCCTTGCGTTCTTCTTCCTCTCACGGGCTACTACATGTACTTGTATATCCAATACGGACCACAGTGATGATGCCTCCGCCAGCGATGATGGGAGCTGTCCTGGCTTCACTCGCATATGCCTCTTCAATACTAGCGGCCCTACCAGGAGTTGTCGCCACGCTCGCATGCTTCAGAGAAAGGTCGAAACAAAACACCTTGAATTACCATACCAATGAGTCTCAAATAAAAACAAACAATTTGCAAATCCAGGATCCATCCGTTGTAAAACCCTTTTTTTTCTCTTTCCATACAAGAAAATGTGAAGTGATGAGATGCTACTAGTGCTATAGCATCAATTATTCCATCCACCTTTTTTTCAAAATCAAAACAAACCAGACCGATATAACAAGACGGGACAGCAGCAAAAAAAGGCCGTCAAGATGTGATGTGTGTGCAATTATACAAGGAAATCGTTCATGGACAGACGACCGGGATTATAGCCTCACTTGCCGCCGTTGGCCTTGACCTTGACATTGTTCTTCGTCGGCTCCGGTTCCTGAAAGAGGGACAAGTTGTTGGCTTTAGCTCTTCTTGTCGGGGGCGGTGGTAGTGGGTTTGGCTTGTGCCTTCCCGGGATAAATACTTGCGTCGTCGTCTCCAAAGAGCTCCTGATCGCCCTTGCCGCCGAGCTGGAGGAACTCGGCGGGCTGGCGGTTGTGCGATGGCGCTTCTTCCTTGGGCTTGTTGATGACATGACCTTCGTTCTTAGAGAAGACCTTGACGGGATCCTTATCCTTGTTGTCGTTGACCGTGGCGGCTATCTGTACCGAGTTGATGTTGGACAGGAGGGTGCGCTCGCGCGGCGGGCCCCGGCGCTGCACCTCGAGGCCCGCGATGCCACCCACCAGCCCACCCGTGCTGTCGTTGACGTTGGGCGTTGTCTGGTTGAGCCACGGGTGTGCCAGGCACTGGTCGATGGTGAAGCGACGCTCTGGGTCCACGACTAGCATCGAGTCAATGAGTTCGACTTGCACAGGTTAGCACTTTACAATAGGAATATGAGGGAGAACAGGAAAGAAAGAAAATGCAGCGAGGGAGTGTGAAGACTTACGCGCAGAATCACCGACGGAATCCCAGTATGGCGAGGGGTAGTCGAACCTGCCGGTCTTGATCTGCTGTGACAGCGAGTAGGGAAAGTCACGGCTGTAGAGCTCGTCCGAGAAGGGAGGGAAGCCGCAGAGGCAGATGTAGAGGACGACGCCGAGGGACCAGACGTCGACGGCCTTCGTGTACTTCCGCTGCTTGGAGTCGGCGAGGATCTCGGGGGCGACGTAGCTGGGGGTGCCGCACAGGGTCGTGGTGAAAGACTCCTCACCAATGATCTTGGCGAGGCCAAAGTCGGCGAGCTTGACGTGGAGATTCTTGTCTGCGAGGAGGATATTTTCGGGCTTGATGTCACGGTGAACAATGTTTCGCTCGTGCAGGTACTTGATGCCCTGGAACAACTGAAGGAACAGCTTGCGGGTTTCATCCTCGGTCAGACGCTGCTTCATGACAATGTAGTTGAACAGCTCGCCCTCGGGGGCCAGTTCCAGGACGAGATAGACGCGGTCGCGCTCGGTAAAGGTGTCCTTGAGGCAGAGGACGCTGGGGTGGCTGACGCTCATGAGGACGCCAATCTCAAGTTGGAGATCCGCTGTCTTGGGCTTGCCGCCCTGCTTCTGGAAAATCTTGACGGCGAAGCGCTGGCCCGTCGACTTGTCGTGGCACAGGTACACCTCGGCGAAATGGCCCTTGCCGAGCTTCTCGAGGATCGAGTACTGCTGGTGGAATCCGCTTGTCCGGCGGCTGCGCGGGTAGTGGAAGATGAAGCGCGCCTTGTCGTGGATGGCGATTTCGTCGCCGTGTTCCAGGTCGCGGCACTGGTTGCGCCCGACGTAGGCCTCGTTGACGAATGTGCCGTTCTGCGACATGTCCTCGAGCAAGACGACTGTGTCTGTTCCCTTTGTCTGAGCGAACAGGAGGCAGTGTCTGTTCGACACGATGTGGTCGCTGACAACAATGTCTAAAAGCACTGCATTAGCATCGCAATACCAGCCAGCAGTAGTATAACTAGTATACTAGTAGTAGTAGTTGGATGGGTGGTGACTCACCGCACTCGGGATGTCGGCCGATGATGTAGCCACGTGACGCTGCCTTCTTGCCCGACGACTTTGTGCGCCCGTAGGCTTCCTCCTCCTTGAGCGCCTTGGGCTTGGACGATGCCTTGGCGTCCTTATCCTCCTCGGCCGCGACCTCGCACTGGTCCGGGCGCGGGCAGGCGTTGCGCTTCCTCAGCGCAAGCTTCTCACCGTACCGGGCGTCAAGGGGCACGAGATATCCCCATATGTCCTCGTCGTCCTCTTCCTCGTCCTCGGCGTCGACACCGTGCGCGTCGACGAGCTGGCTCATGGGTTGTGTGTCTTGTGGCGGCGACGAGAGGGCCTGGCTGAGCTCATGGGCCTCCTCGGTCTTGCGCGGGGTGGTGTGGCCATCATCATCGCGGCCCTTGTCCTTGGCTGAGGGTCTGGCGGTAGCAGTCGTGGTCGTCTCGGTGCTGCTGCTGTTGACGAGGTTGGTGACGGGAGAGGGAAGCTGGTGCTTGTTGGTGACGGGAGTCTTATCAACGCTGGTCCTACGGGCCTTTTTGGACTCGGTCTCACCCTCGGGAAGGGAGCCCTGTTTTGTTCCGATGTGGTCAGCAAAGGCGTAGACAAGGAGAAAGGGCAGGGCGGGTGTAGGATGGGCTGATGCCTACCAGAGAGCGTTTCTTGTTGTCGTCGCGAGGCGGCATGGTGGCGACGCTGACTGGTTTTAGCAGGCAGCTAGTAGTAGCTACTGGTAATGCCGTGCCGTCGTCGATTCCTGAAAGTAAGAGGCGGGAGTCGACTGCTTGGCCAGCGCAGACCCCTAGATCAAAGTGCTGCTGGAAAGAGGTCGGTGATTCGAGCGAGCCGGCGAGCCAGGCAGCCAGGCAGGCGCTGCACAGGTGGGCGGGCGTGTCGATCAATGGTTGGATGCGTGAAAGCCTGGAGCCGTTGCTAGTTCTGGTTCTGTGGTAAAGGAAAAGACGGGATGTGAGTGTGTGCAGAAACGCGTATGCGAACAAATAAGAATGGCCAGAGAAATGGTCAAGATATGGCCAAAATATGACAAGATGATGCCGGACTTTTGTGCTGCGGGATGAGATGGGACGAGGAAGAGCAAAGGCTTGGGGCGTGAATGGGGCGCAATCGACGTCGTTGGAGCGGGTGTGGAGAAGGGGAGGCGGCAGGCCTAGGCAGCCTTGTGCCTTGGGTCGAGTAAGCCCAGGGACTGGAAATATGGAGACGATACTACGGAGTATCCGTACCACGTACAGAATACTAGTAGTGATGCATGGTATAGGTACAAGTATTATCTGACTATTACTATTTATGTGATTATGAACACCCCAAGTACTCCGTACTGATACATTCAATACGCCGACCCTGCATGGCTCTTCCCGCTTTGCCTTTGCCTCCGTCACCCAGGCCAGGCCAGGCCAACCCAAGGCCGTCACGTCCGACAGTCACCACCGTGGTAAAGTCATGAATATGAAATCAGGTGGTTTGGTCTTTGTTCATTCTAACCATCGTTATCGGCATCATTCATACTGAGCCTTATTCCTACGAGAATCTCCCCGGTCATGCTGGCTGATGGCATTGCCACAGTCATGTGTCCTGCCCATATGGTCAGATCATGCTCGGCGGACCTGGCCAGCCGCACAGAGAACCTCGCTCACTCCACCTTACTGACATCATATCGTCTGTTTGAAGGCTGAGCAGCGTCGCGATTCACAACGTAGTAGTATCAATCCACCACTACTCACCACCACTGGTTTTCTCATCCAAAGCGTTTACCAAGCTGCTACAGTAGCTGAGTAGTACTGCCAGTAAGACGTTGAACACATACGTGGAACACATACGTGGAACACATAAGACAACAGTAGTACGTAGTACAGTGGTGCTGGCATCTCATACAACACCGACACATCACGAGACTACACATGTACAGCACAACGCTTCAAGTCCTGAACATATCCATTACCATTACCCATTACGTCCAAGAACAACAACGACGACAACGTCCAACAAGCAAGATGAAAACCAAACAAAGCGTCCTCCCCATTACTCCATGCACCCTCTCCCCCAAACTCCAGTCCTGATCCAACCCTCTCGTATCGTGAATATGGTTATGCTCCAACCTTTAATATGCTCTCCCTTCAAAAGAATATGACAAGACACTGTTTCGTCAAGCCCTTTCCCACACAGACAGCAGACAGACACTCAACACTGAACTCATCACAGAAAAAAAAAGGAAAGAATAAGAAGAAGAAAACAAGTCGTCATCAGTTTGCGCAACGCTTCAAGTCATGCTCCCGTAAGACCGTAACAACGAGAAAAGGGGAAATAAAGAAACAAAAACAAGAGACAAGAACAAAACGCCCACGTTAAAGCACACAAGAGAGGAGCCCGGCGTCTCACTCTGATGCTACCCACCTCTCTTCAGCCACCCGAAGCGCCATGGTAGAAGAGCATGAGTAGCCGTGGTCAGATTGACCGACACCCTCATACTCGACCTGGTCGTGGCACAGGCCCAAGCTGGCCAACCGCCCCCAGAATCTCGACTCCTATCGTTCGGGAATCGGCGACCTTGCCAGCCGTCCGCCCGCGCTCATCCGCTTCGAAAGCCGCGACTCCTTGTCGCGCTGCAGCTTCTCCGTCACCGTCGATATCCCTAGAGACTGCGGATGCAGTTGCTGTTGCTGTTGAGACGACGTCGACCCCGACGAGTAGCCGTCGCTGCTGCCGGCTATCGGCTTGCCCCTCTTCTGGTCAACGTAGACCTGCGCGTGCCGTCCCAGGGGGAATTGAGGTGGCGTCGCTGGGATTTCGGCCCCGTTCTGCGTCAAGAGTTCCGCCACGGGGAACGGAATCACCTTGCTGCCATCGGAGCCGGAACCGCCGTCGGCACCCCCACCACTGCCGCCTGATGCCGACGTCGAGGGGGGCGTGGGCGTAGCGCTGGGCGAAGGTGACGCTGGGTCTGCTGCCGCTAGTGCCAGCCATATGGCGTGCGTGCCGCGCATTTTGTCCACCACGTTGGGGTTAGCCCCCAGCGCCAGCGCGTACAGCGCCTGCTGGATCTCGTTCTTCTTGATGGCCGCCAGCAGTGTCTCGTCGGCTGTCCTGTATTGTGACAGCGTCGGCGAGATGGGCGCGACGTATGCCCGGTCCACATACTTGGCCGTGATGAAGCGCAGCCGCTGCTCCCGGCTCGCTCCCGCCGTTGGCTTCTGTGCCTGGTCCAGCCTCGCCTCCCACACCATGTTGGATACACGGTTGCCGATGAGCAATAGTAGCTCCACAATGTCCACCGTGAACGACTTGATGTCAAGCGTCAGCGATCGCACCTTGCTGATGTGCGTCCCCAGCGACCGATGAATCCCGCTGCACTCGATGCATACAATGATGCCCAGGTTGATAGACACCCACTCCACCTTGGACCCAGACCCGCAGTCGGCGCACCAGGTGTTACCCTGGTCGTTGGTGCGCACCATCTGCAGCAGCTTGTCAGGTGTGTCGTCGTAACCCGAGCTCGTCGTCCGTACTGCCGGTGGCCGTGCCCCGACCGTGATCCGCCGAACCGGCATCCCGCTGCTCGAGCTCGAGTGCTGGTGGTGCCCGTGGCTCAACGACTGCGACTTGCCTGTCAGGATCGATCCAATGTCCTTCCTAAAAGAAGACTCGCTGTTGCCCTTTGAGCTCCGGGGTGTTCCCGAAACGCCACGGCCTTCCATGGCGCTCTGCAATGCGTTGTTGATGGACACGATCCAGTTGTTCATGTCCTCCTCCGATGTAGCCTGGTACACGCGTTTCGAGCTCGGCGTGATGACCTCAAAGCAGAACCTCCTCTCCTGGTTCCGAGCCTCGCGGACCGATGCCATGCGCAGGTCGATGGGGTCCATGTGGAGGTCAAGCTTTTGCTTCCAGTTGCTGTACTCGGACAGTTTTCCCTGATCCAAGACGATCCAGAATCTGTCACAGTCAGCTTTCAGTCCGAGACGTAGATCGAGGGGAGATTGTTTCTCAGTCGCTATAAGGATGGTAGATATCAACTTACTTGTGCCATCCCTGACCACTCAGATTCCTCGGATCCACATGGCCATTAGGCCTTCCCAGCGCCCAGAGGAGACCCTCCTTGCGCTGCGTACCAGGATTCGACTGCGTGGCGTCACGCTCCTCGAGGTCCCGGAAGCCACGAAACTTGGTGCCCTGTCCGGGGCTGTGGGTCAGGCTGCTGGGCGACCTGAGGATGTCGGCGGCGCTGCCAGGGGCCGACGACGTGTCAGAGGGGCTCATGACGCCCCCTGCGGGCATGTTCCTGAGGCGCGAGCTGGTGCTGTCGGCACGGGTGAGTTCCGAGTCGGAGCTGGACCCGGGCTGGACGCCGTTACCCGCTGCGGCTGCAGCCGCCGCCAAGGCAGCCGCCGCCGCGGAGCCACCACCACCGATGCCACCGCCAATACCAAAGCCCGAAGCTGCCTGCTCGGGCTCGAGGGATGAGGCCGCTGCTGCTGCGGTGCCGCTCTTCTCGAGGACGCGGCGCTTCTCCTCGCGCTCGCGGCGTTGGTACTGGTACTCCTTGTCGGCCTCCTGGACCTCCGCAGAGAGGGCCTCGAGCTGGGGCAGCAGGCCCTCAATATTCTTGGCGGTATTGAGGAAGGAGCGCGTCTGGGAGTCGGCGAACTTGGTCAGATGGGAAAGCACCTCCTGCTCCTTGCGACCGCCGTGCAAGTCCTGCATGAAGCTCGAGTAATCGAAGCGCTTCAGCTCAAAGTTTCGTCGCTTAGCCTGGTACTTGGAGTCGCTCTCGGCCAGCTTCTTAGCCTTGACCGAGTCTTGGCGCTGTCCGAGGTACCTCGAGACGTAGGCATAGTATTCCTTGCTGTCCTCATCAAAGTCGCGCCTCTTGGCTTCGGCCTGCTTGATGTCGATCTGGTATAGCTTGTGGATCGGCTCGATAATGGTCCGCTGTAGGTTGGCCGTGTTCTGCCGCTCGTACAGAACAATCTGGTGTGCGATCTTGTCAAAGTAGTGCTCGACAGCGGGCTGTACGGCGTTGGCGTTGGTCGTCGACGCCTCGCGCAGCGCATCCATAAAGGCGGCATATGTGTCGTTGGCCTCGGTCTGGGCCGCGTATGCCTGTTCTGCCTTCCTGAGCACTTTTTTCATCTGCAACCGCATGTTGCCCGTCTTCTGCTCAAGCGCCTTGAGGGTGGCACGGAAAACGGGGCCGTCATCGTTTACCGTCACGTCTTCGCCCGGTTTCGGGCACGCAACCTCGACCTTGACGGTCTCCTGTGTGGACGGCGTGAGAGTAGCCCCAGTGCTGGGGGCACTGAGCTCGGTACCACCAATGAGTGGCGACACCGGCTCTTCAATTATGTCTCCGGTCAAGCGGGAGTCGACTGACTGGGAGGAGGCAACACGGATCTTGGGCGGTGCCGCCAGGTAGAAGGGGGTGGGAGAGCCCGGACTGCTAAGGATGGTAGGGGGGGCTGAGAATAAGGACGGGCAAGTTAGCGGAGGGCAGAGCCGGGGACAAAAAGACTGGGCAGCACATACCTGCAACAAAGTAGGAGAAGCTGGCTAAAGCGTTGAGCCGGTGAGCACGAGCATCGTACTCGACAAACTGCCGGCAGGGTTAGCGTAAGAGCAGAAGAAAAGGGGACAGGGCAGGCAAGGCTGAGCATACACTGCAGGCGTTCCTCCACCCGCCGCTCTTGTCTTCGGTGGCCCTGGGCGGCTTCCATTTCCATGTCCACTCAAAGGTGATGGCGGGGGAGCCGGTAGTGCCATAGTCGCCGACGAGCTCAACGTTTGCGTTCTTATGGAGGTTGGGGTCGGCATGGAACTCGCGCGTCAAAAGATTATCGACCTCGCGGGTGGTGGCACCGTAGGCAAAGGTGAGGCCGGAGACGTTTGTATCGGTCGGCGGAGAGTCTGCGTGCTGGGTCTGGCGAATGACAAACGTAAAGGTGAAGATGAGTTCGTCGTCGCTGTTGAGCTTAAGCAAGAAGCTGGGTGCCGCTCCGGGAGCTGGGGCTTCTGGATCCTGAACAAAGCAAGAACTGTCAGCCATGCCGCCGACAAGGAGAATGAGCAGATGGTGGGATAACGAACTTGAACAAACTCGGCTGGAGTACTCTCGCTATTGGGTCTCGAGGCGGACAGGGCGGTTGGCGGGAAGCTATTGGGGGAGACCTGGACGGACGAGCGCTTGCGAGGGTTCGTTACGATGAGAGAAGATATCGTGACTGGTGTTTTTTTTTTGTTTCGCCGACGGTCAGCTTCGTTCCTCAAGCAAACATAGTCCTAGACGCATACACACACACGCATGCACGCAATAGGCGTATGTGGACAAGCAAGGGGAAGAAACATACAGCGGTTGGGGTCCCTGAGGTACAGAGTGGCCCCGTCGTCGGGTCTGCTGCTAACATTGCCCATGGCGATGGTTGCCGCAGGACCGGGGGCAGGTCGCAATCAAAGGGGGAGAGTCGCAAAAGAGCCAGCAGGCAGAAAAAAGAAGCAAAACGAAGCTGTTACTGGATTGCTTGCTTGGTTGTTCACCGTGGACAGGAAATGTTGGATAGCTGTTCAGGGTGAGGCTTCTGCATCGCCGTGCGGCAGCAGCAGCAGATGCAGTTGGTTGGGGGCGGCGGTCGTGGATATGTGCGGCGGCGATTTGATTTGGCGGCGGCGCGGGGCTCACTCAGCGCAGCAGTAGCGGAAGCCTCGTCGTCATCTGACTGGCAGAGGAGCGGCCAGGGAGCTGATGGAGAGACGGGACGGCGGCGACAGAGGGTTGTGTGCGTGTTGGCGACGTGGAAATGCGAGTTGGCATGGAGGCAAAAGGGCAAAAGAGGGTCGGTCGGTTTGCGGGCGAGATAAATATGGAGAGGGAGAGAGAGAGAGCGGGAGCGAGAAAGAAAGAGAGAGATGGAGGGAAGGGGATAATAATATGCAGCAGGCAGGGCTTGGGGCCTGTGGTGGTGGTGAGAGAGGCCTGGAGACGGAGAGAGGGCGGCAGTAAGAAGTACTAGTAGCCCTCCGTACCAGACTCTCTGTGCTCCGTCAATGTTTGTGCTTGGCTGGCCACAATCTTGAATGGTGGTACCTGTACGAGATTGAAATGGCATTGGGGCAATAATGGCACTACGGATATTGATGCATGTGTTGATTAAAAAGTACATGCTCTCCATTAATGTAGCAATCTGCCGTGGCACCAGTGCAAGAGCCGTCGAGTATGGACTCAGTATTACTCCGTATGGAGTCGTTGAATGGAGAGAGATTGCCTCGAGGCTAGAGACGTCGAGGTGCATGGACGGACATGCGCTGTATTAGGCAAGAAGGCCCACTAGTGTGCAGCTGTAGGCGCTCCTGGCGCTGTAGGTACTGCAATTACAGGTGTCGGTACAGGTCCTAGTACCTGTAGTATAGCTGTTAACAGCTGTTAGTATAGCTCCCACCATGTTAATACCTACCAGCACGCCGTACCTGTATAGCTGTGGGCAGCTGTAGGTACACGTACAGTGGCCCATGTACATGCAGGCAGGGCAGGCAGCTATCAGCCGATGGATATGGATGGCGCCTGCCTGGACAATGAATGGGCTGTGCTGAATTCTGCCCTCAGGTGTACCGCCTTGTGCTACGGTCCGCGGGCCACCAACATCGAGGCCACCTGCACCACACCATTCAGACGATCCATATTCAGCAACGTCTGCCTACTCCGTACTTCGTACATATTCCATCCACCCAGCTCTGAATGACACCCAAAAAGAGTCACCTGGTCTCATGGGCGCTTAGCTGTCGTTTGAAATATATCGCCTTCATCACTGCCTATTCGCAACAGATGACTCTTCTGTTGGCACCAGCCATTTGATGCTACACGGTAGGTGCATTTACCCACTCAACTCAACTCGTACCTTGGGTGCTGCGGTCATGACAGCCTGATCGTGTGCTGACAAGTTGGTTCCTGCAGCCTAGCCAAGACATTTTTCACCGGCTGCCTGGTACGCTGTCTGGTACACTGCCTGGCAATACGGAGTATTACCACGTATGTTTGTTGTCTGCTCTATTGCGAGTAATACTCATATGAGTACTCATGTGGGTGCATGTATGTTGTACGGGGCATGTTGCTATTAATACCGACAGCCTCGCCTCGTCAAGCCACAGCGAGTACCATCATGACCGCGACCACCACGCAGTCATACAGTACCGATGGAGAGGCACAAACGACAAAGAAATCGGGCGCTTCACGTGGCACTCTAGAGCCATCCATTCATTATCACACTTTACCGAGAGTCACAGCCGTGACCTTGATGTGGCGGCAAGCGCACAGCCATCCGCCGTTGAAATATCACCATCGATCCTGGGACACGTGAGTCAGACAGTCAGGCTCTCACTCCTCTCGCTCCTCGCACATAATATGACCGGTGCAGGAACGCTGTTCAATCAAACACATCCCGTGCACGAGCCGGTCCGACATCAGATTGGCGAGCAGGTGTTTGCCGCTGAATGGACAGAGTCACAGAGGTGAAGTAGCATTGATCGTTGTGATAGGGACGCGCTAAACACGTCTCATCGATAGAACTATGGATGAAACGTCTAGCCATTTACTCCCATGCCCATACAGAGTACTAGAGCTGAAGGCGTGCCCTTTGGCCCCAACAATGACGTCTGTGTCTGTGCCAAGAGTTAAGTCCCCCTCGCCCCGCCCCGAAAAAAAAAGAGAGGCCCCTGCCTACAATGTGCACATACCGAATGTCATACAGGGGTCATTAATATGTACTAAGTCATGGGCCGTTGGGGCTCGAATGAGGGGGACTTACGCCAAGTCATGCCCGCCGTCCGGCAATCAGATTACGCGCCCAGTTCCAAGTTCCAACGCCTCTTGGCTCTCTCTGTCTCTGTGGCCTGTGGCCGTAGTGCTGCCCGCTGTAATTGTGCCATAAACAGCCCTGTAGAAATGCCTGTAGCGATCCATGTAGTGATTCCTCGGGCTATTGCTCCGTGCTCCGTAGTGGCAGCACCCAAAAACCCGACGACGCATGGAACACCGCCAAACCGCCAACTGTCAGTCTGGTCTCTCCCTCGACGAGGCGGTCCATTGCAACACCACCACCCCCTTTGATCCACACGTACGCACACATCACCACATTTCAGCTTTTTTTTTTTCAGCTTCTTCTTCTTCTTCTTCTTCATTCTGTTCATACTCCTTGTTAATTCCATCAGCTCCGGCTCTGCGTCTCTGTGCGTGATTGTGAGTGTGCGTGTGCCCACTGTCATGCCAATCGACCCTCGTATCCCAGTGTTGTCTTCTGGGCAGACCTAAGGAGCCACGACAACGACCCCGACGACCAACCCCGAATAATATACAACACAGTACAGAGTACACCCATATACATTCAACACATAGCATCTCTCGCCCACCATGTCGACGGCCTCGCGGCAGTCTGGTGGCGCCATCCGCCGCCTGCGCGGCAGCTCCAAGAGCGAGGCGCCGACGACCAGGTCCCGAGCCGGCTCGCGAGCCACGCAGGCCACCGTCGACCACGATGAGGCCCGCAGCTTCGCCCTGCGCACCGCCTACCTACACTACCTCCTGCAGCCCAAGGCCAAGCGGAAGCAGTATGTGGCGGCCCCGAAGCCGGCACCCCGCTCCCAGACGAGCGTCGGCCAGCTCATCCAGGAGTATGGGTCTGGCAGTTCGTCCTCGAGCCTGAAGCTGCCGCACAACTTTGCCGCTACCATCCTAGGCCGCGTAGGCGGCGTTGTCAAGGGCCAAGAGAAGCTTCCCGGCTACAACGACGCTGCCGTCAAGCGGTCCTTTGCCGAGGTCTACACGGCCTTCTCCGACCCCAACTTCCGCAAGAGCATCGACCGCGAGCGCAAGTTCGAACCCCTCGTTCTCATCTTCTATTCGCGCGCCACCGAGGCTGCCCGCAAGGGCCGCGCCCCCGACGACGAGTCGTGGAAGCTCCTACCCGATCGCCATCTAGCCCTATTTGTGCGCCTCGCCATCCGCGCCATGCGCGATCACGGCCACGACCGCGACCGCCCCGAGCTCATCTCGCGCCTCACCAATCTCGAGAACAAGCTGCTCACAAACGACCAAAACCTTGTTGGCGGCGCCAGCGGCTCTGGCGCCACGGGAAACACGGTCGAAGTCGTCGTGCCCTTGAGTTACGAGGTCAAGGACATGCCCCTGGTCCAGGTCGTCGCCTCTATTTTCGGCCTCAGCCTGTCTGATGTTCAGGCCGAGATCAACGATAACCGCTCCGTCTGGACCGAGGAGGCCGCCCTGAAGGACCTCAAGTCATACCAGCTGCGCCTCAGCTCAAACTCTCCCGGAGCCCTGGGCAGCCATGACTTTGATATCGACGAATCATTCGAAGAGTGGAAGAAGTCAGAGGGTCCCCACTTGTCCTCCATGATGCTCGACATCCTTACCGCCAAACCCCTCCTCGCCCGCACCTCGACCGGGCCCGGCGTGCCTAGCCGGCCGCAGTCCATGGTTCTGGGCGACGACCAGGTTTACGCCGAGCTTGGGAGAGCTCTATCCAATGCCTCCGACAGCGGATCGTCCATCGACCCGAGCTTGAGTCTCGGCGCCCTATCCATTGGTGGCAGTGGCGACAGGAGCAGTATCAGGACCGTT
This sequence comes from Geosmithia putterillii, assembly GCA_900188575.1. Classification (NCBI taxonomy): domain Eukaryota; kingdom Fungi; phylum Ascomycota; class Sordariomycetes; order Hypocreales; family Bionectriaceae; genus Geosmithia; species Geosmithia putterillii. Next base: position 2,381,953 of record FYEU01000313.1, on the reverse strand, counting down.
GAGCAGCACATCTACACCTTCATCCCCCCCGACCCGAGGGCCTTTTACAAGTACATTTTGCAGCAGGCCATGTCGTTTGACCAGCTGCATGCCGACCCTGAGGTCGACTACCAACCCCTGTCGAAGCAGTCGGTGGAACTGCTGGCCGGGCTGGCCGTGCGGTGGCGCGTGCCGCAGTCGTCGCGCCTCATCTGCCTGCTGGAGGTGGCGGCGCGCAAGTTTATGGACCAGGAGATCATACCCGAGGAGCTCGACGCCGTCTTTGACTGCATCAAGGGCCCGCAGCCCGAGCTCAAGAAGCCGCCGCACATCCAGCACTTCTCGACGCCGCTCAACGAGATTGACTCGAGCCGCTGGACCATCCACGACCTGGCGGCATACCAGCATACGCTGTATGGGCTGTATGACGCGCTGCTGCGCGAGCTGTACAACCAGATGGAGAAGTGCTACGACAGTAAGGCGCCCCAGATGGGCCCCGTCATGTTCATTCTCGAGAACCACATCACCAGCGACCCAACTTTCTCGCCGCGGCCCGAGACAGCCACCGAGTTCGCCGAGCACCTGTCGCAGCGGCTGCGGCAGCGAGCCGTCGATGTGTACCGCGAGTACATGCAGAAGGAGATCCCTGTGTACAAGGAGGACTGGGAGTTTGGTCACGTGGTGCAGTTGGGCAAATCGGTAACCAAACTGTGCGACCGGATCCGCAAGCGGTTCCAGAAGATGGGCGACATCATGGGTGTGGACCCGCTCGAGGTGCTGGTCGAGGAAGTGTTCCCGAGCTTCGAGGAAGACGCCAGCGCCGTCATCCAAGCAATCATGGCCCGCGTCGAGGAGGACGAGGGTGGCGAGATTGCCATCCAGGACGGCTTCGACCTGTACCGCGAGCTGGTAGAGATCCGGCGCATCCATGAGCGCTCTCTGCCCTCTGAGAGCCCCTTTGCCTTTGACATTGAGACGCTCCTCGTCGACTTTGTGTGGCGCTGGATCCACATCGCCGAGGGCCGCATGGTCGACTACGTCGACGAGGCCATCCGCCAGGACGAGTTCCAGGTCCGGTCGGGCAGCCACCCGGGCAACATCACCATGGACAGTGATAGGCATAGTGTGTCCATCATTGACATGTTCATGCTCTTCAATCAGACGCGCGACCAGGTTGACCGCCTTGAGTGGGCCAACGAGCTGCACGTCGCGCGCTTCCGCACCGCCCTGGCAAAGAGCTTCGCCGCCGGTATAGGCCACTATTGCGAGGTGGTCGAGCAGCGCTTCGCCCACGAAATGGACAGGCCCTCAGCCGAGGAGCTCGCCATGCAGTCCATGTCGACACAGGAGAAGTGGATGCAGCTCGCAAAAGATGCGTGGAACAACAAAGACAAAGCCGAACCATTTCAATTCTACCCAGAGGTAAGCCCCTTTTCTTCTGAGTACTATACGTCTGTGCTACTTACTGACTGATCTATGTGTCTGTGACCAGTCTTTTGTCAAGCTCAACAACATCGAGTACGCCATGCAAGAGTTTGACAAGCTAGAGAAGAAGATGAACCCGGACTACTGCGCCATGCTCATCGAAAAGGCCGATGGCCCGGCGGCGGCGGCGGCTCGCAAGCGCAGTAAGAAGGCCAACAACAAGTACACCTTCACCATTAAGGTCATGGAGGCCGAGGACCTGAAGGCGTGCGACCCGTCGGGCTTCAGCGACCCGTACGTTGTGTTTGGCGACGAGTACCAGAAGCGCTTGCACAAGACACGCATCATTTACCGTAACCTCAACCCACGCTGGGACGAGTCGTTTGACGTAACAGTCCAGGGCCCCGTCAACATCATCGCCACCATCTGGGACTACGACACGTTTGGCGACCACGACTACGTTGGGCGCACGTCGCTCAAACTGGACCCCTTCCACTTCAGGGACTACCTCCCCCGCGAGTTCTGGCTTGACCTCGACTCTCAGGGCCGCATGCTCATCCGTGTCAGCATGGAGGGCGAGAGGGACGACATTCACTTTCACTTTGGCAGGGCATTTAGGCACCTCAAGAGGACGGAGAGGGACATGGTCCGCAAGATTACAGACAAGGTATGAAGACACATTCACACCCACACCCATACACAAACGCACCTGTGCACATGGAAATGTGGAAACTAACACCTGACCAGCTCACGAGCCAAATCAGCACAACGCTGTCACACGACACGCTTCGTGGCCTTCTTGGGACGGGCAGCATCGGCGCAGCGATGACAGGCCTGTGGAAGAAGCGGACATCGACGATGCCGACTGTGACGACAGCGCAGATTGAGGCGGTGCTGACGCCACTGTTTGAATACTTTGACGACAACTTTGCCATCATGAAGCAGACGCTGACAGACCTGACCATGATCGCCGTCATGACACGTCTGTGGAAGGAGGTGCTCATGACGATTGAGAACCTAGTTGTCCCCCCCCTGTCGGAGAAGCCGTCTGTGCAGCGGCCCCTGGGCCAGCGCGAGCTGGACATTGTGTACCACTGGCTGCAGAAGCTCTTTGAGTTCTTCAACGCAAAGGACGAGGATACGGGTGAGCAGCTGGGCGTGCCTGAGGAGGTGCTCAAGTCGCCCAAGTGGCACGAGCTCAAGTCGGTCAACTACTGGTACTTTGAGGACACAAACATGCTGATCCGCGAGTCGGAGCGCATGGCGGCGGCGTCGGCCCAGAGGGCGCAGCAGTCCCTGATACTGGGGCAGCAGTCCTCCTCGTCGCCATCGTCGTCGGCGGCGGCAGGAGGCGCGCGCCCCGCAGCACCGGCCATTGGCTTCGCCAGCATGGGTACCATCCGCCGCGGCAAGAGCATCCTCATGAGCCGCAACCTGGGCACCATGCGCAAGGCAAAAGAGGACAAGTGGCGCGAAGCGCAGGCTGACCCGTCCGACGACGTCATACTGCGCATCCTACGCATGAGGCCAGAGGCCGGTATGTACCTCAAGGAGAGGCACAGGCAGAAGGAGAGGCAGGCGGCGACGGCGGCTGCCGCGCTGATTGTCAAGAACAGCGTCAGTCAGGGGTGGAATGCTGGTGGGCATGCCAGGACTGGGTCATCGATCGCGAGGAACAGTCTGCCCAGGCGGTAGTCTGTGGCTGCCCTTGTCAGTCTGTGAGTGAGGAGAGCAGATGCTCGTTGATATTCCTGCGGGGCGTGCTGTCTGCGTGTGAGTGCCTGTCTTATGAGAGGACTTGCTGTTTTTTTTTTTCTTCTCTTGGATGTGCCGTTATCATCACGCAATAAGTCTGGAAGGGAAAAAAGGGGAGGATGATGTGATGATTGAGTGGCATCGGATACCCTGGTTCGCATAGCGGTTTCGTTTACTGTATACACGGTTGTTTGTTTTTCTTCTTCTTCTTCTTCTTCTTCTTAAGCTACCATGGGCAGTGAGTCTTGCTGGTATCGGGACTACGGGTACATGGTTGCTGTTCTTGGTCGTATGCAGCGTAATTGAAAACATTATACCAGCCTCATAATACCTCTATGAGTGAACAAGTATGAGTTGAGGCGAGCCCGCGTCTACATGGTGCATTATGCCTGCAGCGGCCCTCTTGCGGCTTACGGGAGCTGTCCTCGCTACGCTCGCAACCAGACGATATATGCACCCAGTCCATCCAGCTGCACATGGCAAACGCTTCCTGCGGTCCTGATGCTGACGGGAGCTGTCCTCGCTTGACTCGCAACTACTACTGCTAGTGCCTCCAACCTGAGCATTGGGTACATGTAGTCACGTGGAGCACACCAGCCCGGGGACTCGGGAATACTAGCATGCACTGTACGTTGTCGTTGTATCTATCACAACTCGACTTTTCCGTTCTCGCTGATGAAACGCAAGGGGATCGTCTTTGCTGGATGGAAAATGCAAGGGGCCTGTAGGGACGGAGATGGAGCCGGTGTACGAGTGCAGAGTGCAGAGTGCAGTGGCATATGCTGTACGGAAGTACTCCGCAGTCCCATCCATCCATACAGCCAAACAGCATAATACGGAGTACGGAGTCAAGGAGTAATACTCCGTTCAGCGTACAGGTAAGTTGTCGTAGTAGTACTAGTAGTCCATACTAAGGCGCCGGCAGCATTGGGCTGAGCTGGATGGATGTACGACGTAATTAGGGGACCAGTGCAGCGCAGGCCACCGCAGCGGGCCTTGCAGTTTTGAGACGCGGACAGACGAGCAGGGATGGGATGGGCAAGCACTGGACTGGAGACTGGAGAAGAAGTATGAAGTATTACGGAGCAAATATGAGTAAAGTAAAGGAGCGGAGAGGCTGCCTTGCCTTTCCCGAGCATCTTGTACGGAGTAATACGGAGTACAGGTAGGTTAGTAGTAGTAGTAGTAGTAGTAGTAGCAGTAGTAATAATCACATACTTGTCGATTTGTTATTTACGACGTGTGCTTTTCCCTCGTCAGTCGTACGGAGTACTCCGGTCTGCCCAGATAGCAAATAGGTGCAGGTAGGTGTTTCCAGCTTCTTGAGCGCCAAGAAATGCGCACACAAGCCGGAAAACACCAGATGAGCCACGGCATTCGTATTGCATTGCTTTGGCCACGCAATGGTACCATAACCGCCGGAGGTAGCAGTCGCGTGGACTAGTTGGTGGAAGAATGCTAAAACTGTTGACTTGGTTGGTGTCCTCGAGCACGACTCGGGGGCCCGTTGACTTGACGGGTGGGGTGCGCTTGTAGGTTTTTTTCTTTCCCACTTCGTATCGGACTTTTCAAGAAGACAAAATGCAAAGGCAGAGGCAAATGCAAATGCAAAGGTACTGGCAGTCATCTTCCATGGCACTCTACGAGTATACAGGTACACGCGTACAAAGTAATAGCACACCCAGTATCCAGTCCCATCTGGCACATCCCCAGTCACCGACAAGAGAAGGGAAACAGACCGCCCGCTCACGCCCGCCGAAAGACCAGAGAACCTCGCAGAGACAAAAGAGGAAAGGAAGACCAAAGAGAAGGGAAGGAAAAAAGCAAATGGGTGGGAACGCCAAGCCGTGGAATCAAAAGACCCAATTGGTCGGCATCATGAGTGTCCCGCACGGCCAACAGGGCGCGGAGCTGCACGAGTGACGTCGATGGGTTTAGGCAGACAAGGGGGGGGGAGTAGTACTAGTAGTATCCGCAAGTATCACAGGTTAGTGAGACCCCTGAACTTGTGGAGGGCCAGAGGGCACACTCGTAAGTAGGGCCTAGGAATGGGGGGAATGGGGATATCAGCTCAAATTCAACGGACCCCTTTTTGGTTTTGTCAACGTTCGCAATGTCAGCAGATGTGGCGGTGGTGGGACGACGGTTGAGATCTATGCTCCATTCAGTGTGAGGTGTGAGGTCGGCATCAGCATCAGCATCAGCGCCACGGTGATGCTACGTAGCACGGCATAGCAGCCAGGCAGAGAATAGTTGGCCTTGGCTCGTACTCGTCCGTATCGCTATACTGGGACATGTTCTGCTCCACGACTACCCTCGTACGACCGTCTCGTAGCTCTTCAAATGGTGCCAGATACATACACGTAGCAGGCAGAGCAGTATTAATACAGAGTACGAGTACGAGATCCTTTCAACCTTTCATACTCCATCGCATCTCGTAAGTACAGCGCTCGTACAGCGACCGTGGGGCTGGCAGGAGTATAAGAAAACAAGGACCATGATGTGCATTCTGAAACGTCGACGGCTCTTGGCCCAGGTCAGAATGGGTATACGTCGTATACATGATTGGCAGCCCGCCTTCGTCTGTCAGTTCCTGTCGGCCCTGAGCTGCTGCCAGCAATGAAGATCTTTATCATTCCACCTCATCTGCCAGTAATACCATACCTGTAATACTCGCTGGATACGGAGTACAGCCCACTCACTCCAAATTGACGATGCACCCTAATACTTACCAACAGGCATGTTGGCAAGCAAGCAAGAGCCTCTGTGGAGTCTGTGTACTCTACGGAATTCTCTGTACGAATACGCTTTGCAGGTTGATAGAGTATTGGTGGCAGTACTCACTTCTCAGTAAATATTCCGTACAGGTACTCCGTAATACGGAGTACAGAGCATCAGTATGGAGCACGTATTCGTACCTACCCAGGTACTTAGTAGTCGTAAAGCGTGTCCGTAAAAGGTTGTGGTGGTGGGAACATACTTGTAGAACAGTACACCACCTGGGAGGCTGGCGGTACATCAGACTGTGCTGGTACGACCGGGCTTGGTCTTGGCCTAGTCTTGGCTTGGCCTCGACGAGGTGACATGCTAATCTGTGTTTCCCATCCCATGGGCTCCAATTCCAATGCGGAGGATGGATTATAACTCCTGCTCCGCATGCACGTCGTGTCGTCGTGCCGCACCGGACGGTTGCTGATTCGCACGAGACTGCGCACTGCACAGTGATCAAATGACAGGGGTGGCCACCGAGCGGCAGGGCAGGGCAGGGCATGGCGGGATGGATGAGTCGGTCGTTGAGCCGACTGAGGCAGAAGCAGACGCACCTTGTTTGATGGCGAGACATGAGCCCATCCCAAGTACCGTGCTGGTCAGGAGGTGTTGCTCCGTGCTGGCACTGACTCGTACGAGTATGCACATGTGCACTCGTTGGATATCTGCACCGTTGGCCTTCCTTTGCGATGCTAGATATCACGGGCATGAGCAGCATCGCGGCGTTGTGACAAGCCGTAGGATGCTATGGCCGTGTGGTTTCCTCGGCAAGTAGCCACGTGAGCTCTTAATACTAAGAGGCAATCATTGCACTCGTAATACCGTTGAGCGCCCACTGAGTAGAGCCCAGCGATCGCAGACATGGATTCGGACTCATCTCCATGGCCACTGCTCCGTACCCCGGCATCGTCTCGATTACCTATTGCTCCATAAGCAGGCCCATGCAGCGGCCAGATATCACGATATGTACGATGTATTCGTACTCGCACGCTGTAACCAACCCTCATGCCATGAGCCGCCAGAGACATCCTGCTAGAGGGTATCGTATGAGTGTAAGCCACTATTAGCAACTTCCCGCCAAGTATACGCTGTACTCACCTCCAGTGATACCTCGTGGGTAGCCCTCCACCAACCGTCGGGGTCCAAATGTACACACACAGTGTCTCATGACGACACGAGCACAGGCCACCAGGGCTTCTTCACCTCCTCCCTTCCACCTCCCCAGGTCGGCCGGCCCCCCCCCCNCCCCTCCCCACAAGTCACTGTGCTTACCTACTTGTACTGTATGTCCTGTAAGTACAGCGTAGAGGGGTGCGCAACATTGCGCCAATGTTTCCGCGCGGTTCAGGCGCGCGCGGTGTGCCGGTATTGGTGGGCAGGGCAAAAAAGAGGGGGAAGGCAGCCCCCCTTGGCCCTTTGACGACCATGATCATGGTGATGGCTGGTTCCTAGGATGGACCAGTAACGGCACACGTTGAGAATCCCAGGGTCCCCCGTCCTCCTCCGCCAACTGGCAGCCCTGTCACACAGTGACACAACGGCCAATTGTCCGAGAGAGGTCACGAGTAGTAATAAGTATGCCGAGATGACGCTTCAACAGAGTACAGCGTGCCAGTCAGTACTCCGTGGTAGTAAGAAAATTGTAAGGGTAGAGTGGTAAGGAGGATTTCCGTGTCGGGTTACGAGTTGTCATGGTCACACTGGTGACACGAGATTGACCTGCTGCACACGACGATTGTTTCGTACCTCGTATGGAATATGCATACAATCGAAGAGGGAAGCAAAGAACAAGAGGCAAGGCAAGGAAGTAAGGCAAGCGGGCAAGCGGGTAAGCGGGCAAGCAAGCACGGCAACACGGTTAGAGCACGGTTGGAAAACGCAAAGAATGGAACAGAACATATCAGCAGAGGCACAGAGCTCAAAGCAGGCAGGAGCCAAGCAGAAACCAGTTGCCAGGCAGCATACGAAGTAATAAAGAGAGGGTCGAAAAAAAGAAACGAGGCAGGAGCGACACACGGATTGACGGACACAAACAGACAGACAGACGCAAAGACGGCAATGGCGCCCCGCAGTTGGTGGGCTGGATTTGTAGTATCATTGGTCCATACGGCCTCTCAACGGCCCACCATGACACCACACGAGGTAAAATCGATCGATTGGCCCTCCTGCTCTTCTCCTCTCTCCATCTTGCTCTGGTTGTCTGGCTGTGGCTTGTCCCCTTGCCCCCCTCCCGTCTCTAAGCGTCATTGTACTCCGTACTCCGTACCCATACGGATAATATGGATTGAGCATCTCTGTACGAGTACTCCGTACCTGTCAACCCTGTACAGCCTACCAGTGGTATTAGTGCCCAGTAGCGATACCAGTGCCACCAGTGCCAGAATCACTGCGCGAGAGTCGTGTGCCATGCTCGAGAATCGGGTACGAGGACGAGGGGTACACTAATCAGATGGAATACCCGACATCATTAGCGTTTTGTACTAATGCTGCTAACAGTCCTGACAATACAGGGAGGGCATGGACCATCTCTACGAGGTATTCGGGTTATAAATGCCTCCATGAATGTACCGGAGCCTATTAATTGGCGTCGTCCATTTCATCTACTCACAGCGACGGACAACCCTTGGCACGCACCCTGAAGCAAGGCACGTGCCTGTACCTGTACAATCAAACAGCGTACTCCAGGACACATCATACAGACATCAGCATGAGCGCCTCCCGCTTATCAGGTCAACCGACGGAATGAGATGCAGCCGCAACAGCAGCGGCAGCGGCAGCGGCAGCAGGACGTTACGAGGTATGACTGCAGCGGTGCAGCACGGTACGAGGCACCACCCACTATCATCTGGCATGAGGCCATCACCTGCACGGCCAACGGTCGGCGGTTATACAATGCCCAAGCCTCGTCCATTCCTGTACGGAAGTTCTTGTCAGCCTACTACTCTGACAACCAGCCAATCCGTCTAGGAAATAATTCTCCTGGACGTGGTGCTAGATTGATTACGGACAATACTACTAGTACCACTCTACTAAGAGCGGTAGTACCCTGTCTCGGACTCTGCGCAATAGTGCGCGTACACGCAAAGGGGCGCTGTCGTTCCAGGCGCCGCTGCGACTCGTGCAGAGTGCCTGCCAGCTGCCACGGACAGAAGGGGGTGCCCTGTTTTTCGGTCTCGTCCTTGCAGCTCTTGCGTGTCAAAACTGGTAATACAGCCAAGTAGCCGTGGCCCTTGGAGTTCCATCCATCCAGTCCAAGCACGACTCCTAATAATAATACTCCCGTCTGCACTCCGTACTGCGACCGCAGTTCCCGGGATGGAGGCGTTTTTTTGTTGGGTCCACCCATTCACTATTACCGGTCGCTGCTCCGTACTTATATTATATTACTGCGCACACCCGCACAGGAAATGCTACAGATCCGTGGATGGTACGAGCACAGTCCCTCACTGTACTACTTCCAGGTCAGTACTTGCGCAATACGGGTTACCAGTCCATAGTGCTCGTAGCGTGCCGTAGTACGCTGCAGTGCGCTGTATTAGTGTGCTGTAGTTGTTATTACTCGCCCACTAGCCTACTGGTAGCTGCCTTCAACGATAGTGGTGGGTTAGTAGTATTAGAGGCATGTTGCTCGACTGCCCTCAAGGAAGGCGCTAGTCGTAGACCCGCTGAGCAGCAAATGGCAAGCACCAACCCCTGCCCCTCCCTCCTTGACGGGACCACCAACCGCCTGCCTCTGGCCCTTGGCCCTTTCAGCGCTGGAGAGTGCTGGAGAGTGCTGTATACCTCTACGTACTCCGTACAGGATACACTGCGGAGTGTGCCCTGCGGAGTGCTTCTGGAGCCCACATGTCCATGCCAAGGGCCCGGCTCGCACTCTTTTGGTCGTGGTGCTTAGGTCTGCTTAGCTTGGCTTGGCTGGCAAGCTGGTGGTGCTGTTGCGGCGGCACTGGCCCGGCCTCTTTCCCAGGCTAGGGATTGACGTCGTACAGGCATGTAATACAGCGTAGTGCGCTGTAATATTCCGCTGGAACGCTCTCGAGGGAGGTCCTTCCACTTGGCCTAGCCCGGGCGAGAGGCGAGCGAAGGAGCCCGCCAGCCCGCCAGTGCACTGGTGGTAATAACCCGTACGAAGTAATAATACCGAGAGGCAGAGAAGGCAGGAGGCAGGCACAAAAGGCACAAGAGAGACACAAGAGACAGACACACAAACGCAGAAAGAGACGAGTAATAAATGGTACAGCAATACAGGTAAACGGATACTCGTACTTCACTTCGTAGACACACACTCTCTCCATCCAGCTCCAGCTCCAGCACCAAATCTCCACTTACTGTCCCCGTCCCGTCCCTTCAAACCCACGATCCCCTACATTCCACGCCCAGACGCCCATTATTACTCGTGCTACTCCAACCCATCCTCCCCCCTCCTCCCCCCATCGTCCCCTACTCTACTGCGTATACGTATACCTCTCTACCTTTACCTCTCTACCTGCACGTATACTCCGTACATTCTGCTACTCGTACCTCCCTCCTACCACCACCACCAAGTCCGTGGCGACGACTACGACCACGACAACCACGAGAATCGTCCTTCCGTTACCACAAGGCCACTGCCATTACCGGTATTCTCCTCCTGATCTTGCGTTTTGCCCCCCTTCGCTTCCTCTCTTCCCCGCCAACTCTTCCCCCTTGTATTACTAGTATACGACTCTTTGTGCGAGCGTTCGTCTTGTCCCTCCCTCCC
>FYEU01000313.1:2359566-2371047 GCA_900188575.1 Geosmithia putterillii | reverse complement strand
CGCCCCTTGTGCCCTTTTTTTTTGCCCCGTTCCCCGTCGACCGCTTTCGCAGGACAGGCCAGGCTTCGCTTTTTCGCATATGCCCAACCGCCCGCCGCTGCTCTGCCACTACTGCTACCTCCCCGATCCCCGACTTCATCGTCGTCGGCTAAACCTCTCCCAGAAGATGAGACACGTACTTGGTTGATCGCCGCTCAGCCTTTTTCCCCGAGTCGAGTCGGCGCTCTGTTTGGCTCTTCTATTCCACCACCACTCGACCCCCTCGCACCCGCCCACGCACCGCCGCCGCCGCCGCCACGACGACCACGACGACGACGACCACCCCAACACCAGTATACGGACAAGACAATCGTTGATCAGCAAGAAGTATAAGAAAAGAAATCGGCCTCCAACACGTCAAGACTAGTACCGATCCCCGGCGACCAAATAGCGACACATACGTCCCCCGACGCACCCTTTTTTTTCTCCTCGATTCGCTTAGTCTCGACTATCTACCGATATCCCCAGACTGGACGCCACCCAAGTCCTTTCTATCCCTCATCACCGCGAACCGACACATACATACACACATCACATCACACACCACGCACACTGCCCCTAAATACCTTGGTCGACTCGGAAAGTGGGACACTCGAGGAACGACGCACACGCATACGCACACATATCCACACGCACGCAAACATACTAGACACACCACACAACCCGAATACACACAAACATTCAGCAGACGCCCTCCGCTAAACCTCTCCGTCTCCTCCCGCCCCGAGGCTGCCGGCTTAACTGTCTGCACACATTTTGGGCATCATGATGGATGACGCCGCGGTGGCTGCGGCCGCTGACCTCATCGCCTCCCTGGCAGTTGACCCCAGGTCCCCATCGCCAGTCCCTTCCACCCTCAGCCACAAGACCAAGCTCCCCGGTCGGGAATCGCCCGTCAAGCGAACCCTCGAGGCCGAGCTGCACAAGCTGTCCATAAGAATCGCCCAGCTCGAGAGCAGGGCAGCTGCGGCCGCGGCATTTCCCGAAACCCCTAACGAGGGTACCGACTCCATCTTTGGCGACGAGAATGGCTCGTCACCCGCCACCGCTGCCAAGGCCAGGCAGCGCGTCTCGAGCAACGCAAACACCAACCCCGATCTCGTGCCCCGCCAAGTCACAAAGGAGGCCCTCGAGGGCCTGAGGGAGCACGTCGATGACCAGTCCAAGCTCCTCGACAGCCAGCGCGAGGAGCTCGCCGGCGTCAACGCCCAGCTCATTGAGCAGAAGCAGTTGCAGGAAAAGGCCCTTGAGCTGCTCGAGCAGGAGCGCGTCGCCACGCTTGAGCGCGAGCTATGGAAGCACCAAAAGGCCAACGAGGCCTTCCAAAAGGCCCTCCGCGAAATTGGCGAGATTGTCACCGCCGTCGCCCGTGGTGACCTCACCATGAAGGTCCGCATGAACACGGTAGAAATGGACCCCGAAATCACAACTTTCAAGCGCACCATCAACGCCATGATGGATCAGCTCCAGATTTTTGCCAGCGAGGTCTCAAGGGTCGCCCGTGAGGTCGGAACCGAGGGTCTGCTGGGCGGTCAGGCTCGCATCGGTGGTGTCGACGGTACCTGGAAGGAGCTGACGGACAACGTCAACGTCATGGCTCAGAATCTAACCGATCAGGTGCGCGAGATAGCCTCGGTCACCACGGCCGTTGCCCACGGAGATCTCACCAAGAAGATTGAACGGCCCGCCCGCGGCGAGATCCTGCAGCTACAACAGACCATCAACACCATGGTGGACCAGCTACGCACATTTGCCTCCGAAGTGACACGCGTCGCCCGAGATGTCGGCACCGAAGGCATGTTAGGCGGCCAGGCCGACGTTGGAGGCGTCCAGGGCATGTGGAATGACCTCACGGTCAACGTCAACGCCATGGCCAACAATTTGACGACGCAGGTGCGCGACATCATCAAGGTGACAACGGCCGTCGCCAAGGGAGACCTCACCCAAAAGGTTCAGGCTGATTGCCGAGGCGAGATCTTCGAGCTCAAGTCGACCATAAACTCCATGGTCGACCAGCTGCAGCAGTTTGCCCGAGAGGTGACCAAGATTGCCCGCGAGGTCGGCACAGAGGGCCGCCTAGGTGGCCAGGCCACAGTCCACGATGTCGAGGGCACATGGCGTAACCTGACCGAGAACGTCAACGGCATGGCCATGAACCTGACAACGCAAGTGCGCGAGATTGCAAAGGTGACAACGGCCGTCGCAAAGGGCGACTTGACGAAGAAGATTGGCGTCGAGGCCAAGGGCGAGATACTTGAATTGAAGAGCACCATCAACCAGATGGTGGACCGCCTCGGCACATTTGCCTTTGAGGTCAGCAAGGTGGCCCGCGAGGTCGGCACCGATGGCACTCTCGGCGGTCAGGCACAAGTCGCCAACGTCGAGGGCAAGTGGAAAGACCTCACCGAAAATGTCAACACCATGGCTTCCAACCTCACAGTACAGGTAGGTTCTTTTCCAACCCACATTTTTCGACCTGATGGGGTTCCCGACAACCAGCCAAGCAATATTCAGGAGGTTGATTTGACTGACAACATTGCGCACCATAGGTTCGCAGCATCTCAGCCGTCACCCAGGCCATTGCCAACGGCGACATGAGCCAGACCATCGACGTACAGGCAAATGGAGAGATACAGGTGCTTAAGGAGACGATAAACAACATGGTTGGCAGGCTATCGAGCTTCTGCTACGAGGTACAACGCGTGGCAAAGGACGTCGGCGTCGACGGGAAGATGGGTGCCCAGGCCGACAAGGCAGGGCTGGACGGACGGTGGAGAGAAATCACCACTGACGTCAATACTATGGCTGCAAACCTGGTAAGCTCTCATACGCACGCATATACACACATGTGTGTCCCACGGCGATGCTGACAAGACTCCTCGCAGACAACACAAGTCCGCGCATTTTCCGACATTACCAACCTGGCAACCGATGGCGACTTTACAAAACTCGTCGACGTAGAGGCATCTGGCGAAATGGATGAACTTAAGCGCAAGATCAACCAGATGATATCAAATCTCCGGGACAGTATCCAGAGAAATACTCAGGCAAGGGAGGCGGCCGAACTGGCCAACAAGACCAAGTCCGAATTCCTGGCCAACATGTCACACGAGATTCGAACACCGATGAATGGTATCATTGGCATGACGCAGTTGACACTCGACACGGACCTGACCCAGTATCAACGAGAGATGCTGAATATCGTCAATAACCTTGCGAACAGCCTCTTGACGATCATTGACGACATCCTGGACCTGTCCAAGATTGAGGCCAGGAGGATGGTTATTGAGGAGATTCCGTACACGCTGCGCGGGACCGTGTTTGGCGCGCTCAAGACATTGACGGTCAAGGCCAACGAGAAGTTCCTGGACCTGACGTACAAGGTGGACAGCTCAGTACCGGACCACGTCATCGGCGACTCCTTCCGACTGCGACAAATCATCCTCAACTTGGTGGGCAACGCCATCAAATTCACCGAGCATGGCGAGGTGTCCCTGACCATCAAGGAGCGAGCTGAGCAGGAGGCAGTGGGCGAGGGCGAGTACGCCGTCGAGTTTGTGGTCGAGGACACGGGCATCGGAATCGCAAAGGACAAGCTGGATCTCATCTTTGACACGTTCCAGCAGGCCGATGGATCCATGACACGCAAGTTTGGCGGAACGGGCTTGGGCCTATCCATCTCGAAGCGGCTGGTAAACCTGATGGGGGGCGACCTGTGGGTCAACAGCGAGGCGGGCAAGGGCAGCGAGTTCCACTTCACGTGCCGAGTCAAGCTGGCATCGGATGACACGTCGACGCTGGAGCGGCAGCTGAAGCCCTACCGCAACCACCAAGTGCTTTTTGTTGACAAGGCGCAGTCGAGCTCGCGGTCCGAGATCAAGGACATGTTGCGGCAGATAGGCCTCGTACCTGTCGTCGTCGACTCGGAGAAGGGTCTGACGCTCGGCCACCTCAAGTCGGGCGGTGCGCTGCCCTACGATGCCATCCTCGTCGACTCCATCGACACGGCCCGCCGCCTGCGCGCCGTCGACGACTTCAAGTACCTACCCATTGTACTCATGGCACCCGTCGTCCACGTCAGTCTCAAGTCATGCCTGGACTTGGGCATCACGTCGTACATGACAACGCCGTGCAAGCTCATCGATCTGGGCAACGGCATGATTCCCGCACTCGAGAACCGAGCCACGCCGTCCCTATCAGACAACTCCAAGTCGTTTGAGATCCTGCTTGCAGAGGACAACACGGTCAACCAGAAGTTTGCCGTTAAGATACTAGAGAAGTACCATCATGCCGTCACCGTGGTGGGCAACGGCTGGGAGGCTGTCGAGGCCGTCAAGGAGAAGAAGTTTGATGTGATTCTCATGGATGTGCAGATGCCGATCATGGTACGTTTCGCCCTGCTACCCCCTTTTCTCCCTTTCATCCCTTTTTTGTTGCTATATGCCCAGTCTCGAACTGAAGGCGAGACCAGCCTCCGGCACGGCCGCCGTAGGCACAATCACTTATCTTCTTGAAATATGTCACTACCACGACATACTAAAATGTGAACAACTTCTAACACAACGCAGGGTGGGTTCGAAGCAACCGGCAAGATTCGCGAATACGAGCGCGGAGTAGGCACGCACCGCACGCCCATCATTGCCCTGACGGCACACGCCATGATGGGCGACAGGGAAAAATGTATCCA
The DNA here is from genome assembly GCA_900188575.1 of Geosmithia putterillii. Classification (NCBI taxonomy): domain Eukaryota; kingdom Fungi; phylum Ascomycota; class Sordariomycetes; order Hypocreales; family Bionectriaceae; genus Geosmithia; species Geosmithia putterillii. The sequence continues at coordinate 2,366,321 of FYEU01000313.1, read as the reverse complement.
GGCGCAGATGGACGAGTACCTATCGAAACCGCTGCAACAGAACCAGCTGATACAGACGATACTCAAGTGTGCAACGCTTGGGGGGCCGCTGCTGGAGAAAAACCGGGAGCGCGAGTTGGCGGTGCAGGCCGATGCCAAATCGTCGAGCCACAACCAGGCCGGGCTAGTACGGCCGAGCCGCGACAGCCGGGTGGCAGCGAGCAAGACCAAGGCGTCCGGGGGGCTATGAGAATTTCTCTCAGACAAGTTAACGACGCCACGACACAAGAGGACGAAAGAGGACGGCCAGTCCACGCACGGCTTGTGCGAGTGACGTGCGGGCGAGGAGAGGCTGTTCTCGACTCCCTTTGTCCCGTTCCAACCAGGTTTCTGGAAGACTCCTAGGGCCGGCTTACCCTTTATTGGGCAGACGGGAAGGACACGACACGACTGTGTTACGCGTGGAACGAGACTGCCCCGATACCCTCGCCTCCCTCCCCCTATCACGCTCCCGAACTCGACGATACACAACACACGCACATACATACGCACACACACACGCACACACGTAGAGAGGGGGGGAGGGCTGTAGGGGAATTGGATATCTCTGTGAGGTAAGAGGGTGGGAAAGTGAAGGTGATGTGGGAAGAGGGCTCGATTGAGGCAAAGAAAGAAAGTCGGGTGTTGGGATTTGTTTTGCCATTTATGCTTCTTGGTTATTGTTTCTTGTCTACTTTTTTTGGGAGGTACTATTATCCACACTGGGATAGGCATTTCTTGTTTGATCTTTTTGTTTTCCTTCTCCGTCTTTCTCGCTTTCTTTCCTCGTTCCTCTCTCATAATGGCTCTCTTTCCTGCTTTCTTCCGTTCGTTTCTTATATCGTTCGCGGTCTCTTTCTCTCTCTCTCTCTTTACTTTACCCCCTGTATTTTAAAAAATGGGAGGGAGGTCATTGTATCTCCCCTTTTTTTGACACATTTTCTGTCTTTTTGGATTCCTCTTTATTTGCGTTTCTCTCTTTTTTTTTGGATTTCTTGTCTCTTGGATTCCTGGTCAGTCGTTATTAGTATGAAGGGCACGGGTGTTTTGTTGTTGCTGCTGCTGTTTGCCTTACATTCGTTATTATATATATATAGACATATATATATATACTGGCCTGCCGTATCACGTAAGGTACTGGTGCTTGTTTGCTGTTCATTCTATTCCGGTGCCCTCTTGTGTTTGCTGTTCTGTTCTGTTCTGTTCTGGCGAGCTCCAGATCTTGCGATGTGTCGTATCATGTTGGTGGTTTGGTTGATGTCATGGACTGCTAGTTCGGGTATGTGTATATGATCCAAAAATCTCTAGATGATTGAAAGAGTGGCTCCTCATTGTCCCTTCTATGATGAACCTTCTCCATTCTTCTTGTCCTGCCCAGTCTTATTGTCGTCTCTGGTCGCGCTGGCATCGACCTTGCTGGTGCTGTTGTTGTCGACACCGGCTTCGAGCGCCGCCAGCATGGCGTCCAGCTTTCCCTCCAAGTTAGTCAGGTTGGCCTCGAGGGCGGCGGCAGTCTGCTCGCCTCTGCGGGCTGTCAGTGGGTGAGTACATTTACGTATGCCTGTTTTTTATGACTCACTTGGCAATCTCGCGGTAGGCCTAGATGTAGGGTTAGCTGTGCTGAGCGAAGGAGGAGTAGTGTCATGAAGTTGGAGTGAGGGCACCTGGGCTAGGTCGGCGGGATCGCTGGCCGGGTCATCTGTCTTGCGGGCTGCCATGGTGGGGCACTTGGGGACTGTGTATGATGTTATAAGAGATGGTAGGATGCGGTGGCCGGGTGGGGTGGTGGTGGGTAGTAGTAAGTGTGCGATGTAATGTTTGACATTGTTGTGAGGCGGTGGTGGTTGAGTTGAAGACTGAGAGGTTTGTCATGCTGGAGGTGCCGGGTAAGTTGATGTCATGATGGACATGCGTATTGACTTGCCTCCAACCAAAGTACTTTCTACGAGAAACAACTTCCTTATTTACAAGACGGGAAGATTTTCATCAAGTCTGCTAAATTATAGTATCGATAACATTTAACATGCCCATTTCTCCACGTTTCCATCATACGACGCAAAGTGCAACACTGAGCTTGCATCGCCAACTACCCTGTACTATAGACCTCAGCCTCACAATTCTCAGGACATCAACTCGGCAGAATATCCGAAACCTCGTCCAAAGAGAGGCACGATATGCAGCCAGATGGAGACTCCTCCCGACAAGCACTCACTTCGGTGCGCGACTTGTACGATCCAGCCACGACCAACTTGCAGTGAGCCTGCAACCGGGGCATCCATCCCTCACCAAATTCTCGTGAGCCCATCGACAATAAGGAAGTGATTGACGGATTGGGAAAAATCAAGGCAGGCAGGCAAGGACAAGGGATCGGCCCAACAACACGTACGCACGTTGCGCACGCACGTACGAATACCAGTCGGTACGGCTTCCAAATGTCACGGGTCACGGGCTTGGCCATCTGCCCTTCGTTAAGCATAACTGGACAAGTACATGTATGCGAACCCATCCACACACACACACATGCAGTTTGACACTGCTCGAGTGCCAAATACAGGGCAAGCAAGGACTTGGGAAGAATGAGAGAAAAAAAGAGTTTGGATATACCCTACATCGGTCGTCATCCATAAAAAAACATGAATGGCATCCAGGCAATCCAAGGGGTGGGCCATTTTCCGATGCACCCGTGGTCAGGACGATGATGGGAAACTGGCCAGCCTCGACATCGATCTCTTGCCCAAAGCTCGATTGCGGCCAACGGGACAGCACGCGACGTTATTGGCCGTCTGGATGGGCACCCCGGGTCTGCCCCCCTAGGAGCTTTGCACACGTTACGCCGATTGGACTGGGTGGAGACCCATGAGAGGTTGGGTGCAGGGGTACCGTCCGAGACGGTACGGCAGTACGGGTATTAGCACTTGACACGATGTATTACGGAGTGCTTGGTAGGATTACGGTCGGTGTGATGGGATTCACATTGAGGTGGTGTGGTAGCGGTGGTGTGTGCGAGATCGGTCAAGTCGAGGTTGCTGATATTATACTTTGTACAGAGTACGAGTACTACTAATACTGATGCACTTCTGTATCCGTATAGAATGATACTCTGCCATTGATGATACATACATAAGTACTCATCGACCGTCAAATGCTCCCGTCTAAGTCGGCGTTCTTAGCACAGAGTACGCATACTGCCTTCAATAGAGTGATGCCAAGTATAGTTTAATCCCATACTACAATGCGCGCGCCAGATACGAGTATGTACGCATAGAACTACCCGACTGTCCCAATCCCTAGTCTCTCTCCAACTCTCTAGTATTGGCAGTACCTGTACGGAGCACGGAGTACTCATACAGACATAATAAGCCCATATACGTCGCATGCCCTCAAATCATTGGCCATGCTGCTGCAGGTGGGAGGAGCCGCCGGCATCATAGTACTCCGTACAAAGGTATTATTGACCACAGCCAGAGCAAACCACAGGCAGATACTCCATATGGGGGGGCCAAGTTGCCAAGTGACGGCACGACGACGGGAGGCGGCAGCCAACTTGGATGACAATGGGACGACACTGGACCCTACTTGCTTGCTTGCCTGCTCCCTGCTTGCATCTGGGGCACAATGTCCCTTTTCCTCAGGACAGACTGGCAATCCTACACTGCACTCCGTACCAAGTACGGTTGACAGCGTATTCACCTGTGGAAACAATCATATGTCATGCGAGGGGACCGTCGTGACCCGTGAATGGCTGGCCCCAGTCCTCTGGCGGGGATCGAGATCACCGCAGTCCCACACCCGTGGAAGCCTCGTCCACTCTGGCACTTGCAACGTCAGGTCAGACCCTTGAGTCTCTCCTGCTGGCCTCGTCTGACCGGGCCAGGCCAGGACCAGGTATTACTTCGTAGCCGTCTGGCCTGTGCTATGCATGTGCCTAGCAGGTATTGCAAAATCACCGGACGGGCAGGACGGTAGAGAAGAGAGAGTGTCCCCGAATGGGTGGGGCGCCCTATGATGCCATCGTGGGACATGGCTGGCATGGGCATGCGACATGGGGTTGGGGAGGAGGCACTTACGAGTACAGCGTTAGGCAGGTTTGAAGAAGAGGAGGACAAGAGGGAGGAGTGGTGAATTCATGTGGCCATCTGGCGGCTTTTTTTCATCAGGGTTATTCCCGACTAAGCTCCTATTCACCTACCTCGATGTCGATGCCATGTGCCTTGTCAAGCTGTGTACTCTCGGTACCAGTACAGAATACGAGTTAGTAGTATTACGGAGAGATAGTACTCCGTACTCCGTGTGCTTCCCCCTCCCCCCCACGGACAGAGCGTGCGTGGGTCTGGGACCGTATTTCACGCCGCGAAAATCATAACTCTATACAGGCACTACAGGCACTACTTATTACAGACACGACACGACGGACGCCAATGTCATGCCATGCCATGCCATGCCATGTCGCACAACCACGCCGCTCTTCGGCCCTAAGAAATGAAGGCCAATCTTTTTGCCATGTACTCCGTAGCAAATCCATAATACCTACTCCGTACGGCTTTCCCAGTTTCCTTAGGATCATAGGAGCAGGCCGTGTCTCCGTATGCCGGTTGACCGGCGAGAGCCCCTGCCTCGTCCCATGTCGCAGTGGGTTGGCTGGCCATTATTAAACACGCAGAAGCTGATCAACTTGCCCCTCCATCCCGGACCTACCGTAATAATAACTCACGTACGTTCAGCAACGCAAGAACTCGTGCGTAGTGTGATGCGCGATGCCCGGAGGATTGGCCGACCATGCCATCCCCCCCAACACTTCGCTCGCATTCTTACGTACGAATGCTTCCAAGAAGAAATCGCCCCACGAGAGATGCAAAATTAATATAGTGAGAGGACAAACCACGACTTGGAAAGAAAAAAAGACCACGAGGAAACTTTTTCTCACCTCGGGATCAGCTCCGCGCCAATCACTAGCGACAGGCCCAAGCATCGTTGCGGGTTGTCGGGGTATGCTGACAAGGGTCAAAACGCAGTAGTACGGGGCGAGTCGCATTGACAGCACTTGACCAGTCCAATGTCGATGGTCAGAGAGGCTCTGCAGTTTAACCGTGCTCCTTAATCCGCATCAAGACCTAATACTCTATTGTTATTCAAATCACCAACGGGAGCATCAGCGAGCAACATGACGTCGTGTCTTGGGTCGGAGCTCGAGACAAGGGCGTGCCGGTCCCCTTTCAGATCGGGCCCTGGCCCCAGAGATCGGGGGCTAAAACACTGTTAACCCCCAAACTCCATACAAGCAAGTCTGGTTTCCCCTTCGATGCTGCTTCGATGCTGCACCGCAAACCCCACTCATACGGGCGAAGATTGAGCTTGGTGTTGGGGGGCCTGCCGCCAATTTGTCGGCGCAGTCTTTATACGGAGCACCGGCACCTGCTCCGTAGGAAGCTTGTCGGATCTTTCCAGGGACATGGTCCGCATACTCGTAGTGGTCAGGATGTGATGATCTTGGTCCGCTTGCTGATACTGCTGCTCTTGCTGTGGATGCCGATGACCATGAGGATGAGGATGGATGTATGCCTTGAAGGGGGGAGGGCTAGGGCCAGGTCCAGTCACACTCTTTCCGTCCTTTGTGCCTCGCCTGCATCTGGCCCGCGTTTGGTTGGCAGATGGGGAAGGTGCAGGGCACCGGCAGTTTGGCTGTACATACGAGGAAGGAGCGAGGCGGAGAGAACCTGGTGGAAGAAGAGAGAAAGAAAAAACAGAGCATGGAACAAATACAACCACGCTGGGGATCACGGACATCCTCCCTATTGATTCCGCTCCGCTGTTCTGGAGGCACCCGCTGCTCGGCATTACGGCCATCACGGAGGGCGTAGGGAGTGACAGAGACGTGTACTCCATACACAAACGGGTAGATGGGGGGATCTTGGGCATTGGGGTCAATACGTACAGCGGCGGGAATAATCCTCCATGGACTTGCATCGGAGAGGGGGGTTTTGTATAAAAATATAACAGCTGTCTGGTCTTAGCAACTGGATTAACCCGGCAAGGAAGGCATGACGGCATATTCCCATATACGTACTCGGAGAGGGGGGAAACGGAAGAGTGTCAGCCCCGATGACATAATGGCAGCAGCGTTACTCCGTACGAGCGTTGCCATGTTGCCATGTATTACTCTATACATGCAACGTGCAGCGGGATTGATATAGGAATAGAAGAATACGACGTATAATACGGGACAGGGCAGTGGACGAGGGGGGCGTACAGTAGGAAGTGCAAGCCGCCTACTGTCGCCATCTACGTCGTAGGCGTTCCGGTAGTCGCACGTCGAGTACAACTTACGGCACTCGGCAAGACTGAGGGTGGAACATGGAATACCACGAATGTCATTGCATCGGGCTGTACGCCGTATATCGAAACTCGCCTACGCCATATGCCTGCACAAGCAATATTTAAACGTCCACGAGCTGGCATTGCCGACATTGCACTGGCATTGAACATCCAAGGTTTGTATAAACCCATGCCTTTTGCCTCTCCCGACCAGGAGCGGTCGATTGGGAAATGAAAATAGCACCCCCTCATCTCGATATGCCGGGACAGACTTTTGCAAAAGCCTTGTTGCCTTGCAACCGATCTTCAGGAACGGTCACGGTACAGAACAACGGTCACGCGGCGCGGCAACAATCCCATTCGTACTGTGCTTGTACCTCGGTCCTTGACGCCACCCTGAACGGCGTTTGTGTGTGTCTTCTGGG
>FYEU01000313.1:2263672-2359525 GCA_900188575.1 Geosmithia putterillii | reverse complement strand
GGGGGGGGGGGGTATTATGACTGTACCGAAAGGACTGCTGGTAGTGATCGTAGAGGCAAAGATGGTAGTAGGCCCGCGGAAGTCATATCGATCCTTTCTCGCACTGTTAACGCCGATAACCAGGCTCTGTACTAGGCATAGTATGACAGTATGAGTAGCACTTTGCCATCTGAGATCGACCGAAGAGGTCGACTGGGTGGTGTTGTACAGGTAAAAGAGTAAGAGTGGAAGCCGCCACTGGCTCGAGGCAAGTTGGTTGGCGTCAGCACCAGGCGCCGTTTACGTCTTCCGTTTTGTGTACCTAGCCCTAGGTAGAAATGATGATACGGGATACGGAGTACTACGAGTAGTACAAGCACTTTAACTAGTAGTAGAAGTAGTCTACTAGTAGTTGTAATCGACGTAACTTACGGATAAGTTTAAAGACAAGTATGGTAATACCGCACTTTACGCTTTAATACTCTGCACAAGTGATAATAACTCTCTGCAATGATAAATATTTGCATCGTGGTGTCGTGTGCGCACAAAGAATTGCAGTACTAGGTACTATTAGTAGGTGTGAGAATACGGAGCATGTTCGTCCCGTCTGTTGGCCCCGATGGTTGGTGCCCCAGTTTCAAACGGCGACGGTGACAGCTGAGGCGTAACTCTTGCTCTTAGTAGCCTCTAAGTCTCCTAGCCTCCTCTCGACCTCAGTTTCTCACGGAGTGGTTGAGTAGTCGAGTGACACTCCGTGCTAATGATACGGCTAATGGATCGGTACCCACCCCAACTTGACGCGCTTCTCCACTATTTCGTCACTCGTCGCCGCCCTCCGTCTGCCGGCCTGCAGCTTGGCAGAGACGCAAATCTCGATACAGACAGAACAAGCACGCCAAGTCCGTAATACCGATGCTCGGTACAGCGCAATGTGATGCTGAAGCCGTCGACTTTGGCACCCAGAAGTGCCTGTGCCTCCTGCACTTCCTGGATTCCCTGCCCTCTCCCCACCGTTTTCCCTCTTTCCCACCGTACGAGTACCAACGTACCTGCCCGTATTGCATGCCCGTGCTGCATGGGCCACACACACGCACCACGGCCCCAGAAACCTTGACCAACTTGCCTCACTCCTCGTACACTCGCTGTCCTCGTACGGGTATTACTCCGTACAGATTGGGAGTATTACGGAGTATTACAGACACCCTAATGCTCCATTAACCAAATCGTAACGTACCTGGCCGCCCTGGCCGCTCTGCGTTGCCTGCCTCTCCGTATTACTTGTCCGTATTACGCTCTACACTTCTGGCATGCTTCGACGTTGAATCCCGATCCCGCCGATCTGCTGTCCCCCAGTCTTTTCTTTTCTTCTTTCTCTCTTGCCCTTTCTCCATCCCTCTGCCTTGCTTCTGCCCGCCAGTGGCCCTTGCTACCTTGCTGCTAGCCTTTGGTTCTCCTAGATTGCTGTCCGTCTTCGTCTGTTCTGCTCTGCTCCGCCTGCCTGTTTGCCCGTCTGTCTGGTACTCATCTCAGTCATTCAATCATTCTCCCTCCCAGCTTTTCGCGGCACACACCCACACAACCACACCATTGGTCCTTGGATGCACGCCGCACTCCCCTCCTCCATCGATCGATCTCCCTCTCTTCCTCCGTTGCTCCTCTACTACCACTCTCTGCTACTGTCTGCTACTGTCTACCCGTCCGTACTCGTACCTCGACTTTGCACACACCTCACACCACACCTCCCACGCCTCAACACCCTTCTCCCCCCCCATCATCGTTTTTCTCTGCCCGTACTCGGTACCGCTTGCACCCTTGTCTTCCTTTTGAGCTTCCATCTTCTTTACTCCTGTTTTCCATCCAACTCCCAAATCTCTGTCTCTCACACCCCTCCCTTGATTCACAAGTCAAACTGGCCCCGACAGACAACCCCTGCTAGGCCTGCTAAGCCTGCTAAAAGCCTGCTACTGCTAGGCTTGTACCTACTCGTATTCCTACATTCCCGATTGTGGTGCCATTTGCTGCTGCAGCAGTCATTAGGGTATATCGGCCACTCATCGACGCTCCGCTGTGAGCCAGACACAATCCCAACTCTCAACTCTCCACGTCTTCTACCCTCTCCCGTCCCCTTCCGACAACCTACAACCTATATCCTTCTCCTCCTTCTCTCAACACTTTCAACCGCATTTTCTTCCATATATACACAACACCGACGTTGAAAAGGAACGGAATAAAAAAGAAGAAAAAGAGCCTGCGACGTTCACTCCGAACCGTCCCACCTCGATCGTCATCGTCAACCTCTTCATCATCGACATCAGATTCACTCCCAATACACCTCCTCATGCGTGGTGTCTGATTACTCAGCTCACCTCTGACTCGTCGACTCTCACCGTTGACGACAGACTACCTACCAGTTTCGCCTGTTCCCATACGCCGAGCGGAATCGTCTCGAGTGTAGGAACCGACATCCAACCGCCAGGCATTATTTGTGTTACACAGTACAACATCTCGATCTCGTGGCAACGCCCCAGTTATTGTTGACGTCGCCACCATCAACATCTATCTCCCTTCTGTCAACTGCTTGTCTCTCCCACCCCACCTCTCCCGGCTTGTCTTCTGTTCGGCCCCAAGGATCTCGCGTTGTCGATTTCCCAGAGGCAAAAGAGGTCACCACCGGAAAACGTAGTATATTCAAAGTACCCAGCAAAAGCGTCATCGACGACTCCGACACCACGACTCTCGCCCCTCATCTGCAACGCGTTCTCTTCAACCGACCTCTGAAGAGACCTTTCTTTTCCCACCGGCCAGCCGTGCCTTCGATCAAACCTTAACATCATCAAGGAACGATACGATAACGATACAGTCGACGGCGCAACCTCGACGCATGCCATTCTCACGTCAAATGAAGCGTTTGCAGTCTCTCAAAGCACCCAATCACCAATACTACAACCCAGACTGCGGCCCCGTCATCTATCAATCCTTCTGAACGGGTTCTCGCCCCAAACCGCCTGTATGACACAACAACTCGCGGCCACTTTCCGGGACCTGGGCCTGTCCCAGTATTTCGGCACCTTTGTCGACCAGGGCTTTGACACTTGGGATACCATCCTGGATATACAAGAGTCCGACCTGTACGTCTTCTCTTCCCATTCACCCCTTTCCTGGAACTTTTTTCTTTCTTTTTTTCCTTGCGCCCTTCGCCCCCGATATCGAACCAGGACGACTAACAAGATATCGTGTATAGCGATGCACTTGGTGTGAAACTCGGCCACCGGAGGGTACGTTGAACTTATTCCCCATTCTGACATTTCGCCATGTATTACATGATGCCCCTGGCCAGAGACTGACCCAGTCTGTAGAAACTCCAAAGGCGAATTGCCAATGCGAGGGGCGTCGCACCCAGCACCCAGCTTCTCTCATCCAAGCAGAACTCCGAGGAAGGAAAGCATGACGCCCCCCGTCCAAGCCCGACAAGGAATCTTGCGCCCAGCAACGACGGTCCTGGCGTGGTGAAGCGCAAATATCGCCGCCACCCCAAGGTGAGATTGCATCCGTCAACCCTCGATCGACCTTGTTACCAGGCACACTGGTCACCAGGACACTTGCTGATACGATTTTGCAGCCCGATGAGAATGCCCCTGAGCGACCGCCCTCGGCATATGTTCTCTTCTCTAATAGTAAGTACCTCTCAGTATAGTCGGCCGTTTCCCATCACCTGTCTGACCATGTTATCCCATCTAGAAATGAGAGATGATCTCAAGGGCCAGAACCTCACCTTTACAGAGATCGCCAAACTGGTCGGCGAGAACTGGCAGAGTCTGCCGCCGGCAGATAAGGAGGCATATGAGAAGCAAGCCAACAACGCCAAGGAGGAGTACCACCGACAGCTGGGCGAGTACAAGAAGACGCCTGAGTACCGCAAACATGCGCAGTACCTGGCTGATTTTAAGGAGAAGCAAGCTAAGCGCGATCAAGGTTGGTCCGACCGACGACGGCGTTGATTGACAACGGCCCCCAGCTTACATTATTCGTAGATACCAACAAAAGGTCCCGGATAGACCTGTCCAAGTACCGCCACGAGAGCTCCTCGGGTAGCAGCGTCGCCACGGGGATCTCAGCCTCGAGCGCCAGCAGCGGTGGTAGCACGAATACGACCCTCAGCAACAGCCACAGCCTGAGGAATTCCAGGAGAAGCATCGAGAGGATGTCTGAGTCTGAGCCGCACCACGGCCGTGAGAGGATGGGGTCCATTTCGTCGATAGCCGACTCGCACAAGTCCATGTCTCCCATCATGGGCGATGCCCAATTCTCGCCGCGCACGGCCAAGCCCGCCGACCGGGGCCCGAGGATGACTGGCAGCAGCGTGTCCTCCCGAGAGGGTAACTCTGGCCTCGACAACGGACGACAGCACCTTCTGCCGTCGCTGTCGGACATGCTGGACAACGGGCTCGGGAATGCGGCAACGAGGGCAGGAATGATGCCCGGAGCCCCCGCCGCCCCCGCCGTCGCAGCCCGCCAGGCCCCGATGGCGACTGGTGATCGATCTCGCCACCCGCTGGCGTCACGACCGGGTGGCCTGCCCCCGATGCTGCGCCACGAGGACTCGTCGACGGGCAGCAGTGCCTCAGGCTCGTCGGGCAGCCCCATCGGAAACTTTGGCCGCCCCCCTGGCGAGGGATCCCTCCCAATTCACGCCCTCCTCGAGAACCGCTCGACGATGCAAACGCAAGCGCATCCGCAGACGACGCAGGGCTCTCTGCCAACCCCGAACCATCACGGGACAGTGCCGGCCCTGGGACCACGAGGCTATGGTATTTAGCAACCTTTTACTTTCATGCACTCGATGCAACCTAGTATGCATCACGCATTACGCATCACTTCCGAGCCCGTCAACTAACCCAGATTTTTGCGCCAGGTTTCCAGTCGGCCGCCTCGGCCCTTCAACACATGAAAGTTGAGGAGACAGCCGCGGATGACGACGTTGTCATGACATCGCCCGCCCTAGAGGCGGCACCTCCCGCCCCGATCGTCAGAGATAACAGCCGCATCGCAGCAGCCATGCCTGCCCCGCCTGCTACAAAGGGCGCCAAGAATGGCCTCGACGGCATGAGCGCCCTCTTGCGCGCTGGCGAGATTGTCAATGGCCGAAACGACTAGCTTTACCCCTAATTATTACCAGTCTGGCTACTCTTCTCCACCCCTAACCCAGCTCTCTCCCTCACGCCGCCGACAAGGTCGAGGAAAACAAGGAATACGCATCTCCCGAACCTCTAGAATCCCCCGTTGAGCTTGAGTCTTCTTTCCTCTGTTTGCAAATCTTTCATTTCCACATTGTTCATTTTCCTCATATACTCTTTTCACGTCTGCACACGCATACGACGAAACATTTCCTTTTTCTTGTTCTTTGTGTCTTTGGGAAAGCAATTAGGAGCAGGGATGGTTTGTAAAAAGGGGGTCTTTTTACCACTTTTGATACGACGGCGTTGGAAACAAACAAAACTATTTGATATTTTTTTCTCGTTCTTGCCTCTTACTACATGCCTACATTGATTCATCTTGTTGCCCAATCTTCGGTTGTTTTCATTTTCTCTGCCTTACTCTCCCTGTCAATCTTGAACTTTTTTTCATGTTGCTTGTCCGTCGTGTCCTACCACACTGGTTCGTGTATGCATGTCTGGGTTTTGTCTTTTTTTTTTCTTGGTCTACATGATTCCCCAACAGTTGATACACGAGCGGGGATTACACTGCACATGCGGCGATGCCGTCTGCCATGGGGGATTGAGGAATCGTTGAAATATGACCCACCAGAGCTTTGTTCTCTTCCCTACGGATTATCACGGACTGTCGTGTCGCTCATGTGTCTGTGGCCTTTGGTCCTGCGGCTTTAGGCCGATGTATATTTTTGTGAGAACACGGAGAAGGAAGAAGGGACGGGCAAGGAACTAACATGCTAATGTGAACTGTCCTACATACTTGTCTATGATACTACTACTCCGCTACCCCGTATCATGCTGTTCTACTTGTTGCCATATTGCTCTACCATGTCTTGATTGTGCTCTTATGTAGTCAGTCCTACATGGGAACCCGTGTGTCGTTCGTTAAAATGTCTTCCATGTCACTACGAACTAGCAAAGATGGGCAAACCCCCGTTCCCGGAATGATCTTTTGTGAATGCTAGCGTACATGTCGCGCACATCCTGCACGATAGGAGTCCTTGACCTGCCAGTGTGCAGGATCCTAGATACGCCAGGAGCGTGTGCACCACTATGACTGCTACTAGTACCAGGTGGCTTACAAGTACCCTATGGGATGTATCTCGTCACTTCCCACCTCTAATTTCCGGCAGCCCAGATGGTGCCTCCCAGACGCATGGCCGGCGATAATATATATGTTCAAGACAAACCAACGCCTTCTTCGAACCAGGTAAGTAGTGTTGGATTTTAGTCCCGGCGGAGGACAAGTGGCGGGGGTTAAAGGGGCCAGAGCAGGTTTGGGAGTAGCAAGCATGCAGTTGCGATCGAAGCGAAGCCAACTCCCGGCATGGCCGCCGGAGGCATGCAGCCCCTGACAGGGTCCGCCAGAGGCAAACAACCGGGCGTGGGAGAACTGCTGGTGAAAACAAAGGGATTTGGATTTGCCCTACTACTATAATAGGGTATGATGCTACTGATTGAATTATATGCCCGCCTTTACACTTGTCGTCCATCTTCCGTTCCGTCTCTTACACACATACAATGGGGGGATTATTTATACACATTACAGACATGGCTCCCTTGCTGTTTGCTGTCCTCGTCGTTTGACACGATGCGGGCGCAGCGCACGGCCGGGGATTGCTTTGTGGGCTATGGCTATACGCCTGGGGTGGGCGGCGGCGGGGCCTCGAGGTCGATAGCTGACACGGCGTACCTCTCGTCGGCATTGGCGCGGAGGAGCGACTCAAAGCGGCGGATGGCGACCCCACTCTCGGCGCGCTGCTGCTCCATGTCGTCACGGCGCTGGCCGAGGTCGCGCACGGAACGGTCAAAGGAGGAGCGGACTGTGTCGGCGGGGGTGCGCAGCACGCGGCGAACGCGGTCGGCGATGCGTGTCGAGTTGGCGAGCACGTAATCGGCAGATTCCAGCTGGGCGGCCACCTTGGCGGCTAGATGGTGGGAGACGGCATGGGGAATTTGCTGGAAGATATGGGCGCCGACGGCGGCGACGACTGTGCAAAGGTTAGTGGGCAAGTAACACTCACGAGCGTAGCGAGGACCAAATTGAGAAGGGGAGTGAAGATGGAAAGAATATGATGGAAAAACATACCTGCGAGGAGAATGCCCGGTACAATGACACGGTTGACGCTGCCGCCGTCCATGACACGGGTCAGAGTCATGATGGAATCGATCCAGCCGCGCGGGTCAGCAAGGCGGCTACCGACGGCCGTGGTGGCCAGGGTGAGGGCCATGCCGGCGCCGGCAAACTTCTCAGTCGACACGAGGGCCGGCCAGTCGACAAAATCCTGCAGCTCGACAGTGATGTCGACCTGCCTGGCGAGAGCATCACGCTTGCGGGAGAACATGACCTCGGGGCGGAAGTGAAGCCTCTCAAAGGGGTTGTTGCCGCCACCGGCGCTGCCGTTGCCGTTGGCCGAAGCGCCGGCGGTGCTGTGCAGAATGCCGAGCTGGATGATGGAGTTGACGCCCTGCGTGGCGCGGAGACGGGCCGTGTCCTCACAGCCGGCGACGACGTCGGAGATGCGCGTGAGCATGGCGTTCTTGAGGTCCTCTGCGTACTGGAAAGCGCTCCAAGGCCCCGAGTAGTGGACGCCAAAGTGGGTCTCCGCGTCGTAGTCGCCAGCAAAAGTTATGGCGCCGCCGATGGAGGCACGGGTGTGGTCAAAGACGTCACGGCAGGTGTCTTCGATGGTGACGTCGATCTGGTTGCCGGCTTCGGTCAGGTTACGGCGGCGGGCGTCGAGCTCGGGCACGAGCTGGCCCATGGCCTCCGAGGCGGCGTCGAGCTCGGCGCGAGCCTCGCGAGCGTTCGCCGTGGCCAGGCTGCGCACGTCATGGAGTATGTTGAGGAGGTAGGTGCGGGCGGGGGCGAGCTTGGACTTTGCGCGGTTCTCAAGGACAAACTTGCGCAAGGAGCGCTCAAGGCGCTCAAACTCGCGGACGCGGGCTGCCTTAACGTCGGGGGCCACAGGCGCGGGGGCAGTCCAGTGATCATCATCGGGGGGAGGCGGTGCCAGGACCGAGTTGCTCGAAACAAAGTGCACCAGCTCGGGGGACTCGCGGTAAGTTTGGGGACTGAGGAGCTGGATCTGGTCCATGATGCCCTTCTTGCAGCGCTCCTTGTCGCGGATCGTGTCGAAGGCGTTGACTACTATGAAGAGGTACTCCTTCTCGGCGGTGGCAGCGCGGATGAAGTCCTTTGCCGAGATGGTGAAGTGGTTGGCGGCCGAGACAACAAATACGACGACGTCAATCTCCTCCTGGCGCGCAAAGACGGCTGTCGTGTGGGCCGTATCGTGGTTGAGCCCGGGGGCGTCGATGAGAGTAATATCCACCACCTCCTTGTTGCTCAGCAGCGACTCATCGGCCTCGCGGACGTCATCGACAAACACCTTGCACTGCGTATACTGCGGGTCTGTAACCACCTGCTCCAGATCGCGCAAGGCAAACGAGTCGCGCCGCTGCGACAGCGTTGTCCCCTGCACCTCTTCCTTGCCCGCGTTCTTGTTGGCGTTGAGCACCTCGCAGAAGATGGCCGTGCACGGCTGCTGGTTCTCAGGCAGCACGCGCCGACGCAGAAGCGCGTTGCAGAACGTCGATTTGCCCGCGTTGACGTCGCCCGTCACCAGGATCTTGCTCAGCGGGTCGTCGATGCGCTCCCGCAGCGCGTGCAGCTGCCGTACACTCGTGCTGAACCGCTCCCCTAGCACTGACCCGATAGCCTCCCGACCCAGCATCTCCAGCGAGTCGCTGTGATGTGACCCGCCCAGCCTCACGTCCAGACGCAGCACCAGCAGGTCATCATCCTGGTCTCCGTCGTCGCCATTTACCTTGTCGTCGTCGTCGTCATCGCCATCGTCTGCTCGGTCGCCGTATGTGTCGTCGCCGTCGTCCTCCACTTCGGTCACCGCGGGCCTGCCTACCAGTCTCGATCTCGGGTAGTGCAGCGGTCTTGCCGAGTTGGCCTCCTGCAGGGCTTTGAGCTGGGCGATGACGCCGTCGATGGACCGCCCGAGCGCCACCCGCTTCTCGTCGTACCAGAACTGGTATGATGAATTCGATAAATGTGACGACATTTCTCTTGTTTATGTGTTTGCGGCCGTATAAATATATAAGACGAGAAGAGAGAAGAAGCAACCGGGGCGTCCGGGGGGATTGTTTGTCGTGCGCTTTTGCAGCAAGAGGCTAGTACTGGGAATAGCTCTCGTCAATCTCTCTGGGGTCTCGCTTTGTCAAGTCGTCGTCCGGGATGGAACGCTGCGCGAAACATGCATCTAAACAAGGTCACTAGTTAAGCCAATAATCTTTTTTCTCTCTCTCCTAAAGTCGTATGTTGTCAAGGGATCGAGAATCACGTGTCCATCGCCACTTTGTGGGAAAGGGGGTCTTCAATTTATAAGCATAGAACCTCGCCCCTGGGCCGAATTGTCTGCGGTATTAACGCATATCATATCCATGTACTAATGTCATGCATTTCCCATGACAATGCCGCTCAATTAAATGCGATATTTCCCGGATTCTCTACAAATTGTACCAGGGGATTCATTCGGTCTGTACTCCGTACGTACGGAGTACGGAGTACCTGGACGGAGTGCTCGTATACTTAGTAGTATACAGCGTACTCCGTACTCCTTCCTACTGGGCACATGCATCAATCGGTATAGAGGCCCACAGCGGCTGCAGTCACGCGGCTCCGTTGTCGGGGCTTCTAGACTAAGACACACTCCGGACTCCGTGTATACAAACCGCTCCCGTGGGATGAGATCACTTACATGAACAATCAACAAGCTCTGCTTCCATTACAGCTCTAAAGTACGCGTTCCCATTCATAGACTTCATTTCCTCGCTGATAATCGTACTCGTACCCTTCGTGCAATATACACACACCCAATGCAAGTTCCCACCCAGACCAAGACAATATAAGAGAATGGACCCGGAAAGTGACACCCAACAATAAGAACTACTAGAGGGAAAAGACAGCTCCCGAGACGGCCCTCGACAACAAAAAAGCAGCAACAACATCATCATCATCATCATCATCATCATACTGCCCCTTCAATGATCTCGGCCGACAGGTCTCGTCGGATACTCAACTCCAGCAGATCTGGCGCCTTCTCAATCATCAGACCCTTCTCGTTGGCCAGATGGAGCAGCGAGATAAAGCAGAATGACGTCGAAATGTCGTCCATGATGGTCTTAGGGTACACCTTTTGCAGATTATTCATAACCTCAGTGAACTTGAGCTCATTGTGGCCCGTGGGTGGCGCCGCCTCAGGCTCCGCCACCACTGATGAACGCCTGCTCTTCTCTTGGATAACAGACTATTAAGCACACTGCGTTAGCAATCACGGCAATAAATAAAGAGGGGTTAAGAAATGGAAAGGGGGTGTGCCTACCTCTTCAGACATCTCCGTCTCCATGCCCTTCCACAGTTCGTCCTTCAAACGACGAACATCCACCTTCTTGGCCACGCGGGCGTACTGCACATATTCTGGTCGCACCCTCCTCGTTGCCGTGATGAGTGTTGTCCCGTACGCCCCATTGGTCGCATTGGTCGTCTCGCCGCCGAGAAGGGCCGTCAGGCCCATGGGGTCATCCATCATGCCGCCATCGGGCGAAAAGTGCTCACGCGCGTCGGCAAACTCGAGGTCGTCATCATCGGCATCATCGCCTCCGGGGAATGGCATGGCGTCGTCCTGGAAGAAGTTGGCATCGTAGTCGCCCCCGCCCAGCGCCATGGTATCACTCTCCTGCGGAGCGCCCTGCTTGGCCCAGAAGGCCTCGTCCATGTCGCCTGCCGGGGGGTCATCCAGACCGGCGTCACCGCCGAAACCGAAGCCCTTGTTCGCTGTCCGCCGGCGACCAATACGGGCCTTGGGCTTCAGGAACAGGCTGACGAGTGACTTGGAGTTAAAATGCTTGTCGTCGGGCAGCAAGTTCCGTGACTTAGTCTTCCAGTCCTTCTTGGGCATCGTAATGGCTGAGTTGCTCGACGCCTGTGTGTGTATCAGATCATGTACGCTCGACTCAAGAGGCGCCGCAAAGTCAATCTCAAACGGCTCCTTCTCCTTGCGCTTCTTGGTCTCCGTCGCCGGTTTCTCGCCATCCTTAATCTTTCGGATGCGCCAGTGCTCCGCACTAGTCCAGTTTTTCTGTAGTGCCTGGTCAAAGAAGCTGAGGATGTCCTCGTGCATCTTGTCGGCCTTGCGGGGGTCCGTCATAGAGACGATGTAGTCACCATTGCCTTCATATCCGTCGCCGTCGCCGTCGCCCTCTTGGCCAAAGCCACCGTCGTACACGCGCATCTGTGGCTCCAGCGCTGCCTCGCGAGCCCAGGCATCGCCGCCCTCGCCAAAGGCCACATCACCGCCCATGTCGAAGCTACCGAGGCCGAGGTCATCGTCGTCAAAGCCAAGGGCAGCCTCGCCATCGATAAGCATTCCCGAGTCATCGCCGTGCGCACCAGGAGTCTTATCCTTGTCCTGGTCTCGCCAGTCGTCGGGGGCATTGAGGAAGGGGATGTCGGTTGAGCCTGATGGGTCGCCGAGGTCAAAGTTCTTGAGCGATGGACAAACATCAAGCTCATCCAGGCGTCCGAGTTCCGGGAAGAAGCGTTGGCGAATGGAAGCCAGGTCGATCTCGGCATCTTCTCCGTCGAAGTCGTCATCCAGGTCGGGCACTTCCATCTCCTGCCCAAGATCCATTTGTGAGACATTCATTGACTCATCCCCGCCCCGCTCTTGGTTTTCATCCTCGTCTAGGTCCTCCTGTGCGTCACCGTCTTGCTTCTTGCCCATGGAAGCCTCGTCAGCCGCATCGTCACTGCTGTCAAAGACGATGCGACCCTGGGAGTCAATCATCAGGTGGTTGAGGAGGAGGCCCTTGGCGCCACCTTCGTCAAAGTCAGCCGAGGCTTTCTTGAACAGCGGGTCGACCGAGAACTCGAGCTCGAACTTCTTGAGCTGCAACGAGTTGAAAGATGGTGCCAGTGTGGCTTCGGACCGGTGGGACTGAGACAAGACCGTTAGCCTTCTTGTCCCCTCGTGCATCCCTTTCTCTTTCTTCTTATTCTATCATGTCTTGGTTCTCTCCCCTCTCTTCACAATACAAAGCGACTTACCTTCTTCTTGGGCTTCTTCTTGATGTTGCCATCCTCATCAAGCTCCTCATCGCTATCATCGGCCTCGTCACCTTCGCGGTCCTTCTTCTTGTTGGAGTTGCTGTCGGCGAGGCCGCTGAGGAGTTTCCCCGTCTCGGTGGCGACACTGTCGATGCGGTTGGTGTAGATCTTGACGCAACCGTCGAGGGTGCAGCTGGCCTTTTGGAAGTTGACGCCGTCGCCCTCCTTGAGCAGGGACATGTCGTGGAAGTAGTCGATAAGGGCAAAGTTCCATGAGTTGGTAGCGTTGATCTTGTTGTCGGTGGCCATCTTCATCCACTCTTCGAAGTTGGCGAGGATAGGCACGCGCTTGATGGGCGTACCGACGGTGCCCGTGTTATCGTCGCCATCGTCGCCGGGGAGCCGCGATCCGCGCGGGGTACCGGCGCCGGGCCCCGGGGAGGCATTCTCGAGGTCGTCCAGCCTGACACTGCTCTTGCGGGGCGTCGATGATGCCGCCGCCTTGATCTCGTTGATCTGTTTCTCCTGGAGCGCTTTCCTAGAGTTCATGCGCTTCCCGCGTTCCTGCGCATCATCGTTCAAGGGGATCCTGCAGCAGCCCAGAGGTGGGCCCAAGTCAGTAAATCATTATTCAATCTATCGGTCAGTTTCAACAAGCGCGCGTGGGTGCACGAGCACGACAAGACGCACCTTATTGACCCTGATCTAAATGGCGAGCCCGACGAGCCTGACGACGTCGTCTTCGCGCGAGGGACCTGAGCGACCCGAGGCATCTTGAGCAAGGAGAAGAGAAGGCGGAGAGTCGGAACGGGGTCTGCAGAGAAGATGAAGGCCCCCTCTTCTGTATCGTGTTTGTATCGTCAAGATGCGGAGGTGGAGGGATGCTGCAGCGTTACTGTCGGTACAGTCGGTATCATTGGACCGTGGCGCGTCGTCATGGAGTTGCGCCGCGACAAAGTAAACAAAGGCCAGGCCTTGAGTGCAGAGGGGCAGGATGGACCCCCGCTGTATCTACAGTGCTGTAGTGCTGTATGTGCGTGTTGTAGTGGGCGTTATGTGCAGTAGTGCAGTAGTGCGGTGGCGCGCGCAGCCATAGTTTTTGCCTTATATATAAGGCAGAAATGTCTTCGTCGGGACTCCGCGGACAACAGTTGAGCACCTACATAATACTCCCAAACTCCGTTTGGCCGTACATGTACGGCGTAGCTGCAACCTGCACGCACTGGCATCCATGGACCATATGTCGTATGTAGAGTAGATGCCAGGTGGCACAGCAGCTAACAAGCAGCTGGCGAAAGCATAGCACGGTCGATTATAGGTGGGGCAACTGTAAATACAGGTACTAAAGCCTGGAAATAAGTCCCCAACATTGCCAATTGGCACGGAAAGTGGGGTGCGTTTGCACCGCTGGCGCCTTCCAATACGTCGTTTTACACGCACAACACACCTCCCGCGCACCTTCCGCACCCCCAAAACGCCCACAAGACGCATATGAAACGGAACGACAGCTTCATCACACCGTAGACTCATGGCACATTGTGGCGCAGCACCCTGCACATGCGACGATCCAACCTAATCAACTTAATCCTCTGCATTAGCCACACGGTACAGCCAACGCATTGGCATTATTACCAAATGACGAGAGCCGTTTGGTCGGATGCCATCGACTCCCAACCTGGTTTCCATCAACTCGTACGAGCAAGGGCAACGAGGGCTAGCCTTATAATCAGCTAGAGGCCTCCATTGGCCTCCGCTTTCCTTGATATAGCATCGACATGTGCTACTAGGCCTCTCTTCCTCTGCATCCATCCCGTTCTCCTCGATTGGAAGCACGGCAGGCGCATCGACGACTCACCGGATTATGACGCTACGTCGGCCGACAGTTTGACGCAACACATGCGCCGTGACATGGTGACCCCAAGGGCACTTCAAGGGCAGCACCAGCAGAAGCAGCACCATTAATAGAGGCGTCATAATGCCTCGACTTACCAGCAAGAAACCAGGGGGCCGACCCAGCCCCCGTCCATTTCTTACCATTGTATCGCTACTCACCCTCCTGGCCGCCTACTCGGTTCTCGCACACACCTATCTCAACGACCACGACTACAACCATGGACAAGGCCATGGCAACAGAAATGTCCCCCGTTCCTTACTCACACCTCAGGGTGGACCACAGCCAGCCTGCGAAGACGTCCACGGTGCTCAGGACCAGTGTGCCTTTGTCAAAAAGTACTGCTCCGACCAGCAGTCAGGCCTCATACCGTACCTCGAACTGTACTACTGTGCACTGGGCGAGGCCAAGGTCTTTGGTTTTGTTCTGCTCGCGAGTTGGCTTGGACTTCTCTTTACAACGATTGGAATCGCCGCCAGTGACTTCTTCAGTGTCAATCTGGCAACTATATCATCCATTCTCGGCTTAAGCGAGAGTCTTGCCGGCGTTACGTTTCTAGCCTTTGGAAATGGATCCCCCGATGTCTTCAGCACATTTGCCGCCATGAATTCCAACAGCGCCAGCATGGCTGTTGGCGAGCTTATCGGTGCCGCCTGCTTCATCAGTGGCGTCGTCGCTGGATCCATGGCCCTGGTCCGCGAGTTCCAGGTCGACAAGAAGACGTACGTCCGCGACATCTTCTTTTTCATTGTGGCTGTTTGCTTCACAATGGTGTTCCTAGCCGACGGAAAGCTACACCTGTGGGAGTGCTGCGCTATGATCGCCTACTACGCCATCTATGTCGTCACTGTCGTCGGCCAGCACTGGATCACCACTAGGAGGAAGAGGTGGCAGAGGCGCGAGGGTGAAGCCCGCAGCAACTTTTACGGGTCTATAGGGGCTTCCGCAGATGAATTGGCTGGCGAGCCCTACCGGGATGACCCGGATGGTGACCAGCCTCTCCACCACTCGGCCGACATCTCGACGCTAGAGCAAGGCCCCAGGATCGAGGTCGAAGGCCAATCCCCACCCGCTGATATGGAGCCAACCGAAGAAACGGAGGAGGACCATGAGAGATTGGTAGCCGCCGAAGTCGCCAGTAGCATGAGAGTTCTCCGGACGGGGGGGAGGCGAAGGAACACGCTCAACCCCATCCGGCCCAGTCTGGTGGGTGCGCTTGAGTTCCGATCAGCCCTCGCGCAGCTCCAGCGGGAGAGCAATCTCAAAATGTCATCCCTCGGTTCAGAAGGCAGGAGCTTCTCTGTCGACCATCTCCATGGTGCCATACCACGACAGGACCAGCCGCCCGGCGGACAGACACCGCACACGATCGCAGCCATCAAAGATAGCTCTGACGGCCGAACCAGAGCCGTGTCTTCCGGAAGCGCTCCTCACTACCTCGCCGTGGCTCCTGAGTTGGCCGTGCAGTCACCGAGCCCCGTCTCAGCTGAACACCTTCAACCAGATGGTGGTCGAAGGAGCCCCAGCCCCAGCCCCAGTGGCTCCCACACCATTGGCGGTAACCTGGCGCCCCCGCCAGCCAATGCCTCGCTACCGGGGAGTGGTAGCCTCAGTCCCATAAACCATCCGGCGGGATTAGAGGCGCCAGTACCAAACCTACATCTCCAAATCCCGAGCAGACGTAGCAGCCACAGCGCGGGGTCTTCCCCCGCCTCACCATTCCCTATGTACACCGACTCGCCTGCAGCGCTGACGCCACTGCCCGAGGGGGAGCAGAACTTCATGCTCCCTGCACCTCTGCACCGTGAGATGTCGTTCGCAGACGTGCATATTACGGTGCCACAGCCCAAGCCGGTGAGGTGGTGGCCATACTCTCTACTTCCTCCTCCCCACGTCGTGTACGCGGCCCTGTTCCCGACTTTGCAGGGGTGGAGCGAGAAGACGTTTTGGGACAAGTTTGCCAGTGCCATCTCTATGCCGAGCATCTTCTTCTTAGCCATCACTCTTCCGGTAGTTGAGGGGGACTCATCAGACGAAGAGTCGGTGGCAGGCACCACCTCCCACGATCCGACCTACCCACACTCGTCGGGGCACTCTATAGCGACACTGTCGGAGCCCGAAGAACAAGAGTCGGAGTGGCAGCGCTACCGGAGGCATTCCATGGTCAGGCGCAACAGCTACCAGGGGCGGTCACCGGTGCTTGTCCCCATAGACCGTGAAGCCACTTTGGTTGCCAATCTAGATGGCCATCACATAGCAGGTCCGCGGCCGTTGACACCAGCCACAGTGAAGCCGGGCTCTGCGGCAGCCTCTGTGAGCAACGCCAACAACGAGGCCC
The DNA here is from genome assembly GCA_900188575.1 of Geosmithia putterillii. NCBI lineage: Eukaryota > Fungi > Ascomycota > Sordariomycetes > Hypocreales > Bionectriaceae > Geosmithia > Geosmithia putterillii. Next base: position 2,342,987 of record FYEU01000313.1, on the reverse strand, counting down.
TCCTGTGGAACCGATGGCTCGTGTGCTTGCAGTTGTTCACGGGGCCCATGTTCAGCGTCTTTGTCCTGTGGACCGGCATGCGTGATGATCTCGAGTCGCCTGGCAGGACGCTGGTAAAGATGGTGCTGTACACTCTCGTGGTATCGCTCGTCCTCCTAGCGGTGCTGATCGCGTTCACGTCGGAGAACACCAAGCCCAAGTACCATTACTTTCTGTGCTTCATGGGCTTTGCTATCAGCATAGCATGGATATCAACGATCGCCGAGGAGGTGGTGGGCGTTCTCAAGACGTTTGGTGTCGTGTTTGACATTTCTGAGGCACTCCTGGGACTAACCATCTTTGCAGCGGGCAACAGCATTGGCGACTTGGTCGCCGACATCACCGTTGCCCGACTCGGCTACCCCGTCATGGCACTGTAAGTTATTACCAACCGGCGCGAACAAATCACAAGGGCAGTGACCTGAGCTAACTCGTGCTAGGTGTGCCTGTTTTGGCGGACCCATGCTCAACATCCTGCTGGGCATCGGCATCGGCGGCGTGCTCATGATGGTTCGCGGTGCCAACAAGAGTCACAGGAAGCACCCCAATAGGCCTATTGAATACGGGCCGTACCCCATACGCGTGGGCGGGACGCTGATGCTCTCAGCGATCACGCTGCTCGTGGTGCTCGTAGGCCTGTTGATCGCCGTGCCCATGAACAAATGGATTCTGAGTCGAAAGATCGGATGGGCCCTGATTTCTATATGGGCCGTCAGCACGACGGTGAATGTCATAATCGAGCTAACGGGCCTGTGGGATCAGGTCGAATGATCTTTTGCCACCTTCTTCTTAACTTCTTGTCGTATTATTGTCATCTTTCTTACCATATATTTGGTCTGTCTCTTGTTATATACTATGTAATATGATGCCATTTACTGTTGGCATACAGATTGAACGGTCCGTTCTTGTTTAGTACATACGAGCAACTAGCAATAGCATAAATATGTAATGCACCCACTGTCAAACACACATTATTATGGCAGTGAGCGCATCTCGTTTCTTTGCAGCAAAAAGGAGACGAGCAGTCTGGCTAGCCAAAAAATAAAAAATCGAAAGGTTGGACAAAAAAAGGATGACCGGATCACCCAGTACGGGGGTCGAACCCGTAACCTTCAGATAACTTGAATTACTCCGAAAGAATAATAAAAGTCTGACGCTCTAGCCAATTGAGCTAACCGGGTAAGGCCGAGAATTTCTTGACGAAACGATCCTTATAAAGGTCGAAAGACCTGTGCTGTAGTTTCCCAGGCTCTATACTAGACCGGTAAGGAGATGTCCCAGGCAAGAATGCGCTGGAAATGCACCAATTGTCCACCTAGAAATGCCCGTGATGACCCCTCCCTTCCTGCTGCTGCTGCTTTTCCCATGAACTGTGCCCCTCACTGCTGACGCCCTCCCCCCCACCTCGTACTATGCCCACCGCCTTTGAACCTTTGGCCCTTTTGCCCCGCCAATTGCTCAGGGTAGCTTGCGCCACCTCGTAGGGTCGTTGGCAACATCCTCCCCTCCCTGTTTCTTAATTCTCTCCCTTGTAGACAAGAAAGAAAAGACAGCAAGCCAGTCTTGTCAAATTTACCGATCCCCGTTATACTTGCGTCTCTCTAGAAGCAGAAGCAACGGAAACAATCATGGCGGCCGCGACCTTCCCTGCCCTCGATGCCCGTCCCCTCCCGGACACCATCTGTCTATTTGACGTGGATGGAACGCTGACGCCCGCTCGTCTTGTGAGGCCCCCTCTCCAGCGCCCCCTCTCTCACCATTGACCCTGTGGTGACTGTGGGTCTTCTTTGACTGACAGAGAATTGTGTACTTAGGGAGTCTCGCCCGAGATGCTCAAGACGTTGGCGACGTTGCGGCAAAAGTGCGCCATCGGCTTCGTCGGTGGGTCCAACCTGGTGAAGCAGGAGGAGCAGCTGGGCCAGCCGGCGGGCGTTCCTGTGGCGACGCTCTTCGACTTCTGCTTCTCGGAGAACGGGCTGGAAGCGTACAAGCTGGGCCAGGAGCTGCCGTCCAACAGCTTCATCCAGTGGCTGGGTGAGGACCGGTACAAGGAGCTGGCCAACTTCTGCCTGCACTACATTGCCGACCTCGACATCCCCGTCAAGCGCGGCACCTTCATCGAGTTCCGCAACGGCATGGTCAACGTGAGCCCCGTGGGCCGCAACGCCTCCAACGCGGAACGCCTCGCCTTCAACGACTATGACAATGAGGCCAAGGTGCGCGAGAAGTTTGTCGCCGAGCTGCGCGAGCGCTTCGGCCACTGGGACCTCATCTTTGCCATCGGCGGGCAGATCTCCTTTGACGTCTTCCCTCGTGGTTGGGACAAGACCTACTGCCTCAAGCACCTCGAGTCCGAGGCCCAGAAGCCCGGAGGCGTCGCTTACAAGACCATCCACTTCTTTGGTGACAAGACCAGCCCCGGTGGCAATGACCACGAGATCTTCGAGGACCCCCGTACCATCGGCCACACTGTCGTCAGCCCCGAGGACACAATGCGCCAGCTCAATGAGCTGTTCGGTATCTAGAGCTATATTCTCCTGCTATACAGATAGATACAATCACGGAGTCATGTTATTAGCGAGCAAAATGTATATACCGTACCGAAAATGGCGACGAGCAAAAAAGGGGGCATGAGTTAGTTGTGCAATGGCGAAAAGAACCTCCTGTAGGGTACATGACACCAACACACAACGCGAGTGCAGCTCGACGCATTGCCGCGATATCATCAGTCTACTTCACAATGTGCATGTTATAGTGGTCTAGTAGTAGTACTAGAATCGAACTTGACATGTATATGAATGTATATGATACCCAAACTGAAAGAAACTCGCTACACTAAAAAGGAAATCCATGACCATGTTGCTCCTTCTACCCTGGAACTTTTCCAAGCTAGGATAAGGCACAAAGGGAGAAGGAAGAAGTAAAAAAGATGAGAGAAGAAAAAGAAGGAAAAAGGGATACTCCTTCATCGCCCAAACTCGAGGTGCGGCACGATGACAGGTCCGTATTTTGTCGGGGCAGTAAACGCCCCGTCGCCCTGGACGACAAAGTCGACAGCCAGGCTGAGCTTCGACAGGCCCTGCTGCTGCTGGACTTGGCTGAAGTTGGACACACTGGCCGCGGGGCTAAAGGGCATCTGGCTTTGGACAGCATCCTGGTCATATGCCACAAATGCGGCATAGTTGCGCCGGCCGATGAGCTTCTTGAGCTCGCGCGGGGTGCCGCTAGCGTCGTTGTGGAAGATCTCCATCATGTCCTCCTTGGTGTCCGACACCTCGTGCGTCGACTTATGTCCATTCTGCGGCACATACAGCGATTTCTGGTTGTGAAGCATCTTAAGAACATAGTTACTTTGCGGGGCGGCGACGATGGGCGACGTGATGACCTGGTACATGGTCTTGTGGTCGCCCGGGTGGGTAGGGTCGTGAACCAAGCCGGCGCCGGCAGCGTTGACGTCGCCCGAGAGGAAGGTCATACGGATGCCCTTTTGCTGCGAAATTCCCTGCAGGGTACGAACCAGGTACGTCCGCTCGAGGTCTTTTGTGTCGTGCGTCCACATGTCTTTGAGTACCTCCTGGATGTCGAGCTCGCCAAACTGGTTGAGCACGTTGCCCATTAGGCCCGTCTTGCCGACAGCCTTCTTGACCTGGGTAAAGCCTTGCGCCACCATGTCTTTCTGGCCCACCACGCCCGCAACCGAGCTCGTCACCTTGCCTAGGATGTTGTACGTCGTGTTGACGGCCTTCTTGCCCGCCGCCACCGTGTTGGCGAGGCTCTCGACGGCCTCGAGACGCGGGTATACCAGCGGCACTGACACCATCCAGATGCAGTGCTGTACGCTGGGGGGCAGAGTCGCAATCTTGGGGAAGATACCCTGGTACGTTGGGCCCGCCATCACCTTGCTCTGGCTACGCTCCGAGCGGCAGTCGGGGCCCACCACGGCCATGGCTGGTCCCAGGTACTTGACGAAGTGCCACCCCGTCCCCGTCACTGTGAATAGGTCGTTGTCGGTGCTCACGTTGCGCATGATCTCGCTCGTCGTGTGGTGCTGGAACAGCAGGTATAGGTCGGTGGCGACCCGGCCAATGTTCTTGAAAATCGGCGACGCCTGCATGTAGTCGGGGTACGAGCCGTAACCGTCAAAACTGTTGGTAGACGTCCTGTTAGCTAGACATCCATACCAGAGGGATACCTTGGTGGCGTAGACTTACATGTCGTGGTCATCAATCTGGAGGATGTGGGGAATCTGGGCAAAGGCCTCGCGCAGGAAGGGCTGGTCAAAATGGCTTGTGTAGTAGTGGAAGTAAGCATGGGCGACATCCTCCTCGTGCCTAGCGGTCCACTGGGCGTTGCGGCGGTTATCACGGCCACTCATAGCCAGCCACTGCTTGAGGATGGGAACCTCCTTCCAAAGGCGGTCGCCATAGATCTGATCGCCAAGCCCAAGCTGAGCGTGGAAGCCACCACAGTCGACGTTCTTCTGCAGCACATCCTTCCACATGAAACCGACGCCACCGAGCTTGGCACGTTCGTTTTGAGACGTGGCAGCCGAGAAGTCGTTGCCCGAGTGGGCGATGAAACGCCAGCCGGTCTCGTGGCGACCGGCGACGACGAACTCGTATCGTGTGCAGCCCAGGTGCGAGGTCACGGCATACGTCCAGCGCTCCGTCCCGTGCTCGGCCATCTGCAGGTCAAGGTCGTACTTGAAGAAGGACCAGCGTTGGTGCGTGTGGATCGAGTGCGGCTGTAGCTGTCGCGGGTTGGGCGACAGGTCGTTGCTCTGGTGGATGTGGATCGTAGGCGGCTGCGGCGCGTCGGTGACGATGAGGATGCTGCCGAGCCAGATGCCATTCTCCAGATCCATGTTAGAGTACCGCAGGTAGGGACCAAAGTAGACCCCATTGGTGGGCTGGATTCTGTACATGTCGACTCCAGCGCTGGGGGGCGGGCCCGTGAAGCCCAGTGTAGAGGGTGCTTGAGACTGCGCGACACTCATGATGCTCTCGGCGTAGCCGGGCGTGTGCGGTGAGAACATGGGAGACGCCATGCTCTGCTTGGTGAACATGGGAGATGCGAGAGGGTTTCCGTAAGTCGACGCCGCGGGAGACATGGGCGCCTGCTCATGCGACAAGGGGTTGGGGCCCTTGGGGAACTCCCACTGCGTTGCCTGCGTCACCAGGTGGATATAGTAATACTGGCCAGAGTTCTGGTCGAGGTGGGCAATCCATCCCTCGGGAAGAGGAGGAGGTGATGCGGGGTGCTGCTGCAGAGTGGGCGTCGGCGCCACCACTGCAGACTGTGAGCTCTGACCGTTTTGCAGGTCCAGGCGAGGCTCGTTAGCAAAGGCAGGATGCCCAGGGTGCTGCAGAGCCGGCGACGCCATACCGGCAGGTATGACACTCTGCTTTGCCGGGGCGGAACTGCTGCTGGCCGCTGCCTGCGGGAAGCCGGAGGCAGTCTGTGGCTGTGGCTGCTGGATCTGCTGGGCCTGCTGCGCTTGCTGCACCTGCGGCTGCTGGATCTGCTGCTGCGGACGTTGCTTCTCTGGGGGCGCCGACGCCGACTTGCCACCGGGGTTGACGCTCGAGTAGGCCGGTGGAGGCGAGTTGGTCCCCAGGCGCTGGAAGTCCTGCTCGAGAAGGCTGACCTGAAGCGGACCACCGTCCTGGCCTTGCACGGGTTGCTGAGGAGGCGGGCTGAAGGCGGGCTGCTGCTGAGAGCCACTGGGGAGTGGGGTAGAGCCCTGGTACACAGTTGGTGGCCCCGAAGGTGCCTGGTCGGGGGACTCAGTGGGCGTCCAAGGCCTTTGAACATGAGGCTGCTGGTTTCCATACTGGGCGAGGCGTTGGGAAGCGGCGGCGCTCTGGACTTGGGAGGCCTGGAGGCTGGTGAGGGTCGCGGTGCCCGGGATGCCCGAGGCCGCATAACGAGCCTCGATGCCACCGCCCGGAACGGAGCCAGGCTCGACAATGGGCGTTTCTGGGGGTGGGGGCGAGCCACGGCTTGCCTTGGTTGTGGACACTGAGGCTGTCGAGGCGAAGCGGTTCACACCGACGCCGGGGGCAGATGGCGCAAGAGAGGAGCTGCTACCCTGAGCAGCAAAGGCTCCTCCAGGCGGAGGGTAGTATACCGGGCGCTCCTGGCCATGTGTGTAGTTGCTGTTGCTGCTCGACGACGCGGCGGCCCTCTGGTGGTCCTGGAGCGGCCTGGCGAACAAGCCATGGTCGGCATCGGGGCTGGTGGGCGAGCTGATCGGCTTGGGGGCAGCACCCCTCCGCTCAGCCAAGCCAGGCCTTTTATCGATTGGGCTCTCTGGGATGGGACTGTTGTCCATGTGACGAGGTTTGCGGACATCGTCATCCTCGGGGAAGGTGAGAGGTGCAGCAGAGCTCGATGCGCCAGGAGGGAGAGGGAAGGTCGGCTTAGGGGCCGGCGACGCGGACGACGACGACGGATGAGGAGGGGTCGGGTAGCTCATGACGGGTGTAGGGCTCTGAGGTTTGAAGATGCGCAAGGGCTCAACAGTTGGGCTGTCGCCTCCGCTCTCTTGCTCTTGACGTTGAAGCTGTTGATGCCTGGGATACTCCATGGCGGTTTTGGAAGCCCTGAGACGAGAAGGTAAAGGGTAATAGTGGTGGGGGTTGGTGGGTGAGTAGCCCTGCCGCGTCGCAGACGCACGGCTGGGCCACGGCGTGCTGTGCCCGGGATCTTATTGGAGGACAGTTGGTTTCGGTACCTCGGGAAGGGAGGCCGTTTCTTGAGACCGCCTTTGATGGAGCCTCTTGTTGGCTGATGTGCTGATGTGCGTGTGAGGGGTGTGCGTGAAGTTGAAACGGGCGGCGGGGTCAATCAAGATGTGGCGTGGGAGCGGATGGGTCGCAGAAACGGCCGCAGGCGTGGAGAAGATGCGCGAATGCGGATTGCGATAGCAAAGATGAGAGAGAGAGAGAGAGGGAGAAAGAGAAGAGAAGAGCAGTTGAAAAGAGGACGGGGGGGAGAATACTCGTTGTACATAAGAGAGAGAAGAGGAGAGGAGGGGGGAGGATGGCAAGCTGTTGAGCCGCGCGCGCATTTGGGCATTTAGACCATCCCCAGGCCGGCCGGGGGCCAGTCGCACCCACAACAGGTCAAAGGACACAATAGCCAGCAGGACAGCCAGACAAGCCGTTCTTGGCTCCAGGGACTCTTGCGAATGGCAGTGGCCTAGCGCTTGGATGATCCATGCAGCGGGACAATGATGAGGCCCCCGGTGAGCGGCGTGATTGGCTGATGGCAAGCTGTAAGCGCCGAGCTCTCGACGACGACTGACAAGCCTTGTCGAAGCGCCCAGGGACCCAGAGCCAAGAAAGACGGACGGGGACCAAGGGCTTTGTGGGCGGGTGGATTCTGGCTCATTTTGCAGACATCCAAGGGGAATCAAACATCACATACTCTGCTCTCCGGTGGTAGATTGTTGTGTTGTTGGACAATCAAACCAAAATGTCAATGACAGGTGAGAGACCATGTGGAGGGTGGGATTCAAGGTTTGGGTACGTACCGCGGGACACGGTGGGGAATGTCTGAATTGTCGGCTTAGTTCCTGCTTCTACCCGCCGTCGTGTGTACTGTACTATTATTAGTAAATAGTTCATTCATCGATAGTCAAATCATCCATGTAACTTGACCGACCTGAAGGTGAGTCTTAGAGTAGATATGGTGACTACTACTACACTATATTACCCCGTACATGGAATGATATACCCCGTAAGTGGCACGGTACACGATGCGATGGCCAATTCTAGACCCATAAACCCATCCAGCAGCGACAACGTTGGATCTCGTTTGCCGAGATTACTTTCAATAATACGAGTAATAATACCCTGCACTTCATGAATCCATCGCAACAGCTCAGAATGGTAGGTGTAAAGTATAGTGGACATTCTATACTTAGGTAGTATCTGTCTGCATGCTTCATTTCATATTCACTCCCCAGTGCTACTCTTGTTCTTCCTTCTTGATGTTTTCCAGTTGTTTGTACATCATCAAGCACTGGACATCATCGTTATATGGATCCAACCTGATCTGTAGGTACAGTCGATATGCCTGGCTATTCATCACCAATAGCTGTACGTAGCTTTCCGCTACCCTTGAGGTCCTTGTTGGTGGCCTGGATGACAATTCGCTTATAAGCAGTAAGGTTTGGGGTACCGTTGTCTGTGACCTGGAGGATGACGTGCATGGCATGACCCTTGGGGACGGCTTGCCTGTCGAGGAGATTGACGCAGCACTTGTCCGGGCCCGGCAATGTGACATTGACCACGGTGCTCAAAGTATCCACGGCTTCGATCTGGACCTCCTCGACCTCCCTGAGCGCGCACCACTGGGTGGCTGTGGGCTCACGGTAGTGCCACCACTTGAAGGTGAGATCGTCGCCATCCGGGTCGTATGTGGCCGAGGCGTCGAGGCGGACCGAGGTACCGGCCTCGGCGTCAATGTAGACGGCCTCGGGGCCGGAGCTTCCGTTGACGGAGACGACAGGATGGTGGTTGGGCTTGGTCGTGGGGTCGGTAAGGGTCCACTGCATGCGTGCGGCAAAGTCGTTCTGGTAGGCCTCGCGCCAGCGCCAGACGGTGGCATGGTTGGACGAGTGGAAGCGGCCGTCCTTACCGACGACGATGTCGGCAATGTCGCCGTAGTGGAGAGGGTTGCGGCCCTCAGGGCTCGCATGCGGGCCTGTGAGAGCATACCGGCCGCCCCACGAGCCGTACTCGGGGTGCTCGCGCACGCCCAGCCCATTCTGGATTAGGTACAGGAAGGTGGGCGTGTCACCCTCGGGGATGGCCATGAAGTCCGGGTACAGCCCGCCGAGGTCGCCCACGCGGATCTTGTTCGCGATCCACTCGCGCGTGAACAGGGACGAGTCCGGACCCCCCTGGTCGAAGCCGTAGTATTCCTCGCCAAAGATGCCCGCCCACGTCGCCAGCCCGTAGTTACACCACGCGTGCACGCTGCAGATGTATAGCACATCCGGGTACTGCGTACGGATTTGGATGCCTGTATCGTCCTGGTCGCTGATGGTATAGACGCGCAGCTTTCTCCGCAGACGCTCGGCCTCAGCTGCGGTCTCGTACTGGTGAACCTTGTGAAGCACCTGCGCCAGCACGTTGGTCCCACCCCAGGCAAGCACCCACAGTGGGCGCTCATCGGGCGCCTTGAGCCGCTTGAGGAGGAGATCGCCGCCCGATGTGAGGGGGATGTCGTCGCCCACGGCTGCTGATCCGTACACCTGAACATAGGTATGTTGTGTCAGATTCTGTGCCTCTGCTAACGTACCGAGGGGGGCCACATGTAAGACGGATCCATTTACTTACCGGAGGCCCTTCCGTGATGATACTCCTGAAATAGTCGGCGGACGGGTATGGGTGGTCAGGATGCGCGTGTGTGTTGAGGTTATCGACGACCTTTTCGTAACCGTCGATGATCTTGCGCATGTCCTGGGGACACACCTTGGTCTTCATCCATGTTGATGTACACGCCACAAGGCCCTCGACATCAAACTGGTTGGCGTACAGAAGGAACCGGATGAGGGACTCGGCGTCGTCTGGTTCGTTGGAGATGTCGGAGATGACGAAGACGCGGGGCTTTGCAGGGAAGCTCTGCAGGCGAGAATTATCAAGAGACATGGTGGCGGCACGTTCGCGTCCACGTCAGTAGATAGAGAAAAGGAAAGAGCGGGAGAAGGAGACGAATGGAGTATCGTCTATGCTGGATGAACCGTGGTGGTCATGCGCCTCTTTTTGTCCAGCTATTTTCTCTTTGAATATATGAAAGTCCAGTCGCCTTGGAATCCGAACTCTCGTGACAGAGATGGTGATCTAGAATCTGTAGAAATGACACGATAAGCAGTCGAGATGGAGAAATAACATGGCATTCGCACGATAATGACCAAACGGGTTATACTAAGCACCCTTCCCCGAGGCCCCTCACCTCTTCTCGCGACAACATCGTACCGACGGTTCATTTCTCTGGACTCATTGAACTCCATCTCTCCACTTTTTGTCTCCCCGCAGCCTTTAGGTCTGCAGCCTTTAGGTCTCCTCTCCACATGAGTCTCTCCACATCACATCCCCCAAGATCGATTCAAGGAAATCCGTGGCACCAACTGCCATATCCGGCCAAGGGCAATGAGGCTTGTACAAGTAGGTAAATCACCCATACCGTACTCGTATTGGCAGGTCACGACTCACGAGTCAAGCTCTCGACCCGCCCCCCCGGTCCCTCCCGGTCCCTGTTCCCCCATATTATCCCATATTATGCCACAAGGCACTAATACTCAATAGTCTCATTCCTCCGATATTGTCTGCGTGACTTACACCCATTACGCAGTTGTGCAGATATTCCGCAGTACCGAGTCAATCCCCCCCTCAGGAACCTGTGTCGCTCCCCCAGTCACGGCCCTTGCCGAACCCCATTCCGCGCCCTCGCTCCGTAGCGAAGCAGCCCCAGTGGTTATTACTTCTAAGAAGAGGCAGTAAAGTCGGCCCTTTCTCCGCACAAAGTCCAGGCCACGAGGCTTCCGGGGGTAAAATCTGGGTAAACTTGTCGTAGCGAAGTCTTTCTGGGGGGTGGAGGTTTGGGGGCGGAGGCCCGAGGGCTAGTCCCCCTTCCCCCATGGGGATCCAATCGTCCGTCCAAGACCCATGGGGACGGACCTCGCATACCTCACATACTGGGGAATGGCGCGGGCGGCGAGGGATCTAACGCAGAATGCACGCAATCACGTACCATGATGTACTCTCGTAGTCTCTCGGGGTGTGTTTTGCTCCAATGGCCGCACTCACATACTCTGTACACGAGTCTTGAAGCCCTGGGGAGGGGAGATATAAAGACGACGATGGATTCCCCCACAAACACTACTCTACCCCCGCTAACTACTAATATATCCGTCATCCAATAATGAAACGGAGCCCAATTCATTGAGTATATGTACCGGCAATCTCATCACCTTTTACACTTCGTTGTTCACAAGAGCAACATTACCTCCTCCTTCTCCAAGGCTGAATAAGCTGTTCGTCTGTGCTTCTTGCTTGGCTGCTCTACTATCACCGCCAACATGACGGAAAAGCACGAAGTCGACCATGTCGACCAGCCCCAGGCCACAGCAGCTCGCATCGTCGACCAGGCCGACCACAAGCTGACCAAGTGGGAGGCCATCAAGGCCAACCCCAAGGCCTTCTTCTGGTGTCTGTACGCTGTCTGGACTGTCCTGCTCGTCAGCTTTGAGAACCAGGCCTCAGGAATCGTCATCAGCATCCCAAGATTCCGCAAGGATTTTGGAAACGCGTACGATGGCGGCTATGTCGTGCCCGCAAAGTGGCAGTCAGCCTTCTCCGGAGGACCAGTGGCATCGTGAGTTAACCAAACAACCGCCCTATCTCTGTCCCCATGTCTTTGTTGTTTGCATATATACTGACGATGATTGTGTCCTGTAGACAGGTTGCCGGATCCTTTGCGTGTGGAGCCATTGCCGACACTATCGGTCGTCGTTGGACCTTCTTCTCCGCCATCCTCGTGTCTTTTGCCGCAGTCACCGTCGAGTTCATCGCCACGACCAACGACGTCTTCTTCGGCGGAAAGTTCCTCAACGGCTTTGTCGTCGGTATCCTGCAGGCTGTGACTGGAAGTTATATCGGCGAGGTGTGTATTCGTGTCTTGATCCCCTTTTGAGAAGAGTCATGCAATACTGATTGATATGTCACCATCAAGATTGCCCCCCTTCCTCTTCGTGGCCTCCTGACCTGTTTGATTGGCCTGTCGTACACGCTCGGTCCATTCACCGTGGCCCTGATTGTCAACAGCGAGGGCGACGTTGACAGCAGGTGGGCTTACCGATCTGTCTTCTGCTCCCAGTACGGATTTGCGGCCGTTGCTGCCATCGTATGGTTCTTCCTTCCTGAGTAAGTCGCCAATCCCGTACTCATTATGGTTGCAGGGCATTATCTGACTTGTGCGTATTTAGGTCCCCATGGTGGCTTGCCAGTAAGGGCAAGGATGAAGAGGCCCTGAAGCACCTCGAGAAGCTCGGCTACCCTTCTTCCAACGGCGAAAACTCCCGCCGCCTCGCCCAGATCAAGACGACGCTCGACGAGGTCCGCCACGAGACTGACGGGGTGTCTTATCTTGAGTGTTTCCGCAAGAGCAACCTGCGCCGCACAATCATCAGCATTTCAGTCATCATGTTCCAGCAACTGTCAGGCATCAGCTTTGCGGCCTCGTACTCGACCTACTACGCGCAGCTGGCCGGCTTTAGCACGGCCATGTCCTTCAAGCTGCAGATTGCGCAACAGGTCCTGTCTATGGTGGGAAACGCCTTGTCCTGGTACCTTATCGACAAGGCAGGGAGGCGTGACCTGACGCTATACGGCATGATTGTGCTGACGACGGTGCTGTGGGTCATGGGTGGGCTGGCAGTGGCCGGCGAGGCTGGATCAGGGGATCCGTCGATGCTAAAGGGTTGCGTCGCCCTCATTCTCGTCTACTGCTTCTTCTATAACGTCAGTATCGGTGCCGTCGCCTACACCCTCCTCACTGAGGTCAGCACTAGCCGCCTGCGCATCAAAACTGTGGCTATCGGCCTCGTAGCCGCAAACAGCGTCTCCGTCATGTGGAGCTTTGTTCTGCCCTACATGTTCAACCCGGACCACGCCAATCTCGGCGGTAAAGTGGGCTTTATTTATGGCGGTCTCTGCTTTCCCTGCATCGCCTTTGCCTGGTTCTTCATCCCCGAGACCAGGGGTCGCTCGTATGAGGAGCTTGACGAGATGTTTGCTAAGAAGGTGCCTCCGAGGCACTTTGACAAATATCAGACCGATGTCCAGGCCATGGGGTCGGCGCTCACCCAGTCAGACACTCGCAACATCAAGTCGGAGGATGCGTGAGATGGAGCAAGGAAGATGAGGAGGGAAGGAGAAGGCTGTGTTTTTTTACGGCACGCCTTTGTCGCTGTTTCACCACTGTATTGATACATCAATGATACCATACGAATGTTCCTACGCGAACTGTAAATATATGTCCAGTAATATTATTGGACTGTTCCTACTAGATATCGAGCATATATTAATTCTCGTGCATATGATTTATCTCCATATGTCCCAGCAAGTCGCGTATCTCGAACATCCAAGTTCTGTGCATAGCTGCGTAACACCAAAAGTGGATCCCGCTTGCCTGCCCCAGACCACTCAACGCGTCGTTACCACTCCAGACGCGAACTCCGGCTGAACGTCATGGAGAGACCCTGAGAGCAACTTCCCCATCTCACAGCTCCCAAACCCACACATCTAATCGCCATCAGTCGTCGATATGGCTCCTCCGTCATCAACAAAGAAGCAGAGCTCCCTAACCTCTTTCTTCACTCCCAAGACAGTCAACGGTCTGGCCGCTGCCTTTCAGAAACAGCAGGCTCAATCCCAGTCGCCGTCAGAGCCCCCATCCTCCCCGTCAGAGAAGCTCCCATCGCGCCGCAAGCGCCCACTCCAGGAAGATGACGACAATGAGAACGAAAAGGTTGCCAGCAAAGAAAAGGATAATGGAAAACCCGCTACCAAGCGAGCCAAGCCCGAAGCCCAGACTCCACGAGCCAAGCCCGAAGCCCCGACTCCACGAGCCAGGCCCGAAGCACCCGCGAACTCGACCTCGACCGCAATAACCTCATCCGTGGTGGCACCCAAGCCCGTCGCAGAACGCTATGGCTATGACCCGTCACCGAGTTCCCGCAGCCATACCGACGATAACGACGAAGGCGAGGCCGCGCGCAACGAGGCTCTGCATCACAAATTCGTCAAAAAGCTAGGCCACCCGGATGCAATGGCTCGCCGCAGGGGGCGAGACACATCCGCGGCAGCCGCTGAGGACGAGGATGCAGCCGCCAATGAAGAGGAGGAGGATGAGGAAGCTGCACCGGCAAAGTCCTCCAAGAAAAAGACTGCAGGGGGCAAGTCAGCCAAGCTGACGCCTATGGAGATGCAGTTTCTCGATATCAAGCGGAAACACATGGACACAGTCCTCATCATGGAGGTTGGGTACAAGTTTCGCTTTCTGGGCGAGGATGCACGTATCGCTGCAAAGGAGTTAAGCATTGTCTGCATACCAGGGAAGGTGCGCTACGATGAGCGTGAGTTCTCCTTAGCCCTGGGTTATGGTGACGTGTAATAGTTGCTAACATGACATCTACTCATAGACTCCTCGGAGGCCCATCTGGATCGCTTCGCCTCGGCCAGCATCCCTGTTCATCGCCTGCCGGTCCACGCGAAGAGACTTGTGGCAGCCGGGCACAAGGTGGGCGTGGTGCGGCAGGTTGAGACGGCAGCCCTGAAGAAGGCGGGCGACAATCGCAACGCCCCCTTTGTCCGCAAGCTCACCAATCTGTACACCAAAGGCACGTACGTTGATGAGGTTGGCGAGCTCGACCAGCAACCGAGCGCAGGGTCACCCTCAGGCGGCTACCTGCTGTGCATGACTGAGACCAAGGCCAGGGGCTCGGGGACAGACGAGACAGTAGAGGTGGGCATTCTGGCCGTGCAGCCGGCAACGGGCGACATCATATACGACAAGTTTCAAGATGGCTTTATGCGCAGTGAGATAGAGACGCGGCTGCTGCACATCTCGCCCTGCGAGTTCCTCATTGTGGGCGAGCTGACCCGTGCCACTGAAAAGCTGGTTCATCACCTGTCGGGCAGCAGCACAAACGTGTTTGGCGATAAGAGCCGTGTAGAGCGCGTTGCCCGGCCCGCCACCATGGCTGCCGAGGCCTACTCCCACGTCACGCAGTTCTACGCCGACAAGGTCAAGCAGGTCAAGGAGAATGAGACGGCCGGCGCCCTGCTTGACAAAGTCCTCAAGCTGCCCGAGCCTGTCACCGTCTGCCTGTCGGCCATGATCACCCACCTTACCGAGTACGGGCTCGAGCACATCTTTGACCTCACAAAATACTTCCAGAGCTTCAGCACCCGCTCCCACATGCTAGTCAATGGCACGACGCTTGAGAGCCTCGAGGTCTACCGCAACTCTACTGACTCTACCGAGAAGGGCAGCCTCTTCTGGGCCCTCGACAAGACCCTCACCCACTTTGGCCGCCGCCTGCTGCGCAAGTGGGTCGGCCGTCCACTCCTTAGCCGCGACCACCTCGAAGCGAGGCTCGCTGCCGTCGAGGAGCTGCTACAGAAGCAGTCGACCGCTCCTATCGAACAGCTCGAGAGGTTGCTGGCTAGCACAAAGATCGACCTGGAGCGTAGCCTGATACGCATCTACTACGGCAAGTGCACCCGACCGGAGCTGGTGTCGGTCCTCCAGACTCTGCAGAGAATTGCGAGGCAGTACCCCTCCTCTTCGTCGTCCTCGACAACCCCGCCACCCTTTGACGCTCCGCCGCTACGGGACGCAGTGAATGCGCTGCCGCGCATCCTCGACACAGTCGTGTCCTACCTAGACCGCATCAACTTTGAGGCGGCTCGCAAGGATGACCGGTACGGCTTCTTCCGGGAAGACCACCAGACAGAAGACATGGACGACTACCAGATGAGCATTGCGCACGTGGAGCACGAACTTGACGAGCACCGGGCCGTGGCGGCAGAGAAGCTCAAGGTGAAGAAGGTCGAGTACGCCACTGTGGCGGGCATCGAATACCTGATCGAGGTGCCCAACACCAACATCAAGAGCGTGCCCGCCTCATGGGCCAAGATCTCGGGCACCAAGAAGCTGTCACGCTTCCACACGCCCGACATCATGAGGCTGACGGCCGAGCGCGACCAGCACCGCGAGGCCCTGGCCGCCGCCTGCGACAAGGCATTCAAGGACCTTCTTGCCACTATTGCCGCCGACTACCAGCCCCTGCGCGACGCCGTATCCTCTCTTGCCACGCTCGACTGCCTCTTGTCGCTGTCTAAGGTGGCCGCCCAGCAGGGGTACACGAGGCCGACTCTCCTCGACGACGACGATGATAGCGCCAGTTCTGGCCCCCGCATCTCCATAGAAAACGGCCGTCACCCCATGGCTGAGCATACCATCGACACTGGCTACATACCCTTCTCTACGTCCCTGGCCCATCCGGAGCCGCTAGCCCACCTGATCACCGGCCCCAACATGGGCGGCAAGTCGTCATTTGTCCGGGCTGTCGCCCTCATCGTGCTCCTCGCCCAGGTCGGCTCCTTTGTGCCCGCTGACTCGCTTAGCCTGACGCTTTGCGATGCCATACACACTCGTACTGGCGCCCGCGACAACCTCTTCGCCGGCGAGTCCACCTTCATGGTCGAGGTGTCCGAGACAGCCCGCATCCTTGCCTCGGCCACGCCGCGCAGCCTCGTTATCCTCGACGAGCTCGGCCGTGGAACGTCAACCCACGACGGCGCGGCCATCGCCCATGCTGTCCTCCACCATCTCGCCACCTCCACCCGCTGTCTCACACTCTTTATCACCCACTATCAGAACCTCGCCCGCGTCGCCGACGGGCTCGACGGCGTTACCAACCTCCACATGAAGTTCAATGCCCAGACCGCCGCCGACGGCCACGAGGAGATTACCTTCCTCTACGAGGTGGCAGAGGGGGTCGCACACCGCTCCTACGGCCTCAACGTTGCCAGGCTCGCGCACATCCCCGCAAAGCTTCTCGATGTCGCCGCGGACAAGTCGTCCCAGATGGAACACAATATGAGGTGCCGTAGACTCAAGGGCGTCTCGCAGTATCTAGCACATGCTTTCGAGGACCCCACGTCGGATAACCTGGATCACTTGATATCTAGCATTGAGCAACTGTAGCATATCAGAATGGGAGGGGATTTGGATGCACTGTTTACTTGCTGTCTTCGCTGCCGAGATAAAAGCAATTGTATTTTCTTAGTATGTAGCATGGATTGGCTACTAATATATCATAACAAGACACCTAATCTGAAGGATCATCCCCGCCCCAGAGTGGCCCCTCAATCCATGCCTTCAACTTAAGTCCCGTCGGCATGATGTGACTTATCCCATGTGTCACACTGCCATTCCCCCTTTCGCGTAATAATGCAACGCCCCAATAATGAGTTATGTTCTGTATAGCACCAACTCCAGGAAACAAGATGCTCGAAAATGCCGCGTTGCAAAA
Organism: Geosmithia putterillii; assembly: GCA_900188575.1. Taxonomy (NCBI): domain Eukaryota; kingdom Fungi; phylum Ascomycota; class Sordariomycetes; order Hypocreales; family Bionectriaceae; genus Geosmithia; species Geosmithia putterillii. The sequence continues at coordinate 2,325,832 of FYEU01000313.1, read as the reverse complement.
CCATATTAGGAACGCTCCAACTCCGACTTCTGTGAGGCATGCCAAATATCAGCCGCACCTGTAGGAAAACTTTCAATAAATGATGTCGCCTTTCGAGAACCGAGACCTGTGAACGCCAGTAGGAACCGCCCTGAGGACTGTTAGCCACTCCAGCACTAATTAGTAGTCTTGGACGCAAGGGCAGTGCATAGTGACTTACTTCTTGTCCCCTTCCACCGCTATGAAATTCCAAAAAAAAAAGAAAACTTTTGGTCATTAATATAGCTTCTCTTCAACCTCAAGCTGGGTGCAAGAGGGTTGTTGAGAATGCGATGTGCCCAATTACGCTGCCCAGTTCAGCGGGCAGGACGTCGTGGCCCTAGAGAGCAAAAGACTCTGGACCTGGGTCTCCGTGAGATACTGGGTTACTCCCGCAGTGTTGCGAAGCCCACGTGGAGGGGGAGTTGAAACTGGGGCCGGTTTCTCCCAACGTTGGGTTGTGCCTCCCAGCCACACCACAGGCCTGTGGTTCCATCTTGACTTCATACAATGGATGACCTCCTGTCTGTAACTCGTGGGCCATGGGAAAGCCAAAATCGTGACTTCTGTTGGCCGGGACAGTGCCTGGGGGAGAGACAGGTTGGCGAAATGCTGTCGGGCTGTACGAGTTAGACCAGGGCCGGTCATGAGAAAGGAGTGGGTTGCTGCTCGTGTTGGCCAGATCGAAGAAAAGACTCTGGTTCAACTCCTCTAGTGAAACATCGTTCATGTCACGGGGGTACTCGTCTCGCTTTGAGTGCGCCTGGGCTTGGTGGCTGACTGGGAGTCGGTAGTGGCCGTGCCCAACATCTTCAGTATGGGCAAACGGTGACACAGCTGGACGAGAGTCGTAGCGAAACAAATTGGCATCATCGATCTCGTACCCATGGTCTAGTTGGGGATATGCGACTAATATATAAAAGTAAGATTTGAATTCGTCAAATGGCTGGGAGAATTGGGGCTTACCTAGAGAAGTGTTGCTATCGTGGTCGAAGAACGAGGGCTCCGATAGTTTTCCACAACCCTGGTCCTTTTCCGAGAAGACTCCCAGAGATACTCCATCGGGGACGTGAGTAGCAGGCGAAGGCTGGGGGGCACGGGAGATCGGATTCAGTGGGTTTGTAGGATACCTAGAGCCATTGTTAACAATGCTGCACATGCCATGTAGTTGCAGGTGCTAAGCGCAAAATATCTTACTCTTGATTGCTGTCCACGCTCTCTGGGAAGCTTGCATTCTGAAGTTTCCCCACTAGAGAGAGTCAGTATCTTTCAATCACCCAACAACAATATTCTAGCACTCACTGATCTCTCGCTCATCGTCACAAACCATGCTAGCTTCTGGTTGAGGCAGTCTCGAAGGTGCGGTTTGCCCCTTGCCTCTCCGAAATGCTGTCTTCTCCAATTTGACCGTCGACCGTGGGCGGCCCCTGGGCCGCTTACCCTTTGCTCCGCGAGGAACGTTGGCGGAGATCTCGGACAAAGGGCGAGGCTGCTTGCGCTTCTGACGAGTGGTCTTGGTAGAAGGGAACTGCGATACTGTCAGATTCAACAACATGTAAACTTAGCGGGAGATGGACACTGGAGACCAGGGTACTTGCCTGATCATCCTCAGAGGCAGACAGCTCCTCATCATAGACACATTTGACGCGCTCAATAGCAAGCTGAGGACTCATGACGACCTCGTTTGGCTCGATTTTCTCAGAGTCCGTTCTCATCTTCTCAACAACCCATTTTGGCTTTCGCTGGTTCCGTGTGCGCCTCACGTCCTCGTTTGCTAGATCCAATTTCCCCATGCCAGGCCAGACCTGACCTTTCAAAGCCATGGAATCGTTGGAGGCAAGAGATTCTTCTACAATGTCAGAATTGTTTTCGGAGAAGACGGAGCCTCGGAAAAAGGGAACATTGGAGAGATAATCGCCAGGATCCTGCTTTGTGGAAACATCTCTTTTGATTGACTGTCCTCCAGCTCTCTTTGTCTGTCGATAACGGAGTTAGAAAGACCCCCACGGATTTGAACACAATGGCATGGAGACCGTACGTCAGAGACAGATCCCGGGGAGGCCCGAGAGCGCCTGTTCCCGGCCGAGAGTTTGACCTGCTTGGCTTTCATCCTGCCGATCAGAAGAGATTCGATATCGTTCTCTCTGTACCATAGTTCATATCTTTGCAAATTCATCGACGCTGTAGGATCTCCACGGGCTTTGAGCTTGGTCTGGGTCTCATGGTGCAGGTGACCCTTGGAGGCGATGTGAGTGAGAAGATGAGAAACATCGGAGAACTGAGGCGTGTCTGGGCAGACACCACAGAGCAGTGGGATTTGTTTGCCCCCCCTGTCGGATATCCTGGATGCATCTGCAAAAATTGGCATGAAAGCCATCTTCTGTGTAGAGGGTCAGTTATCTGGAGCGCGGGAACGGCAAGGAAAGCAGGATGATGGCTGTGGACGGGAGATGTGCATTGTACGTGCACTTGTTTGGTCGAGTGCGGCCGGTGCAACTAGCCTTTCTTCCCTTTTTTCAGCTCGCAAAAAAAAAAAAAAGAACGGGAGACGAAGGACTGGGGAAGCGAGGAAAGATGGAATATGTTCGTACTGTGATGCGTCGGAGGGTAGGTACAGCGAAGGAGCGGCATCTGCCACAAGAGCAATCCGATCGGAATGGAAACGTGAGGTGAGGAGCAGTCCAAGAAGACTGGCCGACGGATCTTTTAAAAGAACGCAGCAATAAGTGCAACCGGAGCTTCTGGGAGAGTTGGGGAAGGAGTGGTCGAGCTGTAGCTCGAGAGACAGACAAGACAAGAAGACGGAAGGCGGGATGGGGACGCGGTCGAAGTAACATACCAAGGAAGATGCAAGATGGCTGGATCCACGATTCAACGGACCGTCTTCTCCTCATAGAATGAAGTCGGGCGTTACTTCTGGATCTTGTGGGGAGGGGTAGATGGCAGAGATGGCTTAAGCATCCATGCCTGGAGAAACCCTCACAATGAGCCCTGGAGGAAGGTCAAGGTGGAAGTGAGTAGAGAGAGGGGGGGGAGCGGAGAGGATTGGAGAGAAAAGATGAATGGCGAGGAAGGAAAGATGTGTGCCGATAAGAGGAGCTCAGTGGAAAGGGCTGCTCGGGAACTCGAAGCTCTAGCTCCTATACAGCTGGGGGAAGCCCCCCGAAGCCACCTGCTCTTTCTCCTTCGCACTCAGCGTGCCTTCCTCTAGCCATTGCTTTTGGAGAACCGTAGACCACCAGCACTTCCAGCTCATTCTTCATCCAATCTTTCGCCTTGATCCTCCTCGAATTCTTGGTGGTGGCCCTGCCCACTTGTGTTTCCACGGGCAGCTACACAACAAAGCCCTGTTGCACGATCAGCATAGAGGCCAGCTGTTTGATAGCATGGCAACAGGGACACGAGAGACAAGGCATGGCCAGACTGAAGACTTGATTCCATTACTAGTTTACATCGGGAGAGCAGGAAGAGGATGGTGGCCAACTTGGGAAAATATCGAGGAGCACATACCGTGACTGAGTGCTGAGGCTCCAAGTTCGAGATGTAGGAAGTAGGTGGCAGGCAATGCCGGCTATAGTGTACCGTTCTCTTGGAGGAAGGGTCCGGCTATTGCATCCATCCTCAGACTCGATATATCGCAATTCTTGTGCATACTCGTACGGGCTGTCTTACGTGCAGAAGCCATCGGGTAAGGGCAGTGTCACACCCTGATCTCCCATTATATCATATCCTGGCCAACGAAGCACACATGCTTTAATAGGCTGATGGACTGCCAGAGGCCCCCTGTTTGCCTCTGGATATCGTGGTTCAGGTCCAAATTGAGGTCCCTGCTTCACTTGACGTAGCGCTTGACAATTTCCTTGGGCATGCAATAGACGGGGTCTACGCTGTCCATCTCCGGATGCTCGAGGAGGCTCAGACCGGCGGTGCCAAAGCAAGTGTGCCAAACGTCTACCTGGTTCCCGGGCCTGTCGGAGAGACCGCCGTTTTCAGGGTCCTGGCATTGCAGGATGAAGCGGGTCAAGGCCTCGCGGTCGACCCAATGGCCCCGGTCTAGAATGACTAGACTGCTGAACACCCACCAGCTGTAACATACGTCTTCTTGCTTCTCTGGACGGCCGTTGAGGCCACCACAGGGGACCTGTCTTTCGCTAAGCCACGGACCCAACTTTTCTACGTTGACGAGATCCAGGCGGCCGGCGATGGCAAGAGTGGCGACGCATGTAAAGACCTGCCCGGAGTGGGACTCTGCGCCGGGTCGGAGGCCGTATCCACCGTCAGAGTTGGCACAGGCGTCGACGTACTGAACGGCCTTGTCGACATCGGCTAAGGAGAGGAGGCCAAGAACCGAGAGGGCGTTGAGGGCTCCATATAGGAAGCGGGTGTCATCCTCGCCCCATTCGTCGCCGTGGAAGGTGCCCGTTTCGGGGTCCTGGAGGTCGGCTATGTCTGTATTGTCCGTGGCGGGTCGTGTTAGACAGAGACAAGACAGACGGAGCAGATATGGTTGGGAGTTGGAGGGGGGCTCATACACTTGCCAACAAGGGCCTTGCCCTTGCCCCTCGCCTCGAGGTCGCCGAAGCCATCTACCATGGCGAGTATCTGCACAGCACTTACTGTGGACAGCATGTGTGCGTCGTGGCCCGGGGCGGCGCCGAAACCGCCATCATCGTGCTGGCATGACAGGACAAAGTCAATCGTCTCCTGCCGAGGAAGCCCGTCCGGCCGCCGTAGCAGGTGGAGTGCCGTCAGCCCCCAGTAGACGCCGTTGAGCCGCAGGTGTTCTGTCAGCCAGTACTCGAGCTCGTCCTTTCTCGAGTTTAGACCCTGGACGTATTTGACGTGGGCATCGGTCGCGAGCTTGGGAGTCTCAGTGGACTGGGTCATGATAGCTGGCAGAGCTCTGCTTGGGGGGGGGGTGTGGAGGGGTTCGTAATACGAGTACAGGCAGCTGTCTAAGTTAAACCCAAGAGGAGGGGTTGATCATCTGTTGGCCGCGACTAACAGGCGGGTTGGCGGGAAAATGTCTAGGCGCGATCGGCTTATGTAACAATTACGTGCCGCCGCTTTTTTTGGTGGTGGCTTGGACAATAGCGAATGCCTGGCCTTCCCTTGATACTGTACGGAGTACAGGCAGGAGGCGTATTAGCTGTAAAAGTACATAACTCCATAGAAACGTAGGAACGCACGCTGGTCCCTGGATGAACAGATCAGCAGTATATCATGGTAAAAAAACGTGAAACAAGGGTATGAATGGATTCCATGTTCTGTTCTACTTAATACCTTCTCTTCTATTTATGGAATCCAATGTTTTTGGGACCCCTTTGCCACCTGCTATGCTATGGTCCATGGCCACGGGTCATTGCTTAGCAAGTCGTGATACGAGAGCGGTGGGTTTGTCGGTCTGACGGGCGGCGACGTCACCGGAGGGAGTACGGAGGCAACGGTCAAAAGGGTGATGACGAGTCTCGGGAGTCTGCACTACTACTACTACTACCTACTTAGTAGTGGTCGTAGGTAATACTAGTAGTACTAGAAGTACTAAGTTCTACGACTCACGAGTATGGTGGCAAGGCCCCTACTTACGGCGTAATGTAACGAATACCTGGCTGCTAAGAGATTCATCTGCCACCTAGGTATGCTTATACTCGCACAATATACTCGGAACGATCTAACTACGCTGTGAAGCCGACGTTGACGCACCGAATTAATCCATCGCTGGTCACTGGTCAGTTGTTGAGTGCTCAATGTAACAATGTTCACTGTGTCCAGGGCTCCCCTCCTGGCTCCCTTGAAGAGGGTTGGTGGAGACACCCCAAAGAGGCAAGGCGCTGGCGGGTGCGATTGGCTAGACCCACGACTGTGCCCCTGGCGCCGTTGTTCGTTTCAAACCCGGCGGCGGCGGCGACGGCGCTGAAGAGGGGTCCTTGTGGGAGGAGGGGAGCAGGTGGGTTTTTACTCGTAGTATTCGCAGGTACCACTAACTAATACAGGTAGTTATGAATGTGTGCGAAATATAACTCGTAGCCTCTAGATGTACGACTATTACTGTGTACTCCGCACTACTACTACTGCTACTACTACTACGAGCAGGTAGAATATCAGCAACGATATTCGGTAAAGACGTGTTGCCGACTTCTCGTTTTTTACCACTACTGGGTACTTACCAAGTAGAGTAACTGCTAAATACAGTTTATAGTGAATTCTGTTCTCGTATTTATGAGCACATTGAAGGCATTCGTGTACACACACTTTTAGCAAGACCAGTGGAGTAGGGAGTAGTTGGCAAGTCATGTTGGGTAACGGCGTGAGTATGTGCGCAGTAAAAGGGGTTAGCTCTGTGCTAGCTGCCAACTGCTCGTGGGAACCGGCGGGTTTCCAACAAGTGCGACGTGCTAATACTGCTAATACCGGCACATCGAAGTATCACTGGCAGGTTGTTGGTCCTGGAGGTGTTGGCAGGTGCCCGCTCGTATCGAGTCGAGTGTCAGAAAAAGAATTTCTAAATTGGCGGCAGTGCTAGCTGCAAGAAATGCTTTGTAGCGCTGGATGCTAGGCTAGCAGCGGAAGTTGGGTACTACTAAGTAGTAATAATACACAGCAGCGGTTCATACGAGTCAATAATACTGCCAAGTGCTGATGAGTTTGTGTACTAGTTGGTTCTGGCAATGCAGAGAGCTAAGTGGTTAGAGATGCATGCCCGACTGATACAGACCAAGATGCCCTGTCGCAGTAGTATTAGCATGCACTCGTATGGATGAGCACACACACACACACACACACACACACACACACACAAGCGTCTAGAGCGGTGTACGATTTGACAGGGGAGATGAGATTCATACAGGTATAATGTATTGCCATTAATTACTCTCCATGCTCCTCCTCCTCATGACCACGGACCACCCGCCATCAAATACCGACAGACGTCTCGGTGGCTGCTGTCTCTCATTCCAGGTGCTGTGCGTCATTCCCATTCCAGAATCAAGGCCCATGAGAGTTGTTTCCATTGTTGCCCAGGGCAATTGATATCGCTCGGCTTGTAGTAATTGTACGGCTACAACTGCCAGCCATATTACTTCGTACGAGTACGGAGTATAGAGATTTGAATTAGAACCACTATTACCGGAACCAAGTCTACTCCGTAACCCCTACGAAGTACTCGTACTCTACTTCTTGGTGGTACGAAGTAATAGTCCTCAGCCAGCACTCGGCACCATCTCCGTGCATCCGTTTCTGCTCCTTGTCTCTCTGCCGATCCGACGCTAATCCTGTGAGAGCCCCTCCCTCCTGTCGCTCATTCTCCCTCAATCCTTCTTGCGCGCACCTTGGCCACTTGCACGTCGTATGAGAGAGATATCAAACTGGAGCCGGCAAAGGAGAGAGGTGCACACTAACGTACCTAACGTACACTTGCATCTTTGCACTCTCGTACCCTCGCACACACACGCATGCGTGCGCACGCATACGGAGTACGAGCCCTTTGTCTTGAGACTTGCATCCATTCCTCTTCTCTTCCCTGCTCCGTATCATTTTTCGTCTGGTCTCTTGTTCTCTTGTCACTGGCGCTGTCTCTTCCCGTCTTCCCTGCCTCTCTCACTCACTCTCTCTCTCGATCCCTTTCCCGTACACGGTACCCTAGTCAACGCCGCCGCCAATCCCCGACGGATCCTCCCCTCCCCTCCAACCCCGATAGCGTCGTGAGAGGGAGTCTGGTCCCGAGATTAATTTCCCAGCACCGGCCAGCCAGCCAGCCAGCCAGGTCTTGGGGAGAGTGCAGCAGCAGCGGCCAGCCAGCCAGGATAATATCATCATTTGCGACTAGACCACTGCCAACAATTGCCTGCGCCGCCATCTAGGCTCTCATTCACTCTCATTCGACTCACCCTTACATGCGGCAGACCCCGTCACTGCCACCACGAGTACACTAGGGAGTACACTACACTTACCACTCATCTCCTACTACTATTACCTAGTATTACTACATTGTCCTCCTTTTCCTCCGTATTCCGAGTATTACAGGCAACGTCGTACACCGTACTACCTACGAATACTCTGTACTCCGTACCTGGCGCTATTTTCTTTCTGTCGCTGCCATCCATTATCCCCGGTCTCGTCTCCCCTCTCGTCTCCTCCTCCTTCCCCTCAGGCTCTCCCTGCCTGGTCTCCACCGATCAATCTGTGGCCCCAACCACACACACAAACGCATTCTCTCACTGTCTCTCGACCACGCCTCCCTTTCGCCTTGCTTGGTCCGGGGCATTCCCTGGCACGGTTCGAGACCCTAATATCACATCTCTTGTTCTTCCTTCCTCCCCTCCCCTTCTTTATTGGTGGCGAGAGCCCTTTGTTTCCTTGCTGTTCTGCGGCCTCTGTCTGCCTCGCAACACAATGGGACGCAAGAAGCCGGCTCCTCAGCCGCTCACGCTGCAGGCCTCAGCCACCTCTCCCACGACGGCCATCCGTAGCGGCGACAACGGCAGCATCAGTCCCTCCAACATGCCTTCTGCATCGTCCCTCTCCGTCGCCGACTCCAAGTCGCCCGCATCCGCCACCGTCCCCCGCTCATCCCCCTTCACCTCAAAGTTCTCCTCGCACAACAAGCGACCGCAGACGGCACGCCCAGGCGGCCCCGACTCCTCGACACACTCCCTTACCGACCAGCAGCACCCGATGCAGCAATCGCCCGCCCCCGCCGCCGCTGCTCAATTCGAGACGTCAACAGCCGCGACACATTACGAACCAGTCGCTGCACCCTCCCAGCAGCCCTCCCAGCAGCAGCCCTCTCAACCCCCTCAACTCTCTCGACCTTCGCAACCTCCCCAGCCCGACTCGGCCAGGCCCAGGACCGGACGCTTTCATTTCAGCAAACCTTCAAAGTCGTCCAATCAGTTCTCCAGCCACGCTCACAAGCATTCGGAACCCTTGGTCCCGCCCAGGGCGCAAACCCAAGGTACGTTTCTTATCCGAACTCGTATGCCCTGCCCCAATCCCCGTGCTACCAGCGCCGGAACGGAAACAATGACAATGCGCATTATTGGCACTTCATCGCCCCCTGTCCCCACATCTCGCCGACTTTCAAACCGGCTGGCTCCTTTGTTCTCTGAATTGCTGCCACTTGTCCCATCGCGTGATCCAGTCTTGCAACTGTTTCTAACTCTTCCTTTCCCCTCTTCTCCGCAGGAAACCTCCAGCAACTCGACACCGCGCCCAGCAAGTATTCGAACCCCCTGAGGCTGAGGTCGTCACGATCCGAGCTGTCGCTCCTCTCGACCGGCGATCGCGATCCCACCACCCTCTCCTCGTCCAGCAGAAAGAACAAGCCCAAATCGTTTGGCCTCCTCGCCAGGAACAAGTCAGTGCGTGACAGGGAAATTAGTAGCCCGACCGAACTGCGCGATCCCATGCCTGGCCTCGCGCCGAAATCGTCGACACTGCAGCCGCAGCAGCAACGGCAGCAGGAGCAGCAACTCGTGGCCGAAGCCAGCTCACCCGCCCTGAGGACCGCACCGGTTGCCAACGAGCGATCGTTTCGGGACATGATGGACTCTTCAGCACAGCGTAATCGATCTGAGGACCGCGTACACCCCACCGCCCACAGCCGCGAGGGCACCTCTTCTTCCAGCCGCGAGAACAACAACAGCAGCAACAACAGCAGCAGCTACAATAGCAACAACTACCGCGACCACCAGCACCAGAGCCGGGAGCACAGGGCGCCCATGGTCCCCCCCGCATCGAGAGAGAACGGGAGCTTCCTCAGCGGGCTGCGGAGCTCGTCTACCAAAGCGGCTGGCATGATTGGCAGCCGCTTCTTTGGCCGTGGTCTCCGCAGCGCACACGCTTCGGACCGCGAACCACAATTAGATGACGAGCACTATGAGATAAAGGTGCTCAACCTACCCCTCGCCGAGCAGACCCGCAAGACCCGTATCTCGAAGCGCCTCGAAGACTCGAGAGACAAGACTGAGTTCTGGATGCCCTCGTTCCCCTGGAGAGCCATTGACTACCTCAATTACAAGGGTTGCGAGATTGAGGGTCTATATCGTGTGCCTGGGAGTGGCCCCCAGATTAAGAGGTGGCAGCGAAAGTTTGACGAAGGTATGGCCACCACACATAATCCTCTTTCGCCGCGCACGCATGCACAATGACTGAACTGACATGTACCCTCCAGAACTTGATGTAGACCTGTTTGAGCAAGACGACCTGTACGACATCAACATCATCGGGTCCATGCTCAAGGCATGGCTACGCGAACTGCCCGACGAGCTGTTCCCCAAGGCCTCGCAGGAGCGTATCTCGCGCGAGTGTGCCGGCAGCGAGACGGTGCCCCAGATGCTCATTGACGAGCTATCAGACCTCTCGCCCTTCCAGTACTACCTCCTCTTCGCCATCACCTGCCACCTGAGCCTGCTTCTCGCCCACTCGGACAAGAACAAGATGGACTTTAGGAACCTCTGCATCTGCTTTCAGCCCTGCATGAAGATTGACGTATTCTGCTTCAAGTTCCTCGTCTGCGATTGGCGTGACTGCTGGAAGGGCTGCAAGAACGAGGGATCCTATATTGAGCAAGAGTATCAGCTGCTCGACCAGCCGCCGCCCCGCGGTCTGGGTCTCGGTGGAGGCCAGGAGCCCGCTTTCAACGGCAACGAGCAGGAACAGAGGGGCTCCCCGAGGACGCCCTCGCCTAACGACGACGGCGGGAGCAGCACGGGGAGCAGCAGTGGCAGGGAGAGCGACCGCAACACCGGCAAGAAGAACACATCGAAGACGCAAGGGCAGGCGGAAACACCCAAAGTGACTAAGAGTGCCCTGCGACGACTATCTCCCATCGAGCCCCTGTCACCTCTCGGATTCTAGCCCAGGGTATGCTCTTGCACGCATACTCATGCATCACCTACTACGCTGGCGAAAGAAACGAAACTGCAGCAGAATCATCCTCCCGCACACCCTCAAATGAGCTCGCACAGCAGCGGACTCAACAAAGCACATACTTCTACAGCAAAACCCAACGACATGGTTGTTTTCAAGATCACACCTGCCCGAGTACCGCTGGGCTCACAGCATAATGCCATCACGATCCTCACCTATCCATCTTGCTACTACGCAGAGCGCATTAGCCAGTCACCGCCGTCTACCACCCCTATTCCATCCATCACTCCATCGCCTACCCATCCTCTTATATGAATCCAAATGTGATTCCGTCTTTGGGTGCGGTATATCCGTTTCTTTGTCTTTTTCTTTGTTTGGCGCTTGACACTGGCATCATCGTCTTATCCGCAAAAAGTCCTTAGAAAAGCAGCGGTCTCTTTTTCGCTTGTTCGCCATTGGCATACCCGGCCTTATACCCGTCTGAGGAGGCCCCTCCCCCCCAGAGTTCCTCTCCTTGTTTTTTCTTCTTTCCCGCGTCTTTGAAGAGTCCCATGTTTGTTCCGTGTTTCTTTTCGCGAAGGAGCATATCTACTCTTTACTTACATTTTCGAATACGAGAACATCGATGGCAGGCAGGCTTGTTTTGATTTCATTTGGTATTTGACTTCATCTTGTTCGAGTGTTTCTCTGTTTTTTTTTTTTTTTTGCCCTTGTTCGCCGGCTCGCATTTGCAAGGCTACAGCAGAGGCGTACTGTTTGATATGGAAGGGGGGAGACGTGGATGCTACTAGCAGTAATACATACACACTATTCTGTGCGGCGCAGCGGAAATACTAGCGCATGGTACTTGAGAGAATCATTTGACAATAGCTGTATCTGCTTCCATTCAAATCGTCATGCCTGAGAAGGAAGGGAAATAAACAAAGCACCAGAGTACTACTAATAATAATCGTAAGGTACATGTACCCGTACCTAAAGAACAAACGCCATGACCGATGCTTTTCAACACCCAAACAACACAAAGGTACACGAAAACAAAAGAAAGAAGCACCTATTTCTTCGCCGCCAAGGACAGCCTGGCATTCTTCCTCATCTGCTTCTCGTTCCTCTTGAGGTTTTCCTTGCGCTCCCTGCGGTTGTCGCCGCGAACCGTGGTGCCCTCCTTCCGCTGGCGCTCGGCCTTCATGTCAATCTCGACGATGGGGTCGTCCTGGCCCTTTTTGTTGATACCTCCGAAGCCCCACTTGCGCTTCCACTCGCCTGACTCCTGGTCAAAGGTGAGGTTGCGGCGCTGCTCGCGTGTCTTGGCCTTGATGCCCTTCTTGGCGGCGAAGCGCTCCCACTTAGTCGGGGCCTTGGCCTCGGGGACGGGCTTCTCGCGGGGAAGGCGCGTGGTCGGCTCGGGCAGCGCAATGAGAACGCCGTCCTTTGTAGTGCTGAGTGCGCACGTCGTCAACAACTGATTGACGAGCGACTGCGCGCCATCGCGGGCAATGGCCGCCAGCGACTGCTCCACGTCCGAGGGGTCGATGACGGTCGGGTTGGCGTCCTCGGCCACCAGGTTGCCCAGATCGAAAGTGTAGGGCGTGGGCTTCTCGACCGCTACCGGAAGCTTGGTCTTTTCGGCCTCCATTTTTGTGTGTGGTTGTTTTCGTGGTTGGGAGGGGAAGAATTCGTTGGGTTGTGTGTCGTTCAATTGAGGTGGGCGGCGCAGAACAGCAACTTTTTTTTTTCCTTCTTGCAAGTAGTACGGATACCGCCTGCCGTTTTTTTTCTGGTATCGATAAGTCCTGTTTCCTGGCTGGTTCGCCGGGCTGGATTTTTTCCGGGGCTGCATTGGCATTACATAAGCAATTCAGGAACCAGTACTAGCCCCGAGATTTTCTGCGACAGGGACAACCTGGAAAGTCAAATCGAATGAAGCAGCAATTGGGGTCGATGTGGCGATAACAAACCGGGATATTCGACACAAACGCGAAGAAAACGAGAAATCCATACCCCTCCCCGGAAACCCGCAGATTCAGCAAGGCCCCTCTCAACCCCATGGCACCGGGAAGCTCGATGCGGTCGCTGGTGCGGCCGGGCGCCATGGCGCGACGGGTGCAGAGCTTCACACCCGCAGCAGTATCGGCTTCAGCGGCAGCTCCCTTCTCGACAACGATGACCCCGCTGGCCAAGGCGGCCAAGAATGCACCCGTGAAGAAGGTGCAGGTTCCCAAGAAGAACAACAACCAGCAGGCCAAGACCATGTCAGCGGCCAAGAAACCCAACCCGGGAGAGCGCAAGGCGGCACGGAAGCGCATTCAGCTGAGCAACAATAACGCGCTCGAGGTGGCCGGGCTGGGAACGCTTGAGGCGGGAACCATGGCCGAGGCGTCCAGCGCGGGCAAGATGTTTGCCATCCCCGATGCCGTCCAGGACCGCCTGCGCGTCCTCGAGGCCTTCAAGCCGACGCAGGCGTGGTCCCTGTTCCGCAAGCCACACGTCCTCCTGCGCGGCGAGGTTGTCGACCTCGTAGCTAGACTCAGGGACTCGGCCGCTGACAAGAAGGCCCAACGTCTCGTCGTTACGGGCGAGAAGCTCTCGGGCAAGAGTATCGCTCTGCTGCAAGCCATGACGTACGGCCTACTCAATGACTGGGTCGTCATTAATATTCCTGAGGGTGAGTCTTGACCATCGCAAACGCAAGGGGTAAGAAGAGAGAGCATATAACTGACACCACGTTCCTTCCAGGCCAGGATCTCACAAACGGCAACACCGAGTACTCCCCCGTCCCCGACTCTGGCGAGCCGCTCAAGTTCGCCCAGCCCACGTACACGCTGAAGCTCCTGACGAGCATCTACAACGCCAACAAGGACCTGCTGGAAAAGCTGCGCCAGGAGAAGGACTGGACCAGCACCACCAACCAGAAGCAGGCCGGTGGTACCCTCGCTGATCTTGTCCTCAGCGCCAAGGAGGCCGACTGGGCCTGGCCTACCTTCTCCGCCCTGTGGACCGAGCTCACCCTGCCTGGCCGACCCCCCGTCCTCCTCACCCTTGACGGCCTCAGCCACATCAACAAGGTGACCGACTACCGCGATCCGGCCTTCAACCGTGTCCATGCTCACGACCTCACCGTCGTCTCCACCTTCGTTGACGCCCTTTCTGGTAAGACGACTCTTCCCAACGGTGGCGCCGTCATCGCCGCTACCTCGGGTAACAACTCCTACCTGCACCCCTCTCAGGAGCTCGTCTTGTCCCAGCTCGAGGCTGGCCAGGCTGGCCGCGACGTACCCGAGCCCGAGCCCTACAAGAAGGGCTACGACGACCGGGTTTACGATTCTCTCAAGAACGCCACCGTCGTTCGCCTCGACGGCGTCACCAAGGACGACGCCCGTGCCCTTATGGAGTACTGGGGTGCGAGCGGCCTCCTTCGCGCCCGTGTCGACCAGCGCACCGTTTGGGAGAAGTGGGCTCTCGGTGGCCACGGCCTCGTCGGCGAAATGGAGAGGGCCTCTCTCCTAACTGTAAGGATCTAGAACCGACGGCCGTCGAAGTCGAGGACAAACCCCCCGTGTAATCCCAAACCCCCTATTGTATCATATACTGTCACTTGTATTCATCAATCGAATATGTATAATTGTTTCACTACGTCAAATCATCGTCATCTGGGAAACCTCTGCCACTGATCGAGTTGTAACAAATTGATCGAGCTAAACATCCCATCTTCATTCGCCTTAGCCAAACAAATATCATGAAGCCTTTAAACGCCATCCCACCTAGTACCATCAAATAATCAAGGTTAAATCTAACCAGAGCTCCCTCAAATGTCCATGTCGTCTTCGCCATCATCATTAGCCGTGACAAACACCAGCCTCGATCCATTCCCAGCTGTTTGCCACACCTGCGACGTATGTTAGAATTGATGTCAATGTGTAGATGGCAAACTTGTAAACTTACGTCTAGAGTGGTGTACTCCTCCAGGGCATTCAGCCACTGGTCTTCGGTGAACCCCTTGGCAATCACGCGCTCCTTGACCTTGCGCATGCTCAGCTCCACACCGAGACCGTCATCGTCACCAACGGCATCATCTGCCCTGCAAGCACCCGAGTCAGAGAGACCCTTCACCAGGTTGTAGATCCTGCTGCTGGCGTTGAGGCCGCGGCGTCCCGAGCCCATATCGGCGTTGAGACTCTCGATACTAGCTTCGATGAGACGCAGGGCCTCGTCAACATCGTCTTGCACCACCTCATTGCTGAAACGGAGACGTGCCAAAGCTTGAGACAGACGTACGACGCCGAGAAGCGTACGCGGCGTCGTGTGGGTAAACTGCTTGCCCTTCTTCTCTGCGCGCTGCTGCTGCTCCCTCATGCGCACGTACGTCTTAACCATGTACTCTGACACCGACGCCGGCACCACGGGGCGGTAGGTGCGAGCCTGTGCGACGTAAGACCTGACTTCATGGGGAGAGAACGTGACACTCTCGGGGTGGCGATTGTGCATGTGCACATAGGCAACGTGCTTAGCCAGCTGCTCGTCCGTCTCACGCGTGGGCGTGTCGAGGAGGAGGAAGAGAATATCGAAACGAGACAGAAGCGCCGCGGGAAGGTTAATGTTCTCCACCGGTGAGATGCGTGGGTTGTATCGTCCATAAATCGGGTTAGCTGCAGCCAGAATCGAAGTGCGGGCGTTGAGTGTCGTCGAGATTCCGGCCTTTGAGATAGAGATGGTCTGCTGTTCCATGACCTCGTGAATGGCAGTACGGTCATTGTCGTCCATCTTGTCAAACTCATCAATGCAGCAGATACCATTGTCTGCTAGGACAAGAGCACCACCCTCGAGGACCATCTCGTCTGTGACAGGGTCCCGCATGACGGCAGCAGTGAGACCGACACCACTGCTACCACGGCCTGACGTGTAGACTCCGCGAGGCGCAACCTTGGAGATGTATTTGAGTAGTTGAGATTTGGCCACACCGGGGTCACCCATCATACAGATGTTGATGTCACCACGAATCTTCATGCCATCCTTGACCTCCTTGTTGACACCGCCGATTAGGAGAAGCAGGAGAGCCTTCTTGACGTCCAAGTGACCAAAGATCTCGGGCGCAATCGACTTGGCAAGCATCTCGTACACTTGACCGGACTGGCGGTACTGCTCAATCCTGCGCACCAGCCTCGAGTCGACAATCATCTCGCTGTATGCCTTTTTGTGCTGCACAATATGATGGGCTTCGAGGTAGGTATCGGTCAGCAGGCCGGCCTTCATAGCCTTGAAGCCCGTGTACGGAGTTGGGAGAAAGATGCCAGAGATGTCGACGACATCACCCGGGTTGATTTGGCGGACAATGCTACCATAGCAGAGGACAGTCATGCTTCGGGGGATCTGGCCAATAGGAACCTGCTCGGCCATCTCCTGGACCTTGATCTCCTGGAAGGGAAGGAATTTAGAAGCCCTGACCGAGTGTGTCAACTGGCCTCGAGCTTGGTTCTTCTTGCAGTCTGCGGAAGGGCATGCCGTCAGAGGACCAAACTGCTTGTCCGTGATAGGCTGGAAAATTTCGCAACCACAGCGGTCACAAGAGTACGCGTTGACCTGAACGACCGGCTTGACATCTGACACACGCGTGGCAATGGCGCGCATGGTGATGAGGTTACCGAGGTGGTCGCCGCGAACCTCACGAACAGCCAAGGCCTTGGCAGGTTCATCAATAGTGCCGGAGCGAGGCTTGAAAAGGAGGGTGTAGCGGCGAGTGAGTTCGGCGGGGAACCTATCGGTTTCGGCGGAGGGGTCGTTCTCTTCCTCCTCGGACCACTGCTGGTTCCTCTCCTGTCGTCGCGCGTTGAGAATATCCAAGACATCGTCCTTGAATCTATAGTTTTGAGAAGAGGTCAGAGAGCATATCATGGAGGAAGGATCACAGCGTTAGCTTACGTGACATCTGATTCGGGCGCAGGCATAGCCTTGTCAATGGCCCTCGACATAATATCGACGTAGTGCTTCGTGTTCAGCTCGATGGAATCAATGAGATTCGCGGTCTCCTCGCCTTGCTGCTTCTCCCACTGTAAACCTATTAGCGATATGCCGATGGGAGGGCGACGGAAGGGAGCGCAGTGCGTACAGTATCGAGGTCATCGAGGTCGACGATGATTTCGTGGATTTCGCGGTTGGCGAGCTTCTGCAGAATAAGCTTGTACTTATGCTCAGGCACACGCTTTTGCCTCTGCTGCTGGCGACGACTGACGCCCTGCTCGTCGTCGTCCATGAAGTCATAGTCGTCACTGAGTTCATCCTCGTCGATGGTGACATCTCCGAGGGCCGTGGTGATAGTCTGCTCGGGAGACGTCTTGTATTCTTTCAGAAAACTCTCGAGCGCACCTGAGAAAGAAGGGACGGGGGAGTCAGCGTTGTCACAAACGATGCAGAGAGGAGTTCATGCAGTAGCGAGGGGTCGCGGACGACAGGGAAACGTACTCTGCTGCGCATCGTAGTTCACGGGCGCCCTGTATTCGCGAAGCGCCATTTTGGTGCTGTTTTGTCGGTGAAGCCCTCGCTGTTCAATTCAATGGCCCAGCGTAAGGTAGACGGATGATGTACATGGGAGGGGAAGAAGAGAAGTGGAGGGAAAATGGGACGAGGATGATGGCCAGGGCGGATGATGGCGAAAATGATGGCGGGCGCAAATTCGTGGGCTGGGAAAGTGCCAGATACCGCCGCGGCGCCGCCCATTGCAGGGGGGAGGAACGAAGGGTGGATCGCGGAATGGACGCGTCTTTTCGCGTCGCGCCACGCATAAGCCACAGAAAATTCCATTTAACGTGCATAAGGGAGCGGGATATGTGGCGCATGTTGTGGCTCTTAAAATGCGACGCGAATTGCCAGAGTGTGGGGGAGTCGGAGCGGTTACGCCAGCTAGGCGGCGTGTGGCTGTTAAATCAGCACGTGTGGCTTACGTACGGGTAACGTAGGTACCACCTGCACTGTATCAGGACCTCGGCTCTGGAGGGGAGCAAAACTGGGGAATCGGATTTCAATCGGCTCGGTCATGATTAGTTCGGGGGAGCTTGTGACGAACAACAGAACATCCTATTTCGCTATACATCTCTCTTCTTCACCTTGACAGACAGCCTTCCTCCCCCCGGATTCCGCCTATGCAGCCAATTGCCAGGCGCAATCAGGCTCCATGGCACCAAGGAAGAATGCGCAGTCCACCGCGGCCGAGGTGTCGCTCGTGCACCTCAAGAACTGTCTGGTCAATCTCCCGCCAAACCTCGTGTCCCTGCTAGTCAACGTCAACACGGTATGCCCATCGCCCGCTGTGCTTCCCTCTGGGAAGTGAAGTCCTAGTGCTAATCTGGTATGTGTCACAGCCTGCGCAGAATGTAATCGTCGAGCTCAGCTTCCGATCCACCAGCGGCGCACAATCCGGGTCCCAACAGCGTTCCGTCTTCGTAGGATGGACTGGCATGCCCAGTAAACGAAAGGCCGCAGCGCCAGTGGGACGAGATGGAATCAATGGGACGAGGGGCTCGTCGCGAGACCAGGACGTTCCACTTGTCGAACTAGACGCTACTCTGGCCACATCGCTGGGCCTGTTCGATGGCCAGCGGGTCACGACTACCGTCCACGTCGATCCGCCCCTGGCGCATACCATCAATATCGAACCCCTGACCCCCGAAGACTGGGAGATCATCGAACTTCACGCCACCTTCCTCGAGCTCAACCTGCAATCGCAGGTACGCGCGCTGCCGAATCCGACCCACGCATCCTCGGACGGAATTCCGATACCCCCGCACATGCTTACCCTCCACCTGTCACCGACATCGACAGCAAATATTAAGGTGGTGTCGCTCGACCCCGCCCCGCCAGCCGACGTACCCTTCGTCAAGTTGTCACCCAACGCAGAAGTCATCGTGGCGCCTAAGACGAGGTCCAAAAGCTACGATGGTAACGGTGATCACCGCAGTGTCGCGAGCACCTCCAAATCACGCCGCAGTGGCAGTAGCACCGTGCGGAGGAAGGGAGCCAAGGATGAAAACAAGCCTGCCTTGTTCCTTCGTGGTGTAGATCGCTCCATGTTGGCTGAATGGTTCGACGATGATGCTTCCGCGCAAGACATCAGTGTGTGGCTCGACTACGATATCGTGCGCTCAGGCCCTCTCAAAGACGTCAACTTTGCGGTCGTGGATATAATACGGCCTGGTGGTCTCCAAAAGGCGCAGCCTGAGGATGGATCTGCCCCTACTACGATACCCACATCCTCCAAAGTTGTAGCTCGTGTGAGGCCATGGGAAGAACCACCGAATGGTCAGACAGTTGCTCTATCGTCGGCCCTCTGTGCGGCTGTCGGATGCTCGGGCATGGTCGGGGGTGTTGTCAAGATCCAGCCTGCCCCCCAGCAGCTCACCGTGGCTGAAGTGCAACAAATCATGGTCTATCCCTTCGCCACGACGTTGCAGGGCCAGGGAGGGCTCAAGTTTGGGGGCGAATCCAAGGCCGAGAAGGAAGAGTCCGTTAAGCAGCTTAAGAACATTTACTCGGGCTCCTCTACGGGAGGAACTCTTGGCCTTCTGCAGGGCCCCCTCACCGACGGTGCCGTCCTAGGCGTTTTTGATGCACTAGAAGCTCCTACTGGCTGGGAGGGTGGCCTAGTCAAATTTGTCTACGGATCTGATTTTGCTACACAGGACATGAGCAAAGACACGGTCCATTGGCTTCTTGGTCTTGACAACAAGACGCCCATAGAGTTTCAGCAACCTGTACCGCGACCAACCTCAGTCAAGACAGATGGCGATCTACACGACCTCCAGCCATCTCACGACTCCGTGCTCGTGGGTATCGACTCGCTCTTGAGCAGCGTCCAGAAGCAGCTCTCGCACATGTCCTCCCTACTCTTGACAGGCGGAATGGGGTCCGGAAAGACATCAGTAGCCAAGTACGTGGCACAGAGGCTCCGCGAGGACCAGCTGTTCTACACTGTCTACTTCCCTTGCCGCAAGTTAGTGACAGACGAAACTCGGATATCCACCATCAAGGAGACACTGAATCACCTATTCATGTCAGCCAGCTGGGGCGCTAGGTTGGGCGGCAAGGCCATCGTTGTACTCGACGATATGGACAAGCTATGTCCTGTGGAGACTGAGTTGCAGGTCGGCAATGACAATGGCAAGAGCCGGCAGGTCAGCGAGATCATCAGCTCGGTTGTCCGGCAGTATTGCACAGGCGAAAGGGGCGTCGTGCTTCTTGGGACGGCTGAGGGTAAAGACTCTCTCAACAATGTCGTAGTCGGTGGACATGTAGTGCGGGACTTCATTGAGCTGGCAGCTCCTGACAAGGAGGTACGGCGCCGAATTATGGAGTCGATCGCTATGCAGGACGCGACTAGGGCGGTGGATGATGATACAGAATTCTACCGCCCTGATACCAGCGAGGGAAGCCGTCCAACAACGGCCGACGGCAGCAGCGCTGCCGGAGCCAATAGCGATGCTTGGATGGGCGGCGGAAGTGACGCGAGCTCGGAGGTCGCACCCAGGAAGAAGAAGAACGACGGTTTTCTACTAGAAGACGACGTCGATTTCCTCGATATTGCTGGCACCACGGACGGCTACATGCCCGGCGACTTGGCCGTATACGTCTCGCGAGCCAGGAACGAGGCTGTCATCCGGTCCATTGAGTCTGACCCGTCCGACTCGAGCAACCGCCCGGTACCTCTGGGCCGGACTGACTTTGACAAGGCCCTCAGGGGCTTCACACCAGCGTCTCTGCGCAACGTATCGCTGCAGAGCTCTACGACGACGTTCAAGTCCATCGGGGGCCTTCAGGAGACGCGCAAGGTGTTGCTCGAGACGCTGCAGTACCCGACCAAGTACGCCCCCATCTTTGCACAATGCCCTCTCCGACTTCGGTCCGGTCTCCTGCTCTACGGCTACCCCGGTTGCGGCAAGACTCTTCTGGCGAGCGCCGTGGCGGGAGAGTGCGGTCTCAACTTCATCAGCGTCAAGGGCCCCGAGATCCTCAACAAGTACATCGGTGCGTCCGAGAAGAGTGTCCGTGACCTATTTGACCGCGCTCAGGCAGCCAGGCCGTGTGTCCTCTTCTTTGACGAGTTCGACTCGATCGCACCCAAGCGAGGTCACGACTCGACCGGTGTGACGGACCGCGTCGTCAACCAGCTCCTGACACAGATGGATGGCGCTGAGGGCCTCTCGGGCGTCTATGTCCTGGCAGTCACATCACGACCCGATCTCATTGATCCGGCGCTCCTCCGCCCCGGCCGTCTGGATAAGTCTCTGCTGTGTGACCTGCCGTCGGCCGAAGACAGGCTCGATATTCTTAGGGCGCTCCTACAGAAGGTCAGACTGGATGGCGACATTGACGACGTGCTCCATGACGTATCCCAGCGCACACAGGGCTACTCTGGAGCTGATATCCAAGCTCTCATATCCAACTCGCAGCTCGAGGCCATTCATGATGCGATTGACGTCAAGACACCAGCAGCCACAACAACTACGAAGCGCTCGGCCGCCGGTGCAAGACCGACATCCTCATCCTCCAGTTTTGTTCAGTTCCCCTATGGAGTCAACGCAGCTAGCGACTCTGTTGCGCCCAAAAGCAAAGCTGCTTCGGCCGTGGAGAAAGCAGCCATCATTTCGAAGCTTGAGGGCATGAAGCTGGCCCGGCGCAGGGCCAGAGAGCCCACCAACCCCGACGTTGGCGGTGGCAATAAGGGAGCGCCCGACAGCAAAGAGGTGGTCGTGAGACCCGAGCATATTGAGCGGGCTCTCGACTCGACCCGGGCAAGTATCAGCCGTGACGAGCTCAACAGGCTTCGCCGGATCTACCACGAGTTCGTCGTGGGTAGGAGCGGCCAGCTTAAGGACGGCCAGGGCAGCATGGAGATTGGAGGACGCAGTAGTCTGATGTAGTCTTGCTGCGCCAGACGTACCGTACACCCAACGTCTAAGTCGATGAAGAGGGGCATAGCTTTATTTTTTGTACAGACATATAAAGATGCATATATTCTTTTAACGATTTATTGGCTTGAACAGCCACGGCCCGTTGATAATCTGTCTTACCGGGCCCGTCTTACCGACCGACGTATTACAGCGTAGTGGGTGTGTGTGGGCACCATGACCATGCATAAGTGATTTAGGCATAAGCATGCCCGTCGCCTTGGTTTTCTGTTGGGTGAGGCGGAGCCACTTGCAGGGATGTTTGTCGATTTTGCGGAGGAGCGAAGGAGTCGATAATTCTTACCATTGCTCAATGAGGCTCTCAGAATGTCTCCCCGGCGATATTTTTCTTGGCTGCAGTCCCTCTTCTTTCTTCTCCTTGATTATCCCCCCGCCCAGCCAGCCCCCTCTCGTCGCGGTATCAATTGGTCATACATACTACATACTGGGCACATACCCATACACGTGTGCACTCGTCTATATACGCGTTGCTCCTATTTTTCTCCGTTCTGCTTCATTGGACGTTCAATTGAGATTGACATGGTCACGAAATGACCCAGAGTCGAGACTGGCATCCGCTGGCGGCACTGCGCACCACTGAGCCAAGCAACGGCGTCAGCGGTGCCTCGTCAACGACGACCACGCACGGCAAGTATGAATACAATGTGGAGGACCGCTACATCGACACGGTGCCGGCGCCCGACGTGTGGGCCGAGTTCCTGCGGACTCGAGTAGCCCACCGGCGTCAGCTGTACGAGGGTCTGGACCCGTCGGGCCAAGAGCTCATCCGTAAGGAGGTGCAACGCATCGAGTACTTCCGGGGCCACTTCGAGGACTACCGCGTCTTTCCGGCCGACGGCATGCCACTAGTGGCCCTGCTGGAAGACTCGCGGACCAAATGGCGGGACATTGCGGCGCGGCGGGCTCCCGAAGAGCTAGCTCGAGTGCAGCGTCAGATAGATAAGGGGTCTGAGGTGGACAAGGCCAAACGCAACAAGATGATTCTGCAACAGGTGCAGAAGTGGAAGTCGAGAGACTATGAGGCGGCACGGGACGCCATGAACCCGGGTGGGTATATGGACGGGATCTTCCTCTCCGGCGATGCTGGTGACGGCGGAGACGACAAGGACGAGCTGGCGACCAGCAGCACCGGCGATGACCCCAAGAAGCCCGACTATGGCTACAATGGGTGGATAGCCGAGTGGGAAAGGGGCAAGGGCGCTGTGTCGGTCGACCACCCGCTTGTGCTAGGGTCATTCCCGCACCAAAAGATCTCGATCCAGCAGTTCCTCTACAACAATAAGAAGACGCCACTCCGGCGGTCCACCAACAAGGAGCGACTGCGCTACTTCCATCTGCCAGCCAACAACATGCGATGGGTAGAGGAGGCCATGTCGCGGTACTACGGCGAGGACAACGTCGACTTTGATGGTAAGCACGCCCTCAACCTCAAGCACAATTCCCAGCGGCTGCTGAGGAATGAGCTGTGGCGCGGCCAGCAACGCGGCGGCAAGGGCCTGCCGGTCCACGCCAGGCAGATTGGGGCGCGATGCTCCGTTGTGCCTTCCGCGCCACCAGACGGCAACAAAAGCCGCCGGGGCATGCCATCTCCCTCTTCAGCATCCAAGGACGTAATCATCTTCATGCCCTACCTCCATTGGGAGGTGGAGAAGCGGCTCCAGCGAATGAACCAGTTTATCCAGGTGGCCAAGGGGCACAAAGAACGGGAGGAACGTGAAGATCGCCTACGCCGGGCCAGCACGCTCCGAGGAAGCAGTCGCTTCGCCGATGCCACGCAGCAGAAGATTATCTCCCAGCACCGGCAACAGCAGGACCCAAGGTACAAGATGAAGACGGGCCTTGAGAAGTCCGAGTCTGCCATGCCCACCCGTGGTCAAAAGTGGCGGCCCCAGAACCCGCTGGCAAAGTACATCTGGCATGCCGCCAAACTCCACCAGATCATTGACGAGGCCGCCGACGGCAGGCTTATTGAAGACCATCTGTACTCAACGCCGCCATTGCACATGCGCAGGACCCTTGAACAATTCTACTACTGGACGGCCGAGGACACGACTCGTCGTGATACGGAGCAGATTGCCTGCCGGACCACGAGGCATCACTACGGTGACGACCCGGACCCAGAGGCTACCTCACGCCTCGTCATGGTGGATCAGCTGTGGTTGTGGATTCTTGACGACAGTGTGTTACCCGCCTCCCCCATTTCCTTTCCTATATCCGTGTCGATTCCCCAGAGGCAGAGGGGAGAGTCTCCGTACTGATCAATGTATAGACACCGTCATTTCGTGCTTTCCCAGGAGGTGGGGCCGCAACAAGCCCGACCCGTCTGCCGTCCATCGCGGCATCCGCGACCGTATTGGATCCCTGGACGATGACGAGATCCAGTCCGTCTGGGATATCGCCCTTATTGTCATCGACGAGTGTTCCAAGGTGTTTTTCGACCCCACCAAGCCCCTCGACCAGCGTCCAGAGGTCGTCGACCTGTTTAGTTCTGCTATTTCCAAGATTGTACGTTGCCCCGCCCACAGACACCCAGTCTCCTTCCAGTCAGCTCAAGACCATCCACGAGCCTGGACGTGGGCTAACGACCGAGCTTGCAGGCCGAGAACAAGACGATTGCCTACGAGGGCTTCGGCCGCGACGTCAACCGTATTACCATGGACACCATCGAGTCCGCCGAGCATCTTCTCCGCAAGTCTCTCAACATTGGGTTTGAGTGGTCCATCCTTGAGGAGGCACAACAGGTCATTGATGAGCTGCAAATTATGCAGGAGATATTCTCCCAGCAGATTTCCGTCATGCGCGACCTGTACAAGACGCTCAACTCCCTCATCAGCCACACTATCCTCCCCTCCGAGCGCGACCAGCAGTATCAGGATCGGCGAAGGGCCTATGATGACGTCGAGTCGGTCATCACCGACATTGAGCAGAGAAGGGAGGAGCTGGCCAGCATGGAGAGGCTGCAAACAAAAACTCGTGCTCAGGTATGTAACCGGACTCCCGCCCCGCCGCTCGTGGCAACGATGGCTTTGTCGTGTTCGTATATGTAGACTGACATTCCACCCGCCTAAAGCTTCGTGAACTCCTCGACATGAAGCAGCAGCAGGCCAACATTATCGAAGCCAAGGCCGCTATCCGGCGTGCCGACGAGTCTGTCCTGCAGGGGCGGTCCATCGTCGTATTCACTGTCGTGACAATCTTCTTTGTAAGCCCCCACCCTTTGCACAAAGCCTCCTTCGCAGGCTAATGGAAACAGCTCCCCCTGTCGTTCGTCAGCTCCGTCTTCGGTATGAACGCGATAGAGCTCAGCGAGGACGGCCGCACGCCACTTAACACGCAGCTGAAATACATGTGTACGTAACGTCCCCTCCTCTATTTCGACGGCAGAGCCATTCTGTACATGACACTGACGAGAAGTATGCGCAGTCGGCATCAGCGCCGCCGTCATCGTCGTCTCCCTCTCCATCGCATTCAGCACGTGGATCCGCACCGCCATCGCCGTCACCTTCAGCCTTCTGTACGCCTCTCTACAGGACCGGTTGGGCTGGCGCAACCGGCGGGCACGGTACAACTCGACGGGCATGCGCAACCTGCAGCGTGATCGTTTGAAGAAGCTCGAGAGCCGGGAGAGGTCCCGGCGGCTGACGGAGATTGACCAGGCCCTGAGGGAGCAGCAGCGGCAACCCGGCTTTGAGCTTCAGGCGCACCCGCCTCACTCCACGTGGGACGTTAGACGGATTGGCGACAGGGGGTTCCTCGGGTTGCGGAGTAAAAAGCCCGTTGTCGATGGGCAGAGTGTTTGATGCAAGAAGAGAGAAGAAGATGTCAGGGGTTTGCTATGAAGCTTGTTTCCAGCCTACTGTGGATGGTGGACATTTTGTATACACACAGCAACGCGAAACGTGACATGACTGGATGACGACGCCTGTTTCTCTACTTTAATCCCTTAGCACGATTTGAATAAATTGCACTTGATTATCTCGCTTCTTGGTCTCGTTATATTGTCTATCATGAAAGAAGATTGAAAGGGAAAAAAAAGGGCAAGGCTATGTGTATTTGCGTGTTTGCATGTTCATGATGCTCCATTTCACTCCTTCTCTAGCAAAGTCTTAACTGAGGCAAAGACAATGTCGAAGATGCCTTCACGGGCACAAATCATGCCCCTGTTGTTGGACAAGAGTCTACCGGCGCCAAAGTCTATAGTTTTCCCATCAAGGTCCTTGATTTTGCCCCCTACCTCGGAGAAGATAAGCTGTGCACCGGCGTGGTCCCAGATGCAGACCGGGGGCGGGCCCTGAGCGACGGGGCGAGGAACGGGGACGCGGATTTGGCAGTCAGCGCCCCCGAGGATGAGGGTGGCATAGCGCATGTGGGAGGACCATACATCAGTGCCAGGGTAAGGGCAGCCCAGCTGGGTGGCGAGAGTCTGGACGACGTCGTGACGAATAGCGGTGCTGAGAGGCGAGTCGACGATGTGGAGCTCGCGTAGGTCGGATGGGGACGTGAGCCTGGAGATGGGCTTCGGAGCAGGCAAACCGGATGCCGCCCCGGGACTGACAGAGGAGATGTCGCGGACGTTGGCGCCCTGCCCACGAACCGCCGACATGAGCATGCCAAGGCCGGACTCATCAACCGAGTCCTCGTGGACGCGGCCGTCGGCACGCAGCCGCAGATTGGGGCAGCACAGGATGCCGACGACCTCGCGACCATCCTCGATGAGGGCCAACGAGACAGCGTACTGCTGGCCGCGGAGGAACGTCTTGGTGCCGTCGACGGGGTCCATGACCCAGAAGCGACCGGCAGC
Source organism: Geosmithia putterillii (assembly GCA_900188575.1). Lineage (NCBI taxonomy): Eukaryota > Fungi > Ascomycota > Sordariomycetes > Hypocreales > Bionectriaceae > Geosmithia > Geosmithia putterillii. The sequence goes on along the minus strand of FYEU01000313.1, from coordinate 2,299,192 downwards.
CGCACCACCGGTGCCGCGACCGCCCGCATCGATGAGCGCCAGTGTGTCCTCGACCGAGTCGGGCGACGCGAGGTAGTGGCCGTCCGGGCCCATGACGGGCGGGGCACGCGACACGATGCCGTACACGGACGACACCAGGTCTGGGTCACGCCGCAGCTGCATGGCGTCCTCCTCGCCCACAAAGACATCTGCAGGGAAGGCTTGGCGCAGGGCCGAGATGAGAAGCGCCTGGGCGGCAAAGTCGGCCACTGTCACCGGCGACTTGTCCTCTTTGGACACCTCCTTAACCGTCGACTGCACCGTCTTGGTCACCATGGCGGCGCGCAGGACTGCCGCCTCGGCCACGGCGCGCTCGCGAGCATAGGGGACGGATCCGACGTTGGATGACATTGTGGAGGAGGGGGTCCGGGTTAGACCACGGGAAGAGAGTGAGAAATAGAGGGATTTGCAGCAACTGAAGCAGCCGGTGTGCAGGCAGAGCAATAGCGGCAGCGGCAGTGATGGTGTTTGTGGGGCTGTTGAGGTCGACGCATGAGCGTAGCAGCGGTATCATCCACAGAAAGCGAAGGGCTTCGGTCTATTTAACGACGTAGAGGGTCAACCCGAATGGAAGAAGATACGACATGGGGGTCAGTCATGCTCTTTTTTTTTTTCTCACGACGCAAGTGAATCATTATGAAAGTAAGAGAGCGTATGACAGGGAGGGCAGGCGAAAAATCGACGAGGCCTGTGGCTATGCAAGCCTGCAGTGAGGCAGAATTGTTTGTCTGCAAGTCATGCGAGCGTCGCCCCTTCCCGTTTTCCGTCTGTTGGCCCAACACGGTGGCCTTCGTCTTCTTTCTCTTTTATCATCGCAAGACCAACCATTATGCTTCATCTCTTGCGTTCCCCGACGTCTCCTCGTCACGGAACAGTCCTCGTGATCTACAAGGCACACACACCACGTTACACGTATTGAGGCACGCAGTTGCTATTCCATCGTGCTTGCCTCGTGAACAGCGCTCCGCCCGATTTGAGGCCCAGGGTCCGAGCGACGCACTGCCCTGGGAGCAGTGCAATCTTACATGAGCCCAGTCGCCGAGGCATGACAGTCAGTTAGTGGCACAGTTGGCTGCTCAGAGAAGCGGGAAATTAGCGCCGGTCCGAGGGATTTGCTGCTCGGATGTATTTAGGCATCAAATTGCACACTGGCCCAAGTTGATATTGCCATGACATCACGTATCTCGGAGACAAACCTCGGGTCTCACGAATGGATATTAGTGAAATATGAATACAAGAACTCCCTAGACAGTACTATATTCCGGCCCTTCTGGTTTTTTTTTGGGTTTGTTTTCTCTGTCATGCATATTCCAGGCGGGGTATGTGTTGCGTTGCGTAGTGTTGCCTCTCCTCCTCATCTCCATCCATTCATCAAGATGTAGTAGTAAATATGAGAAAGAACAGTAGTAGAATAGAACATGAAAAAGCGTAAAAGAAAAGTGACAGCGCATCCTGTCCTCCTTGCTTGTACAACCAAACGCCTCACATATGCAGATGAGCAAAAATGAAAACGAAAAAGTAAGAAAAAAAAGAAACGACAAGAAAAGAAAAGTCGACAGCCCGTTCAAGCCTAACCACATCACCATTATCCCAGTCCAGCACCAGCAACACCCACATGCAAACGCATTCTCAATCAAACATCTCCATCTTTTCGTGCATCTTCATCTTCCGACTCTTCCCTATCGACGTGTGGGGCATTGCTGAGGAAGCTATGCGCGGTTCTTGCGCGTGAGCAACGTCTGATACATGTTGCTCAGTCGTTTCCCGGTCACGCTCTTGGACGTGTCATCTACCGGCCAGAGGGCAGCCAAGAAGTCCCTGTAATATAGATGTTAGTTATACTTGTCTCGTCCATCTTCCAATGCAATAATATAATCAGTGTGGGGAGGGATTTAGCGGATGACGACATACCAAAAGTTGTCCTTCATTGTCTCGTCCGCGCTGGTAAAGTTTTTGTCCAGAAACACCCCAATCACATATAGCTCGTCTCCAAAGATGGCTGCTCTCTCCTTGGACGACTTGACTGTGTCCTTGGTCGTCGACAGAATCTTCTCAAAGTTCTCCCGGACCGGTTTGAGCAGGTACCAGATGAGCGCGTCGTTGTCTTTGTCGCGCTGGTCCTGGTCATCGCCAATGCGGCGCAGCTCGTCGAGTCGGCGGAGGGCCTTGGCCTTGCGTTCGCCTTGCTGGCCGCGGCTGCCACCAGCAGAGTCGCTACCATGGTGATGGTGGTCCGACGCCCGTATGTGGTCGCGGTCGCGGTGGTCACGATGGTCACGGTGGTCACGGTGTCGGTCATCCCGACGGTCGTCACGCCTCTCGTCACGCCTGTCCCTGTCGCGATCCCGCTCACGTTCCCTGTACCGGTCCCTATCGTCACGGTGTCGGTCGTCATGGTGGCTGTCCCTGTGAGAATGATGCCTGTCATCGCGGTCGCGACGGGAAGAGGAGTAGTAGTAGTCGTCGTCGCGGTGGCGGCGACGATCGTCGTCAAGACCGTGCTTACTGGAACGGCGACTGTCTTCTGGCCTGCGGGGCTTGGGGCTGCGCCCATCCTCGTACGACGATTGCTTGCGCCTGAGGTCTGAAGGGCGGGGTGTGCCGCGGTCGTCTACCTGGCTGCTGCGGGAGCGCGAGTGGCCGCTGCCATCCTTGTGGCTGTCACGGGCCTTCTTGAGGCTCGCGGGGGCCGGGGACGCAGTGGTACCGGAGCGGTGGCCATTAGTCGTCGCCGCCGTGGCCGTCTTCTTCCTGTGTGGCATGCGGTCCGAGTTGTTGTTACTGCCATTCTTGAACTGAAGAACCGAAAGGAGGTACTCGGCACGACGGACGAGATGCACAGCTCCAGGAGCCTTTTGCTTGTCGTTGGCCTTGCTACGCTCCTCCTTCTTGGCAACGCGGCCCTCCTCGAGGAAGAGTTTGTTCTGCATCTCGAGGTCCGGGTCGTCGCGGATGTTGGCCCAGGCGCCGAAGCCGTGGCGATCGATGCCGACGAGGAGCATACCATCCTCCTTGGCGCCCCAGGGGCAGCTGTAGCTGGCACCCTTTGTGGCGTCAGGCAGGCGGAACGCGCGCCAATCAGAGCCGGCCCGAATGGCCTGGCGGAGGAGCTGCAGCTGCAGGGGCCGCTCGATGGCCGTCTCGGCATTCACCTTCTTCAGGTCGCCAAAGTCGATGAGCACCGCCTTCTTATCCTTCTTGTTGAGCGCCTTGCCCACCTTCATCTCCTCCTCGGCGACGCGGGCGCTGTTCTCGCCAACGGCGTCCTGGGCCTTCTTGACGAACTCGTCCACCATCGACTTGATCACGTCGGGGTCTCGGTCCGTCAGCTTAGCCTCCCTTATAATGTCATCGCTGCGATGCTCCATTGAACCGAACCGAAAGTAGGCCTTGATTAGAACACGCTGTTCCGTCACCGAGAGGGGGCGCCGGGGGTCAGCCTTGGCCGCCCGCTTCTCGGCAGCTTCCTGCTCCTGCTCTTGCTGGCGCTTCTTGAGGCGGTCCGCCCGGTCCGTTTCCTTGTTGCCGCTACGACCCTTGATCGTGGCGCGACGCGGGGCACTCTCTGCGGCCACCTTAGCTAGGTAATCCTCGTGCTTTCTCTTCTCCTCCTCCACCTTGATCTCGGCCAGCTTGTCAGCGGGAATGATCTGGTCCCAGTCAAGGTTGATGTCGTCCACCTTGACGTCGGTTATCTGCATGAAGTTGTCCCAGTCAATGCCACCGCTGCTCAGGTTGATCTTATCGTCAACCTTGGTCTTTGTGATCTCAGCATTCTCTAGAATAGAGTCAATGTCCAGCTGCTCCAGCCTCTCCTGGTTGCCGGACTGTTCAAACATCTTAGACGAGCGCATCTTGAGCACCATCTGGATGTCCTCGTTGGATGACGGCCCGTCTGTCTTGAGACCCTTCTTGTTGAGCTCCTCCTGGAAGGCAGCCTTACCGTCGTCAGTGACACCAGCCTGGATTGTGAGGTACTCGAGTAGGAGCTTGTTGCGTGCACGCTCCAGGACCTCCTCCTCAACCGTCTCCTTGCTGACGAGGCGGTAGATGTTGACGGGCCTCTTTTGTCCAATACGGTGGGCACGGGCCATGGCCTGCAGATCGGCCTGGGGGTTCCAGTCAGAGTCGAAGATGACGACTGTGTCAGCTGTCATGAGGTTGATGCCAAGACCACCAGCACGAGTAGACAGGAGGAAGCAAAAGTCCTCGCTTTCATCGGCGTTGAAGTGGTTGATGGCCATGCGGCGGGGGCCCGCGGCAATAGTGCCATCGAGGCGTTGGAACTTATACCCACGCAGCGAGAGGTAGTCGCCGAGAATGTCGAGCATTTTGACCATCTGGCTGAAGATGAGGACGCGGTGGCCGTCCTTCTTAAGCTTAGATAGCAGCTGGTCCAGGAGCATCATCTTTCCACTGCTGGCAATCAGGCCCTTTATCTGGTCCTCACGCCGCATGCTGCCACCTAGGACCCTCTCCTCGGCACCGGCAAACATATACGGGTGGTTGCTGACCTTTTTCAGCTCCATCATGATGTTGAGCAGCGAGTTCTTGTGTCCATTGGTCCCATCGCATAGTGCAGAGTAATTCCTCGTGAGGATGTTCTTGTAGTACTCGAGCTGGACGTCTGATAGCTCGACACGAATAATTTTCTCCGTCTTGGGCGGCAGATCAGACTCAACAGTCTCCTTGGTTCTCCGCAGGATGTAAGGGGCAATGGCGCTGTGCAAGTGCTGGAGCTTCTCTGAGGCGTCGGCGGCGGACAGCGAGTCAAGATCCTCGTCGATATCGACTTTACCTGGGTTCAGGAAGTCGAGTAGGGCAGACAGCTCGGCAAGGTTGTTCTGGATGGGGGTGCCTGTGATGAGGACCTTGCAAGGGACGCCGAAACTGACGAGGCGGGCGTACAGCTGAGACTCGGCATTCTTCAGGCGATGGGCCTCATCGACGGCCAAGGCCTGCCATTTGATGGACTGGAGGAACTGCCAGTCCTGGAGAATGTACTCGTAGGACGTGACCAGGACGTTGAACCGGGGCTTCTTGGGATTGCCGTCGACGAGGAGCTCGTGCTCGCGGATGATACTGCGGGACTCTTCGGGGCCCAAATAGACGACGTAGTTGAGATCAGGAGACCAAAAATTGAAGGTATCGCACCAGGCGGGGATAACGCTGAGCGGGGCGACGACCAGCGAGGGCCCCTCCTGGTGGCGGTTGTTGCGCAACCAGCTGAGGAAGGAGACGGTTTGGACCGTCTTGCCCAGGCCCATCTCGTCGGCAAGGATGACATTGTTGCCCCGCGTCCAGTTCAAGCACAGGAAGTTGAGGCCCTTGAGCTGGAACTCTCGAAGCTGTCCGCCTTTGATGTACTCGGGCTGCTTGTCGAGCTTGGTCATGCGTGACCGCGTGTTAAGACTCGACTCCTTGCGGTCCGACTGCCAGGAGCGCGAGGTCCTGTCGAGGAACTGATCAATCTTGTCTTGGAACATTGGGCCGATCTCCGAGGCGGGCTCCCACGTGCATTCGTCGTAGGGAAGGCCCTTCCACTTGACATAGTACTCATCCTCGTCGTCGCCGTCCCGAACGGCTACGACACGTTCAACCTTTGTGAAGTCCTCGAACGCCTCCAGGTCACGTTCCCGGTCGAGGAAGAACTGCTCCTTGGTCTCGGGCGGCACATCGTAACCGAAGCGCATGTCGAGCTCGACCTCCACAGACTTGCGAAAGTAGTTCTCTACCTTGCGTAGGCCACGGACGTACTTGAGCGATTCGATAGACTCCCATGTATCATGCAGATGCGATTTCCCCTGCCACTTGATGTAGTACTCAAAGTCGCTGCGCTGCAGGTCATAGGCGAGTTCTATGTCGTCCTTTAACCTGTGCTTGACCACCTTTTCCACGTAGGGCGAGTCGTCAACATAGTCGGCAACATAGCTGTTAGCCACGACCTCTTCCTCCTCGTCTTCAAAATCGCTCTCTTCGTAGGCACCCTGCTGCACCACCTGGGCAGCACGACGGCTCGACCATCGCTTCTCGATAAGGTCGGGCTGAGCTGCTTTTTGTTGCCGGGCCTTTTTCCGTTGGGTCCGTGCGCGAGCGCCGCCGTAGACGTCCGAGTCCGAGTCGGAATCATTGGTCGACGGTTGTCGGATAGGCGTATCCCGTTTCGATGCTGGTACGGAATATGGTTAGACTTTTCATGTCTGGTAGGAATGGTCTGATTGTGGTAGAGGGCGGGTATGTTCGACTTACAAGCTGTAGACGACTCGACACGGCGACGCTTTGTGTTTCGGCGGTTGACGGGAGGAGCGTCAGACTCAGAGTCATCCGAGTCGACCTAGTGCAGAAGTTGAGGTTAGTACACGTCAAGTAAATATACCGGATGCGAAGAGCGAGGGGGGGCATACTATTTTTCTTTGTTCTCGAGGACGGGTCTGATGATAGGAGACGTGGTTAGCCAGGACGGGACAGCACGTTGGGTGAGTAATTATATCGCGCATACGCTTCGCCGCAAGCCATACAGCTCCGGGTTGGCCCTCATAAAGTCCTCTTCGACGGTGGTAGCCTTGCGCTTAGGCACCCTGTTGGAATCTGTGGAAGAAGCACGATCCTCGTCGACAACGACGAGGTCATCCTGGTCGTCGTCATGGTTATGTGCCGGACTCCCCTGGCCGTCATAGTCGCCGTCATCCGACGCGTTGTCTTGGCTTGACACGTCGCTCTCGTCCATCTCGACATCGTCATCACCATGGTTTACACCATTGTGCTGACCATGGGTAGCCGGGGACCGGTCGGAGGCGGCGTCGTCATCGGAGCGCTCGCTATGTGCGTCGGAGAGGTCGCTGTCGGCGCGGCGGCGGTCGGCCAGGGTGTCTGGTTCGGGCGACAAGTGTCCGTTCATAGAGACCCCCTCGGTAGGGGAGGACATCACGGACGTTGTAAATGCAGATTATCTACTCGTCATGGGAGACAGACGTTAGCAACGACGATGAGGGCGGAGGAGCCGTGACGGCAACAGAGTGATGGTGGTGAGAGGTGGGGGCAAGAGGATAGGGGCTACGCCATGCCAGGAGTCTGGCGACCGAGGCAAGACGTGAAAAGACGCAGAATGGACCAAGGACGGCAAGGTATAACACATGTCGCATCGGAGGGTCGGGGGCGGCGGGCGGGTCTTGATGATGAGCTCGACGCGAAGGGACAAGGAGCGATTGAGGCCAGCAGACTCGACACCCAGCCCGTCTGGGGGCGACGGGCGTGGAAGAATCGGCAGCGCCATCGAAATCCATCAAAAATGAGTCTCTACGACCCCATATGGACCCTCCGGAAGCCATATAGACCGGTGTCGACGGTCCGGTCCAAGGCCCCGGGTTGACCCAGACAGGCGCGCGGCGACAACACGGCGGAAAAAAATGGCCATGGGAGGGGCGTGTTTTTTATTGGGAAAAGGGCAGGACCGGAGAACTCACAAGTCATTAATGGGAATGGGCCAGCATCCAACTTGAAGTAATAAAGCAGTAAAAAAAGGGCTGGTCGTCGGGGTGTTCGTGGATCAAGCCCGCAGAGCCGTGGGTAGCGGGCGTGGATAGAGGGTGTGAAGGCAGATGGGACAGAAATGGCAGTGGAGAGAGGCAAGGAAAGATTCGGCAGCGAGAGCAAAAGAGACTAGAGGACGCTGGCCAGAGGCTGTGATTGGCTGGTGGGGGAGCGTTTGTTTCATCACGTGATGAGTATCACCGGCTGCAGTAACAAAGACGCAACAATGCGCCTTATTGTAAACTACTTATTATTGCATGTATGCACTCTGCTGCACAGACGTACGAGGACAATGGTATCAGCCGACTTCGCTCGGTGACCTGCTGTCCAACGTTGTGCTTACAAGCCAAAAACCTCGGGCCACCAAGCCCAGAAGTGTTGTCATGATATGCTGTTCTATCGCTCAGTCACATACCTACTAGTAGTAATAGTAGTACCAGGTAGTACTCCGTAGTAATAATAGTATTACGGGTACAGCTATTAAGCAACACTTCCTTTATGCACCCACAGACTGCTTCACTCTACATACCACACGTCGGCCTGCTGAATGCTTCAAAAAAACAAGATTTATTATTAAATAATAAGCTCTAAACTTTTTATCATCCGTTCCGTCAAAATCACGTGTTCCCATGGCGTCCAGCACTCTTTGTTCCCCCTTCATTACTCCGTAATACACCAAGTGTCATTTTTTTTTCTTGTGCTCGTAGATGGTTACTACCACTGGTTGGTGGTAGTAGGTAGTACTAAGGCGTAGCTCACAGCTTGCCGGATTTTGCTGCGACCGTTTGGCGCAGCACGGAAATGACCTCGGCCGGGTCCTTGGCACCAAACACGGCGCTGCCGGCAACAATGACGTTGGCACCGGCGTCGGCAGCCTGGTCAATCGTGCCAGTCCCCAGACCACCGTCCACCTCAATATTCATCTCAGGATACTTCTTGCGCAGAGCCTCGACCTTGGGCAGCTCTGAAGCCATGAACTTCTGGCCGCCAAAGCCGGGGTAGACTGTCATGACGAGGACCATCTGCAGGAGGAGAAAAAAATTGTCAGCATATCTGTACATGTGTGCGTGCGTGTTTGTGTATCTGTGTGTTTGTGTATCTGTGTGTTTGTGTATCTGTGCACGTGCTTGCATCTGCAAGTTGCGGCATGCAATGTAACGGGCAATGTTGTATGCTTGCGAACGTACATCGGGACGGTCCCTGGCATCTTCGGCCGCCAGAATATCCCACAGGACGTCGACAGATGTGTCGGGCTTGATAGCAATACCGGCCAGCAGGCCCTGGTCGTGGATATACCGGATCAGGTCGGTGGGGTTGGTCTTCTCGTCGCTTGTCGTCTCGGGGCTCTCGGCAGCGGTGGAGAAGGCAGCCTCGTAGTGGAAGCAGTACAGGTCACAGCCGACATTCTTGAACTCCTTGACCCAGCGCTTGGGCTTTGATGTGCTCGCCCGTTAGTTCAAGGCTCCCGATAGATGGGCGGGTGGGGTGGATGTCGAACCTCTGCAATCATCATGTGGCAGTCAAAGGTGCCACGACCAAACTTGTCAGTGGGCTTCTCGACATGGCCGCGGATCTTTGCGACGACGGGAGGACCAAATGTGATGTTGGGCACAAAGTGGCCGTCCCTGTGGTTTGTCTTGTTGTCAGCTCAGTATCAAGACCGACATCACCGAGACCAACCCCTCCCCCGCCTCAAATCTCTGCGACTTACATGATGTCGACGTGCAGCCAGTCGGCGCCGTGCTGGATGGTGCGGGAGCACTCATGTCCGAGGTCGGCAAAGTCGGCCGCCAGGATGGAAGGCGCAATGATGGGGTCGGGGGCCATGATGGAGTGCTGGGACGGTATGATATGATGGGATGTTGTGTGAGAAGGAATCCGCGCACGCAAGACGAAGAGAAGAGAGAAAAAAGAGGAGGAGCACTGGAGCAGCAGGAGCGAGTGGGGGGTTTGGGTGGGAGGAGGCGGTATTACGGAGTACTGCGCGCCGCGAAAGAGCTGGCACTGGCACTGGCAACAGTCGGTGATGCTGACCCACACTTGGGCCGGTGGCAGCTTCGGAATACCCAAAGGAGATGTAGCCCAGAGGTTCTGTCTGGACGGATACAAGTTGGTACCTAATAGCGACTTATTTTCCCATGTAGATTTACGTGTACTTGTCTAGTAGGCGATTCGGATTGTGCAAATCACGTTGCTCGTAATTGTTTTTTCGAGAGGCGACTACTGGTACGGGTGCGGGACGTGGCCATTGTGACGCAGACGAAACCGGGATTTTGGTACCAGTGACTGCTAATAATACGACAGATACAGTCTCCTACAGCGTATCAGATACTGGAACAACATGCTCGTAATGAGTCCCGTGTACGACTATCTCCTGCAAATGCCACCGAACCCGTAAGTGCCAACTGCCCGGACCTTGAACCCCTCCGTCACGGCGTCACCTGATGGCGGCCCCCCTCCTGCCTGCCCCGCTATAAAATCTTAGAGCCCCGGATGTCTATCGAACAATAATACCTCGCAAGGTGGGCAAGATATCCATTGCTAACGCTATGATTTGACCCCGGCGGGGCAATGGCAGAAGTCTGGCAGTTAATTCCATTGCATCTAATACTGCATGACATTCTGCCCAACTGTGCAATGTGCACTCCTGGTAACCCCGAATTATCTGACAATCTGATAAGGGTGTGTGCGGGATCATCGCTGCACCATAGTGGATGTCGATACGTTGCGGCTTATTACGCTGCACACCTAAGTAGGCACTCCGTAGTACTTGTTGTTGCTACCGTCCGGCATCTCAATTTCAGGGACCATAGCACGCGCCACACTGTGCGACCCTTGATTCCCAGGCACCAGCCACAATTTGAGAACGACAAAGATGTGGCTGAAATGGGCATACCCGATACCATGCAATACCGAGTAGAAGTACGTAACAGATACTGGACGATATAGTGTGGTTTAGTTTTGAGATCTTGAATCCATTGCTCTCGAGTCGTCAAGCTATGTAGTGCCGATTGTTTACGACAAAAAAGACATATGCGTATATCTTATGGTGGTGTTCTTAAGTGACACACCAGACTGACATCATATTCCGTCAATAGTTACCCCACAAAATTACACTGTTTTCAAACCCTCCACCGCAACAGCAACCTCGTCCTTGTCCTGCACCTCAGTCCTATACGACTTGAACTTCCTCGCGGGAACGCCTTTCATAAACATCTCATCCAGCTCCTGGTACGACCTACCCGACGTCTCAGGCTGACACAGCCAAAGGTAGACGAGACAGAAGAAGCAGAGACCGCCAAAGACAAACGCAATCTTGGCCCCAAGGTTGGCCTGGTCCGGGTTGAACATGTAGGGGATGACAAACTGCCACATGACGTTGATCGAGTTCTGCAGAGCGTACCCGATGGCAATGGTCTTGACGCGCAGCCGCGCCGTCGACACCTCACACAGGAGCGGGAAGGCCGACGAACCGATGGACACGTTATACCACCAGCTGTAGATGAGTATGAATGCGACGGTTCCCTTGACCATGGGCTTGGATGTGCCCATGCCAAGCCCGCCCGTGATGAGGAGGAAGGCCGTCAAGATGACGAGTCCGTAAAACGTCAGATTACGCCGCCCCACACGCTCGATGCACGCCGCGGCCATCAGGTTGCCGACAATCGACAGCACCGGCTGCGCAATCTGGATCCGGTAGCTCGTCGCTGTCGAGTACCCCGCCAGCTGCAAGTAGTAGGTGAAGTACCCTGCCACGAAGACGATGCCCGACAGCGACTGTATGCACATGGGCACAACACTCACAATCGTCCGCCGTAGATTCGACCGTCGTACACACTCGACATATGTGGCCCCCTCTGTCTCCTTGGCCACCTCGCTCAGCGTCAGCTCAATCTGTGCAAGCTTACGCTCTCCCTGGGCGCCCGTGTGGCCAAGCTTTCGTAGCGCTTCAATAGCCTTGTCTGTCCGCCCCTTGGATACCAGCCACCAGGGAGATCTGCCCCAAATACGCAGTTGTCAGACAGGTACACCGCACGGAATAGGGATTAGTACCCTGGTATTGATACTTACTCGGGCATAAAGGGGGAGAAGATGGCCGCCACGGCCGCGAAACCAAACTGGGTGCAGAACACGGCTCGGTACGCCCACCGCGAGTCCTCTTCGCCTGTGTAGTTGATGACGATGAAGGCCACAAGCGGACCGATTCCGTACGATACACCGACTCCGCAAGTGAAGATTCCTCTCAGGGCCAGGGGAGAGATCTAATATGCAACCGGTCAAACGGTCAGTGGTAGCAGAGACATGCCTATGGGACGCACATACCTCTCCAATGTACCCAATCATTATGGTCCCCACCGTGCCAACCATGAACCCGTTGAGAAGCTTCCCGACAAAGAAGACAGCGTTTGTCGTCGCGACAAATTCAACAGCCACAGCCACAAATGAGATGGCCAGACATCCAATCAGTACCTTCTTCCTGCCAATGATATCCGCCAGCTGGGCTGAGCAGAGGGAGGCAATGACGGCACTGGCATTGACAGTGAGTACATACTCGCATACATGGACACACATGAAGCGACGGGTATGTGGGAAAGGACTTACGTTGCAATTGGTGCTCCCCCAAACGCTGACTGCCATTTGGCAGGCAAAACATAGCTCCCGTTATACTCGTATCCGAAGTCCTGTCGGAACCTCGGTATGCCTACGACGCTTCCGGACGCTTGTACATCAAAGCTGAGGAGAATAATGCACCACGTCGCGTATATGCACCACGCGCACGCCCAGGGGTATCGCACAACGGACTGCGCAATGCCCGTTTCGTGGTCCTCCTGATCACACAGGTGGGCAAGCTGTGCCCTGGCATCGCCGTTGTCCCAGTGGCGTTCGACGTGCGCGGCGCCGGCATCGTGGGCTTTTTCCGACATGGCGCCCTTTTCATCTGTAGCACCAACCATGGTTTGATGGGCTACCAAGAGATACTTTCAAGTAGCCAAGAAGGAGAGCTAGAAGAAGAACAAGAAGAGGCGAGGGAAAGGGAAGCGAATATGCCAGACTGTAACGACGGCAAACACTGGGTCTGATCTGGTAGATATAACCCTCTTGTTGACTTCTAGTGCCTAACAGCCCACCGGCGGCAACCCCTTCGTCTCCTTTGGCCTCCCCAGGAATCCGGGGTACGCTTCGGTTATCCGAGTGACAGGGAAGTATAAGTGCTTCCAATTGCCCGTTTGGGCTACACCTTGGCGCTCATGATATCAGCTGGCCCCGCATTACTCCATATTTCCGGCCCCCGACTTTCAATTTCCCTCTGTTCCCCACGTTTTTAAGAGACGAATTAGACGAATTAGGACATACCGATCAAACCCTGGCCATTGACAACGAGAATTAGGAGGCAACAAGTCATCGGTCGTAGTACGCCTGTTTCTGGTGCCTCGCGTACGTGCCAAGTAATATGGATTACTAGCGAGATTTCGCGGGCGACGCCGCTTGGCGGGCGCTGGACTATCGTTGAGGCTATTGTTGCCCTGGCTGGCTGGGAGCACGCCGATTTGCACATATCCATCTTGTGTCAGGCGGTCCCACTGTGGCAGGGCGAGTTGGTCGCGAAGACATGCCGTGGAATTTTACCGCTGTAGCGTTTGGATGTTATTGGAGAGGGGAAAAGTCATGTAGTTTCTTCGTCATCTCCGAGTCAAAGAGTGGCTGTTGTTACATGTAATACTTTGCAGGGGGAGGGGGAGCGGTGACACACCTGGGTGCGGACCCGCCACTGCAGAAGAAGAGGAATATGCATCGAGAACTCGAGGAACGCATACTCATATGCGGTCATTTTTCGTCCGAGGCTCGTATCATGCTTATCCCCGCAGTCGTTCCTCGTGACTATTGCATGGAGCCCCTCGATATGGCAACTTGAGCCCCGCAGGGGAGGGGGAGGGGCAATGGCACAGAATTGAAGGTATGTCAAGCCAATCGAAGCATACAGGTAGCGTCAGGGCAGTGTGGGTGAAGGAAATCCTTCTGAATTAAATACGTCTTGTCTAGTTATCCTTGAAATCCCTATTTACGGGGGTAATGACGACTCTGCGGTACGACGTCAGTGCCGGCGTCCCATTATCTGTCACCTCGAGAATGACATGGAGCGGCGACCCTTTGCGAAGAGGAGTCTTCTCCCTCACGACGATGCACGAAATCTCTGGCGGTGGTATGAGAATCTCGACTTTTGTCCCCGTGCCATCCAACGTCTTGATGTCCAGGTTAACCACCTCAAACGAGTGGAAGGTCTGGATCGCGCTCGGCTCACGATACTGGTACCACTTGTACGACAGCTTGTCACCCAGGTCTGGGTCGTACGTCCCTGAAGTATCAAGGGTGACGATGGACCCAGCATCCGCCTCAATTAGTAAAGCTTCTAGGCCAAAGTGCCCGTTGACAGTAACAACGGGGTGGTGGTTGACTTTGGTAAAATCCGGCGTGAGGGTCCACTGCATGCGGGCCGCGAAGTCGTCCTGGAAGGTGTTGCGCCATCGCCATATGGTGGCCTGGCCGGTGTTGTACCTCTGTCCGTCCTTGCCAATCACCGAATCACCCACGTCGGCGTGGTGACCCCGGGGCAGGCCTTTGTCGCTCACGTTGACAGGCAGGTAGCGCCCGCCCCATGAGCCCCACGATGGCTGCTCCGGGTCTCCGAGGCCGTTCTGGATCAGGTATAGGAACGTCGGGGTGTCTCCCTCAATTATGTACTCAAAGTCTGGGTACTGGGCACCTAGGGGACCGACTTGCACGTTCTCTTGAACCCAGGCATGCGTCACCTTGGAATCATCGGCACCCGCCAGGCCGGTAGACGACATGCCGATCCACGTCGCGTTAAAGTACTGATTCCACCCGTGTACGGAGCATATGTAGAATATCTCGGGCCACTGCTGGCGGATCCAAGCTCCAGTATCGTCCTGGTCAGAGATGGCGTATACACGGAGTCGGGACCGCAGCTCGGCCGCATCGGGGCGGTCGCGGATCCGGTAGAGCACCTGGGCGAGGATGTTGGCACCGCCCCAAAGCAGGACCCAGAGCACTTCAGGGCTCGAGGTCAGACGCTTCAAGAGGAGCTCGCCCCCAGGGCTCAGGGGCACATCATCGCCGACGGCGGCCATTCCATACACCTGTTTCGGTATTTAGCTGGTTTCGAGAGAGAGAGGCTAGCCCTTGTTGTCTCTTACCGGAGCTCCAGGTAATATGATGCTCTTCAGGTACTCGGCCGTTGGATAGGGCGAGCCCGAATGGGTGTGGGCATTGAGATTGTCCACCACCTTGGCATAACCCTCAACAATCTGGAACAGGTTCTCAGGAGCCACCTTGTCTCTAAGCCACGTTGATGTCGTAGCGACGACGCCTTCGGTCCGGAATTGGTTCGAGTAGGTTAGGTAACGGCAAAAAGACTCGGCATCATCTGGCTCGTTGGTGATGTCTGTGAGTATAAAGACTCGGGGCTTGGAAGGGAAGGGAGTCAGGGATTCCCTGGGTGAAGCCTGAGTAGCAGCCATGGCGGGGGTTGTTGGAGATGAGGTCGACCACCTGTTGAGATGATTATGTAGATGCAAAAGATGCGAACCACCCCCACCACCCGGGAGACTTTAAAGGCACCACCATCCTCCTGCACATTCGCATTGATCATCTGAGATGAAAAGAAGCTCCATGACAAGCAGGGATGTTTGTAGAAACAGGCAATTTGAGGCACTTGTTCGGATGTGACAGCGACCGGCACGTTGAGGCTAAACGACATGCGGCTAGGGCCGACTCCGCAAATCGGGGATGAGGGGAAGGGGTCCTCGGGCGTTGGAACAAAAGGCTCCGGTTGTTGAGATGCGGAAACCTGAAGCCAAGATATGGAATGTGGTTGGTTGGTAGCATGTAAGAGAATGGAAATGAGCCGGTATTAGAATTGACGTGATTGTTTGAAAGCGGGCCAGTGCTGCTTTCTCTTCGTGACAGGCCTCATGACGTCTACTTGCAGCGGCGGTGGCGTATTAGCGAGAGGCCAACCTGTACAGAGCCTCCAGAGTGAAATGAACCCCTAGTTTGGTAACTCTAGTGGTGTCGTTAATTTATATACGTCGGTTTTTCAACTTCATTGTTTGCTAGAAAGTTCGAGCTAGCTTCATACAACCCATACAGATGATGCATCTCAAGTCTGACGACTCGCGGGATGGCCTACGACCTCGAGCAAACATAATTATTGGCGTCGTGCAACACTCGGCGAGATTCCGTAACATCTCTTGTGGATACTGGAATTAGTCTGCTGTGCCTATGCGCTCGGACTGGGCCACGCGCGTCATGGCGTTTATTCATTCGCCATTGATGAAGTGGTTAATGGTGAGGGGCAACGAGGGGCAGCAAGATAAAGAAAGAGGCGTTGTCGGGAGGTTGCAGCTCGGGCGCATCCGTGTTTGTTTCTCCCCTATCTCAGTATTCTGACCCCCCAATTAATGTTGCCTTATTCCTGAAGAGATCGAGTTCAACCATACCATGATAGTGTTGATTATGGTTGTAGATAGTTATTCGTATGTGAATGTGTTGCTCATGAGAATGAACACCCTCGAATGTGGGGGCGGGGCACCAAAACCTCCGTGTCCAGCGTAACAAACTGCCACTGTAGACACCATAGAAAGCTGTTAGTGCACTAGCCGGTTTTCGGCGCAGATTCTTTTCGAGCTCCTTCCTTGTCTCTGATGAGCCGTGGTACATGCCAATGTCCATATATTCAACTCTGCCCCGGCCTCTGACTCTGACTCATCTCTTCAACCTCCCAACAGCAACTTTCTTGAAATAGCACTCATCTGCCTGAAGCAACCCACGCAGAGGCTATCTCCCTCGAGTTCCCTCGAGTTCACAGCTGCCAATGGCGTCTCAATCGGCCAACGACGCGGCCCTCCCGCCCGTCGATATCAAGCCCCTCCTTTCCAAGCTGTGGCCCATCGAGACCGCCGTCACAGCCGACGATATTGCCGATGCGATCTCGCATTTCTTCACCAACCAGGTGTCCGAGGCCCAGGCCGCCTCGCTCCTCATCGCCCTCCACTTTACCCGACTGGATTTCAAGGCCGATGTCCTGTCCCGTTGCGCTGCCGCCATGCAAAAGGCCGCTGTGGACATACCCGTCGAGGAGATGAGGGGCGTCATTGAGCAGAAGGGGATGAAGGAAGGTCAATACTCAGGTGGCCTGGTAAGTTGCTCTTTTCTCATCTTCCTACTCTCTCATTTCGTGGCCTTTTTCTTTGGTCTTTCTTTGAAATTCAATTGACCAACTCTTTTATCAGTGTGACATTGTCGGCACGGGAGGTGACTCGTACAACACCTTCAATGTGAGCACCACATCGTCTATCATCGCGTCGGCCCTCCTTCTCGTGTCCAAGCACGGCAACAGAGCCAGCACTTCCAAATCGGGAAGCGCCGACCTCGTGAGATGCATGCAGCCCCGCGCCCCCGTCGTCAGTGCCGTCACCCCCACCAGCCTGCCCCGGGTCTACTCGGAGACCAACTACAGCTTTCTCTTTGCGCCCGTATTCCACACGGGGATGCGCTACGTAGCGCCTATCCGCAAGCAACTCCCCTGGAGGACTATCTTTAACAACGTGGGTCCCCTGTCCAACCCGGTTGAGGAGATTCTCGAGGCCCGCGTCATTGGCGTCGCCCGGAAGGATCTTGGTCCTGCCTTCGCTGAGGCCCTGCGCATGGCTGGCTGCAAAAAGGCTCTGATTGTCTGTGGCGAGGAGGAGCTTGACGAAGTCAGCTGCGCTGGCCGCTCTCTGTGCTGGATGCTCCAGACGGACAATGCCACCGGCGAGACCAAGGTTGAGCACTTTTTCGTCGAACCTCGCGACTTTGGCCTCACCAACCACCCGCTCGACGAGGTATCGTCGGGCAAGGAGCCCGAGGAGAATGCAGAGATCCTTAACCGCATCCTACACAACGAACTTCCGGATAACGACCCCCTCCTCGAGTTTATCCTCATCAATGTGGCTGCCCTATTTGTCGTCTCGGGTATCTGCGAGGCTGACTCAAGCAACATGGGTCCCGGGGACGATAGCAAAGTGGTTGAAGAGCGCGGCCCCGGTGGGCAGCGCTGGAAGGAGGGTGTCAGGAGGGCCAGGTGGGCTCTCAAGAGCGGCGAGGCCTGGAAGCAGTGGGAGGCCTTTGTCAAGGTTACGAACGATATCAACGAGTCGGCATGAAAAGCGACTGGGGATGCAAAAGAACAAAAAAGATTATAGTGTTATATATCTAAAAGAAACAAACAGGCCCAATTAATTCTACGCTTTGCAATTGATCATGACTCGTGATATCCATGTTTGGTCTTGCTGCAAAATCATGCGGTGATGCATTGTCTTTAGGACGATGGCTTCGAATGGTAAAGTGGCGGCGGTGACTTTGACCCAGCCGACAATGTGGCATCATTCCTCTGGTAGACCGGGGGAGGCGACCGGCAGGGCCACGCCGATTCTATGACGGCTGCGAGCGACCTTCTCACTCCTGCAGGGGCATGGTGAATTTCAGAACGGCGACCTTGAGAGGGATGGCCTCGGATAGTGACGGGATGGTTCTCCAGCGAAACCAACCGCTCCCTGTGCATGGCCTCCTCAAATGCCTTCCAGTCTTCCACGATGCCCGGGTCTTTGGAGTCGTCGATGCATCCAGCTGAAGGACCAGCAAGGTTACTCCTTCTGCCAGCGGCTCCATTACCATGCCGTCGTCGGCTGGCAAGCGCTTTTCGAATCGTGTCTTGCCTCTGGGCTTCTGCCCGGTCCCCCATGCTTGTCTCTTGGGTCAAAGAAGAGGGGGGCGGTGACGTGGGCTGTTTCTGGAGCCGACGAGGATGATCGCGGTCACGGTTACAGTCACGGCTGCGGTAGAAGGCCCCATGCTTGCGCTTCCGCCGAGCAAGAAGGGCAAGGACGGTCACGACGACCGTAACGACAATAATGGTCGGGGCGAGGGCCAGAGCGATTATGAGACCCTTTTTGACGTCGGAGTCCCTGGGGACGTTTTTCTGTGCCGAATCGTTCATTTTGATTTTTCTGAGCGCTATTCTTTTGGGGCAAGATTTTGATTTGGAGGGGAAGAGAGAGAGAGAGCCAGTGCCATCATGGGGGGGAGACATGAGGGAAGGGCCCAGGTAGATATACTGGTACATGAGCTGTTGCTCCTCAACGCCATACAAATGAGAGCCGTGAATGTACGTGATTTGCTGCTGCAATTCTGTACAACCTCCATCACGAGGTCCCGCGTAACGTCACACAGCGGGAAACTTGCGACACACCATCGCACAACGACACGTATTGATGCCAAGGCGAATCTTCTGGGATCCTTTGAGTTTCACTGCCGATGTTCCCAAATGAATCTGGGAATACGGGAAGGCGCGCGTATCTCAGGATCAGAGCAGGTGCAGTGTCTGTATGAGACAAAGCAGGTGCCCGAGACTTACACGGCATCACTGTGTGCGGTGAGGGTGGTCACGTGAGGCAGCAATACAGATTGGATGAGCTTGGTGTAGAAACAAAGAAGAAGAACATGAACCAATCAGCCCATACACAGTTCTATCGTCTAAGTAAATAATAATGTTCACTTTCCTTTGGGACATTCAGAGCGGATTGCTTCTCATACCCCACATACCTGTACCTTCACTTCAACTCATCTCATCCGCTATGACGTAGGTTAGGCAACTTCGGCACGCGGACCTGTGAGTGAGAAAAGCGATCAATCTCTCTGACGAAACATACTGCAAATTGATTCAAGAGAAATATTTGATCCTGGGACTTCAACTGCAATGGCACGGAACTTCTACCGAGGACCATGGCGTCTTGTTGGGCCAAAACGGATATGCACTACTATTGGGTGCGGGGCTATTAATAGGCCTTCGGCTACCCGTTCCCGTCTGGGGTAACACAGATCCGGTCCTCGGCTCTCACCTCTTCTCTCTCTTCTCTTTCACCTATAATCCCCGTCTCACTCTCTCCCCCTTCGCATACCAAATTGGCCAAATATGCTCAAATCAAGGACTCTGTGCACCGTATTAGCACCCGCCACTGTCCGCTGGTGCGCTGGCAGGCTCGGTGCCGTCCGAGTATCACCGCTGGTCCAGACCGGCTCTCGTCGCCGACTCTCGGCCCCTGCCGCCGGGAACTCCCTCCCATTAGATGGTTATCGCGTGCTGGATATGACGCGTGTATTGGCCGGTGTGAGTTGATTGCTTCAACGGTCCACGCTGAAACCCCTTTTTTTTTGGTCGCTGACCTGCGAGTGAAACAGCCATACTGCACTCAGATTCTGGGTGACCTTGGGTGAGTGAGATACCACATTGGATCTCACAACATGCTCAAACGTGCTGACTTCTGGTACAATAGAGCCGAAGTGATCAAGGTGGAGCATCCAGTCCGCGGAGACGACACAAGAGCGTGGGGTCCGCCGTACGCAGCGTACCTACCGGAATCTGAGCATGATGGACCGGGCGAGTCGGCCTACTTTCTAGGTGTATGTGAAGATGCTGCTCGTGGAAAGAACTAATTCAATAGCTCGCTGACATTTTCTATTATTATAGGTGAACCGCAACAAAAAGTCCATCGGCCTCTCGTTCCAGCACAAGGAGGGCGTTGAGCTCCTACACAAGCTCGTAGCGAGCTGCGACATCCTCGTCGAAAACTACCTCCCCGGAGCGCTCAAGAAGTACTCACTGGACTACGAGACGCTGCGTCAGATTAACCCGGGTCTCATTTACGCGTCGATAACGGGCTATGGCCAGACTGGTCCCTACTCAAGCCGTGCGGGTTACGACGTAATGGTCGAGGCCGAGTTCGGGCTCATGCACATCACCGGCGCGCGCGATGGCCCCCCCGTCAAGGTTGGCGTCGCTGTGACTGACCTGACGACGGGCCTATACACGAGCAACAGCATCATGGCGGCCCTCCTAGGGAGAGGCAAGACCGGCAGGGGACAGCATATTGACGTGGCGCTGAGTGACTGCCAGACGGCTACGCTGGCCAACATTGCCAGCAGCAGTCTCATTAGCGGGAAGAAGGACTCGGGACGCTGGGGAACAGCTCATCGTATGTGTTTCACCCCGCATCTTGGTAACCAACACAGGTACTAATCCACATCCACGTAGCCTCCATCGTTCCCTACCGCGCATTCAAGACCAAGGATGGCGAGGTACTCTTTGGTGGCGGCAACGACCGCCTGTTTGGCCTGCTATGCGACGGCCTCGGCCGTCCCCAGTGGAAGGACGATGCGAGGTTCAAGACCAACGCCGACAGGGTGGCCAACCGCGACGGACTTGAGGCCGAGATCGAGGACATTTCCAAGCAAAAGACGACGCAGGAGTGGCTCGATGTGTTCGAGGGCCGCGGTATGCCCTACGCCGCCGTCAACGACGTCCAGGGTACCCTGAACCACAAGCACACAAAGGCCCGCGAAATGGTCATCGAGGTCGACCACCCCAGCTGCGGGCCTATCAAGATGGTCAACACGCCCGTCAAGTACTCCGGTGGGCAGCCACGTGTCCGTCTGCCTCCGCCCACACTGGGGGAGCATACGGATGAGATTCTTGGCGGCAATCTGGCCCTGGGGAAGGGTGAGATTGCAGCATTGCGCGAGCAAGGCATTATTAGGTAGATGCTAGCTCTTCCTCTCAAAAGATCTGGAACACGGAATACATTGAATATGTCAAGAGCAGTAAATAGTGTTAAATGAAGAAAGCTGGTCTTGTTGATGATGATGCTTATGCGCAAGATCATGGGCCCAAAACTTTCAGGCTCTTCATGCAGGGTAGTCCAGACTCACGTGACATAACCGACATCATAGTACTAACTCATGATTCCATATTTGCAATAGGTCTCTTGGGGTCAAACATCCGATTAAGTCCACGGTATCTTAGTATATAATCTCCATTCCTCCGCTCATTCATTTTCAAAATCGATTATATAGACCCGCCAAGCATATTCAATTCACGACTTCGAAACGGGGGCTGGCCGCGCTGTCGCGCCAAAAACAGACGCGGGAGATGGCTTCTTCGGCAGATCGGCAACTGTTGACTACTGAGCGAAACGGCAACCACGCAAGACCAACACCAGAGAGCCCAATCGGGCAGGACCATACTGTATCATGGGGAGGAGGCGATGTTTCCGCGTCGCCCACAGAGGCCCGTCTGGTTCCGCATCCCCAGCCGCCATATCTGCCCCAATTCTCCGCTGCAACAGCCCTCATCCTGGACCGTATTAAGGGCGGTGCCAAGGGTGGCTTTAGCTCCGCGCTCTCAGACGCATCTGCATCGATCGTGCATCCAGACAAGGATGCCTACGAGGATGCGAGGAGTCGGCTCGTCCGGAGCATGAAGAGCAGTAGCAACAACAGCAACGACGGCGAAGGCAACATGATAGAGAGCAGCAAGCTCCCACCAGCAGCAACGGAAGCAATAGCACCAGAGTCGCCAAATAAAGCCACCGCGGACGAAACTGGTGTAAAGCGGAAGCGTGAGGAAGAAGCGGAAGCACAAGTCGAGACAGTCGACTTTACGCAAAACACAATGGCCATGCCGCCACCTCGTCGCCGTCCGCAGCCTAAGAAACCGGCGAACCGCGTCCGCCCGAGCAACAGCGACGACGTATATCGCCAACAACAGATTGAGAAGGCCCGCCAAAGACGTCTGGCAGACTGTCTTCCCGCCGCGCCGACCAAACCAGAACTGGTTGGATTCGAGCCCGGCGCGGCGTCGGACGAAGCAGTAAGAAGACCAATGACATACAGAAAAAGCACAACTTGGCTGACGACTACGCTCACAGAGAACCCGTTACTTTTACGGTATGAAGAAGACCGACATGCTGAATGTATTGTCCTTTTGTGACCAGCTCCAGCCTCAGCTTCTCGTCGATATCATGGTCTCCGTGTCTAAGCGACACCCCGACCTACCCATGTTCAACTCGCCCGACTGGGAAGCTGGTGTCACGGCCGCGTTGTCCCTCGAGAAGCAGCAGCAACAGCGCCAACAGCAGCAGCGACGCTGGCGACCCGCCCTGAGCAGCAGCAAGCCACGCCACGGACCCAGTCTTCTCAACTCCAAATCTAGGCAGAACAAAGGCCGGGTGACGAGCAGGAGGCCGAGAACTGTTGTGCCCGCTGCCGCCAAGAAGTCGCCGCTTAAGCGGTCGCGACTTGTCGAGGAGGTTGGGAACAATAATGATCAGGAGAATGAGGAGGAGGAGGACGACGACGACGATGACGAGGAAGAGGAGGACACCCTGCCATCGACATGGCCGAGGCCCGGCGAGGGTCTGTACGCAAAGCTCACGTCCGAGACAGACGACCGCTCTCTGCTGGCTGACATGAACGATGAGGAAGCCTTTAGCCAGTTCCTGGTTAATAAGATGGGAAGGCAGATGATTGACCCGGTGTAGACGATACCCACTGCAGTTCATGTTAGTGTCATCATGGCTATTGCATTGTAACATAGCTACTAAGTATTTTTAGTCTATAATTGTTCTAATTGTGCTCATGAAGCGGATCATATAGCATGGGCTTATACACACATCTTGGCTCAGACTTGCCTTTAGGTCGTCACTGTCTTCTCCACCCCACCGCATCGGCCTAGTAGAGTCGAGGGCGAGCAAGGGTTAGCCCAGCCAAGGGCCAACTTCACGAGTCGCACCCTGTCTCGTCCCAGGTAACACGGTGAAGGAAGGCCATGTATGGCAAAAAGCTCAACAGTATCTGAAAAAATCATCACCGCCAAGATATTTTTTTTTTCGTTGTCACCAGAGAGAGGGGGCACTTGCTTCCTCAGTCTCGTGGTCTGATAGATGTCGTTCCTTTGACCTTTCCACTCTCCATCTTGGCCGTCCGGGCGCCGAATTGAATCTTGTTCTAGAGTCAGCAGACTGTACAATAAAAACAGGCCAGAATTGACAAGGGGCCGAGTACTTACCGCCCTCTTCTTCTCTCGTGCGACCGATGACAGCCCCAGTGACTCAGCCACCAGCCGCAGCACCCTCTTATCCGGGTCCTCAATGGCGTCGTTTCCAAACTCGCACTTGTCCCATACGGGGGACTCAACAGCCCACTTGACGAGCCTCTCGTCGAGAAACGGGAATCGCACTTCACGCCCCCAGTGAGCCATGACGCGATCATCTCTGCCGAGGTTCCTCTTTCCCAGACGGCCAACGTCGAGCTTCAGCTCGTCGAGTAGGCCCGTGTACCCCTTGTGGGAAAAGGCCGTCTTGTGGCGAATGTACCCGCCGAACAGCTCGTCTGCACCGAGGCCAGATAGGAGAACGCGGGCAGTGGTGGCATAGGGTTGGGCGTCAGGCCTCAACTCGAGACCCGTAGAGGATGACGTCGATGGCGTATAGGCTAGGCCTTCGCCCCGGGCGGCAAAATACAGAGCATTGGCAATGGAGAGGTCCATTTCTGTGTTGTGGGGGTATATAAGGCGTATGATGGATTCCCGATGGGAACACGTCTCGGCATACGGTACATTTACCTGCGTGGTAAGTCAGTAGGTGCACCCCGCTACGAACAAGAGCGCTGAACAAAGGCGATAAAGGCGAGAGGCAACGAGTGGTTGGGACTGCGTACAGTAATAAACCGCCAGATTCTTTCGGGGCAGACTCTGGCGAGCTCAGCGATCGACTTTCGCCCAGTGACTCTGTCCGGACAGAGCTCGTACAGCTCGTCCTGCGAGCACCCGGGGTTCTGCGCCGCGATCCTGGGGTTCTCAAATGCGACATTGATGAGATCGATCGATTGATCTGCGGGGACGACATCGCCCGCCATGCGCGCCAGAACAGTGCAATCGAGCCCGCCGGAGAAAAGCACGGCTAGCCTGGCGGCAGCATCTGACCCGTCCTCAATACCCGGCGGGCACGGTATCTCCAAGGCGCGCAGCCTCATCGACTCAGCCAGATGGCTGCGCAGCGCCCCGACGGCCGGCGAATCCTCGCACAGGCCGGTTTGCGTCGTATCCTCGGGGATCTCGTCGCAGAACTTGCCAATACCCGACACCTAGAAACAGTAAGTAGCAGACTAAATTTTCGCATATTCCTCTCCCTGGCCTCGGCCACAACCTACCAAGGACTCGTCGTCGACCCAGGCATATCTCATGGGAAGCAGCTTACCCTGACCCAGACGGACAGAATAGCACCCGTTAGCCTCAACCTCAACCCACCCTTGCGATTGAGCATCCGCATCTGCCACGCTCGATAGGACCAACGTGTTGTCGTTGTTGTTCCCCTCGAGCTTGGCGAGCAGCGACCGCCTGCCCAGCCTATCTCGCGCATAGTATAGCCGGTTGCCCGGCTTGTCGAAGAACACGATGGAAAACGGGCCCTCTATAGAGCGCAGGGCGTCCATCAAAGCATCCTCTCTGCCCCCTTCTCCTGCGTCACTCGACGCGGCGACCGACACGAGCAGCTCCAAGACGGCTTGGGTGTCACTAGTGCTGCTGCTGCTGCTCACGGGTTGGCCGCGTATCCTCCACGCCTCGCCATTCCAGCAGAGCACCGATCCGGTCTCTGTGTCGACAAGGGGCTGTGCGCCCAGGATGTTGCCCCTGAGGGACAGAACCGTCGACGTGAATGTGAGGTTGGCAGACGCGTCCGGTGACTGCGCGTGCACCGTGCCCACGTGGTCTGGCCCTCTCCTGCAGAGGCATTGGCGCACATGGCCTTCTAGCTGCGGTGGTTTTTGGCCACCTGTCGAAACGGCGGCATAGATGCCGCACATGTTGTTGTTGTTGTTGGCGTTTTAAAATGTAAAGATGAGAAAAGTGACTGTTGTTTGAGGCTCCGCGGTCGTATTGAATGGATACTAGGTACATGTACGTAGTACCAACCCACAGCCAGTTTCAGGGCAGTTCGGCAGGACGGGACGGTTGACTGCTGCGTAGGAGGAGTATTACGGAGTACGTATATTACAACCCACCAAATGTTTCAGTTTCAAGAGTGAATATCGCCGAGCAGTAAGTAGTACTCCGTAATAGAGAATAAAAAAGGAGATGTGCGTGCAATCGAAAAGTTCGTCATTCAAGGTGTATCGAAGGGCAAAAAGCAAATTTGCACGCTAAGTGCAAAATCTCCGGTACAGGGAATCGAACCCTGGGCTCCGCGGATGAGAATCTTCCCTCAGGTTATGAGAGCGCGAAATGTTAGCCACTACACCATACCGGATGGATGGCTGATTGTTGAGGTCTCTGCAACATATTTCGGTATATGTATTACTGTAGAAGCGTGGTAAGGAAATCATAGGACTAGTGCGATGACCAGTGCTATCGTGACATTCGAAGTACGGAGCACTACAGAGTACACTTGCATGCAATTGTCCTAGGCAGTCCCTTCCGGGCAGATTGTCGTCGCTGCGCCCATTGACTTGTCGTACGATTTACCTCCGGCGGCCCTTCTCACCATGCTTGCGCTCGGGTGTCGTGGTGGTGTACGAGTGCTACTGGCCTGAGATAGGGCTATTCCTTGGGTGCCGCCCAATGTGTCTCGGGAGACATCTACACGGCTTCCTTTACATTCCAGCAGCTTGACTAGATCTACTACGCGCTAGTAAGTATTACTCCAGCGGATCGTACAAAGGCAACGAGAACAACGAAAAAGGCAAAGCAGAAGGTTGATTGAAAAGTGTCTTAGCGGACAATGGTCCATTCATGCTAGGCTAACCCAACTCCCGTTCCAAGTAATAGTAACATAACGCTCCATCCGCCCCCGTCAAACTCCTGTACTGCCCTGTACTGTTCGATATTACACATCCCATCCGAATCCCATTTTCCCATCCCTTTTCCATCTTGAACACCGAAAAAGCACGTTAAAAGAATAACAGGAGACACACTCAGAAATCCAAAGGATACACATCAAAGAAAGGAGACACAAAGGAAGAGACCAGTAGGAGAAAAGGAAACCCGAGTAGTAATGCAGCTTCGCCGCTGTAGTAGTATATGGATGAATTCGAAAACGAAAGAAAACGCCCAACCCAAGTAAAAAGAGGATAAAAAAAAAGGCTCGCTCACGCCGCAGCGTTAGACATTATGAAAAGGCAGTAACTGTACAATATGTATAAGAGAAACGACGTTTCCGTCGAGAGAAAAGAAGGGGGCGGAGACTGGGCTAAGTCTCCATGCCGAAGGCGGGTACGCCCATGCCGTAAAAGTGCGAGTGCGAGTGCGGCTGGCTCTGGTCCTCTCCCGGCGATAGGCTCTCTGGCATCATGCCCCCCGTCCAGGTGTACTCTGCACCGCTGAGGGGCGAGGTGCCCATGGGCGAGACAAAGGCGGGGGTCTGCGGCTGGCTCATGGTGCTGGCCATGTAATTTGTCGGTGCCACCATGGACGAGGATGGGAATCCCATCATGGACGAAGACGAGGGGGCCATGAGGTTGGCGCCATCCGCCGGGAGGGGCATGTCATAGAAGGGGTTGCTGTTCATGCTGTAGACGGTGTTGCGCAGAGTGTTGCCTGGGGTGGTGGGGGGAGTGCGCAGGGTGGGATTCGACTCGATGAACATGTCGAGGCGCGAGGCCTGGTTGCTGTTGTTATCCAGAATGGGTGTCTCGGGGGTGGGAGGGGTGGTCCTCCTGAGACCGCCGACAGAGGCGGGAGAGCGGCTCATAGGGAAGGGGCTGCGGGGCACAGCGTTGCTGCTGCTGCCGAGCTTGTGGATGCGCGACATCGACATGTGGCGGCGGCCCATCATCTCGCCGCGCTTGAAGCCCATGCCCATATCAATGGCGGTGCGGGGGACGCCAAATGAGTAGCTGCGCGAGGCACCGCTAATGGACAGGGGCGGGGGTCGGCGGTTGCGGCGGGAGCCCGACATGTCGATGGTCGGGGGGGACGCCAGAGCGGCGTTGCTGTCGCCGTGGGTGGGTTGCGGCATGGCCTCGGTGGCATCGAAGCCAAAGAGCTGCTGGGACTGCATCAAGGGGCGGTGCGAGTTGGCAAAATAGTCGGCCGTCGTGTCCTCGTCGTCGGTGGTGGTGGCGAATTCGAGCTCGGCGGGGTCCGATGTGGTACCGTTCGAGGGCGAGGTGCCCGCGTACCCGTAGGACACATGGTTGTCGACCGCCTGGTCCATGTTGAAGCCGGACAGCCCATGGGGAAGCTGCGGGACGATGGTGGCGTCCATGTCAGCTGTGGTCGAGTGGCCATCATCTGACAGGCGGGAGGAGCCGGCAGTCTCGCTCTCGTGGTCGGGAACCAAAGACTGCTCCCGGCTGCCGGTACCAGCGGGGGAAGACTGCTGCTGCTGGGCGTTGGGAAAGGGTGCGCTGGAGGCGACGAGGTGGCTGCCACGGACGGGAGGGTTGGGGCCGCTAGGCTGGGACCCCGTTTGCTCCCTCTCGCGCTTCTGCTTGGCCTCGTACTCGCGGATGTTCTTCTCCTTCTTTTCCCTGGCACGTCGGTTCTGGAACCAGTTCTGTCGAGGCAAGTCAGTATGGGGAGGAGGCGATGACGGCAGGGTCGAGGTCACTCACGTTGATTCGGGCGTTCTCTACGTTCATCGACTCTGCCAGGCCCTTCTTTGTGCTGCTGTTGGGCTTGTGGTTCTTCTGGAACTCGTTCTCGAGGATCTCAACCTCGTCCTTGGACAGGCGCGGCTTAGACTCTGTGGTGCGAGACATGTTCTGGTGGTGGACGAGGTGGTTTTGCTGGGCTTGGTAGGCCTCGAGGGAGTTGGCGAGGGTGGTGTTGTAGTTATACTGAGGGGGGTAGGCGGTGAAGTCGTCGGTCTCAAAGGGGACCATGGCAGCCGCCCATGTTGCGTGTGTCGGCTGGAAGCGGTTCATGTTGTCTTTTTGGTGGTTCTCCTTTGAAGCTGCGTAGGCCTTGTAGTACTAAGTAGTAATAGTGGAAGGATTATGCCTCGGGTCGTGTAAGAAGAAGAGGTGAGAGAGTAAACTCCAGGCGGGCGGACAAGCTTTAAGCGAAGGAGAGCTGCCAATGCTGGGTGTCAAAGAGTGTGGGATGTCACTGCAAGAGTGGACAAGTAAAAGAATGACTTTGGTAAGGCAGATGCTGTTGTCTGGTGATGAGGGTGGCGGATTGGAAGCAAGAGCATGGAGGTGCCTTGTCTTTTAACACAATGACACCAGAGCCTTTGCAACCTTGGAGATGGATCCAAGGGCGGGGCAGGGCAAGCAAAGGGTGACGATTTTCTTGGTGAAGAAGGCCGCGGCGTCAGGTCCCAAGGAAGGAGAACAGACACAGAGAAGCCTTGATGGAGCTGTTGCGTATAGAGTTCGACAGCCCGGGGGGAGAGTGAGACAGTGAGACCGGGTCTGGTGGGGTGGGGGCCTTGGTCTCGGGCTCCCAAGGATGACAGTAGCGGTGGTCTAAAGAGGTTCCAAGGGAGAGAAGGAAAGGAAGCAGGAGTAGGGACGCGAAGACGCGATTCTGGGGTCGAAGGAGGAGGAGTATAGAAAAGGGAAGGAGGAGGAGGGAGGTGGAGGAGATTTGAGGTCGATAGATTGGTGGTGGTGGTAGAGGGAGGAGGAGGACGAGACCTCATGTACTTCTAGTGGTATACCCGTAGTACATGTAGTACTAGCATCGATCGTACGTAGGCTGGTACCGGCGGGCAAGAGGCGGCCTGACAAAAGACAGGTGCGCGCGAGACGGCGTGGGTCGAGGGCAAAAAACAGCAGAGGCACAGGCAAAGTAGTATGGACACAGACACAGATGGATGGGGCCGGCGGGCGGCCGGGAGGCTTTCCCTCTCACTCACACGCTCTCGCTCGCCCAGCCCAGCCCAGTCACTGCCAAGGGGACGGAGACGCCCAGGGCAGCCCCCCATGGAAGGGCCAGGCCAAGCCAGGGTCACGGCGTGCGTGCGCGTGTACGGAGTACGTGTGTGTGTGTGTGTGTGTCGTACAGGCAAGTTTACTTTTTGACGCAGGAAGCCCTTGGCAACCTAGACCAAGCTTGGGAGAACTGGGGTCGTCGGTGCGGTTTGGATGTACTCCGTACCTAGGAAATCATCTCGTGCGACTGACGGAGTACCACTCCATACGCTAAGAGAGGGGGGGCGTTGGCGGCGGCGGCGACGGCCAACCCGCCCTGTTGGAGCTGTGTGTGTGTGTGTGTGTGTGTGTGTGTGCGCAGGCCAGGGCGTCCGGGTCTGGGACTCTATCGAGGGTGAAGGCGAAGAGGGTCAGAGGAGTCTGAGGGGAGGGCAGGGAAGGAGGAGCGAAGAAAGGGGGGGCGTGTGTGGTGGGAGGTGGATACTTCGTGGGGGTGTGTGGAATTTAGTGGATAGGCTTGACCTCACCGGAGACTGGGGCCGGACTGTGAGTGGACAGCTGCCAGGGGGGAGAGGGGTGTGGCGTGGCCTTGGCTGGGCGCGCACGCTGTACTTACTTCGTACTCCGAACGGAGTACAGTACTCGAGGCGTATTACGGCTACGGCTACGGCGTACACTACAATAAGGAGATTTTGATGACAGAGTTAAGGTCAATCATGTAACTTTGGTCCAACTCTTTATTAAGTGTACATGCACAGGGTGCCAAGTTATCGTAATGCTGAGTAAATGATAACATCAACAATAACAACAAGAGCTCTGTCCATGGTCAACGAGGCCAGAAACAGAAACCTTGTTGGACCTTTCAGGTGTAGTGATGGCAAGAACGATCCATGGACCACCTGCGGCCCTTGCCAGCGTAGCATTCGGAGGTCTCCTGCGATACGAGTGAGTTAGTACCTGCCCCTCGTACCTGCCCCGTATTGCACCGCCTGCACCCGTCGCCTGTGGGCGTCAACAGCCCCCGGGAGTCTAGGCGGCCTAGGCCCATCCAAGCCCGTCCCACGGCATCCACGACGTCCTCGCCCATGGACCACCCGCATGATGGACACCTACGCACAGGAACCGAAAAAAAAAAAGGTGCATGGACACACGCCCCCAAACCAAACCATACAGCGTACGAGGAACAAACCTCCAAGGTACCCCCGACTCGTACCTCGTAAGTAGCATCGCTCTTTCACTGTTGCTGCTGCTGCGCTGCTGCTCCCCACCAACAACCGCTTAACCGAAGCCCAACCCAATCCCAGCCCAGCGGCACAAAGAAGAAAAGGAACGAAGAGAGGGGGAAAGGAAAAGAAGATCAAGAGAGAAAGGGGCCCAGCGATTTTTTCTTCTTAATCCCGGTCTATGCCAAGTCGGGCACAACGGTTCTCCTTTTGGGTCACTTATATAGACCGGGAGCCAAGTCGTACAGCATTAACAAGGCCACACAGAACGCCGTGTCACTGCACCGAGTGAATTGCAGATGTAATATAGCAGAGGAGGTGATACAAAGCGTCTTGCCAATGCGTGATTCCTGCCATTATAGGCCAGAGTTACATGCACGCTGCACCAGCCTGCGCAGGTTCTCAGGTCCCCGGTGGGCGGGCGGATAGACGATGCCGGCTTGGGAGGCGGCTGCAGGGCGACGCGCATCCGCCACCACAATCACCACCACCCACCACTGCCACCTGCGACGCTTCACGCATAGTACAGTATCCGTCCTTCGTACACGACAGGGACAGTGGACAGACGGGTTCTCGGGGTGCTTCTATGAGACGCTGCTAGGCGCTGTTTGCACTTCTAGTTTCTACTCATCTTGCGCATCTTGCGCCGCTCCCCGGCGGCAGCCTTCATGGGAGATCCCGGTTGTATCAATCAACAATGGGTTCTAGGCGTAATACGGAGTGGTTCTGCCCGCCCGCGCTGTGAGCTGGGCTGGGTGCCGCCGGCCGGGGCGTGTACTTGTGTGCCTGCCAGAGCCAGCCCACGAGCTCTTGTGCCATCGGGCCATGGTGGCGCAACAAGCTCTTGGCCTTCTTGGCTCGTCATCGTCACCCACCGACGTAGCGCCTTGGCTTTTTTCCCTCTCTCTCTCTCTCTTTCTCTCTTACTATGCTCTTATTATGCTCTTATTATGCTCTTACCTCCGGGCTCCGTTCTTGGGCCGTCGGCCGCCCTGTTACGGGTACGCTGCAATACACCTACCGTCGCTTTGTACTTGCCGGTTTGCTCTCGCCCTCGCCGCCGCTGCCTCCGCTTCAATTCGAGGCCATTGCTGTCTGTCGCGTTCGCGTACCCGTAGCCGCTTATTATTAGTAGTAGTCATAGCACACAGTATTGGCAAGTAAGAAGACGCCAACGCGCTTCCTACTTAGTAATTACACGGTCATCTTACTTGGGTTCGTACATCCCTTTGACACGACCGCCCCTTTTGCAGCGTTGCCAAAAGAAGACATCGTTGCACTCACCACACCGAGAGGGGGAGAGGGGCGGTCTCGCTGCTACGTAAAGGGAGTCAGTCTTGCGTGCAGTCTCACGGTGGGCACCACTCGACTACAGGTACGTATGCATACGAGTATCTGTTCACCTTCACCTACGAGTAATACAGCCAAAATGCCCAAAGGTACAACACAGATACAGGTGGGGCCTCGCCCGCAAGGCGCCGGATGTGAGCACCCAAGTTGCCAAGTCCCACGGAGGGATCCATGCTGGGCCGTTTTTTTCTTTCCTTCTCTTGTCCTTTCTTTCAACTACTAGTAATACCACGGAGTAGACTACGGATACCAAGGTACAAGCGGTACCGAGGATGCATTCTACCTGTACTTGTACTTACGTCCGTCCTGCTATAATTAACTGGATCACCGTGACGCTTCCTGACCCCTGCCCTCGGATCTGGCTTTTGACAAGGGCGACCAACGGTTGAAGACCAGATCGCCTGGGTTTGATTGATTTTAACTCTCAATGTCCCACATGGCCGTGTCGTCTTCGCGTTGTCGCGCGCAACCAGCACCGCACCGCATACACGCGCCGCGGCGCCCCTTGGATCAACTGGTTGATTGATTGTTTTCCCTGTCGTGTCAGGTGTCTCTTCAACATTGACAGGATCGGCAAATAGAGGCGAGACCGTCCCAGGGGGGTGGACAGGCACAGGCTGACAAGGAGAACGGGATAATAATGAACACTTCAATGTCGTTGGCCCACAACGTTCAGCCCACAACGTCCAGTTGTTTGCTGTTCTACTCCGTACGAAGTACTCGTACCTGTGAAAACTCCAAGACTTTATTCAAGTCTTAAAAGAACTCGGTAATGGCTCCGTACTGCCTAGCCGTGTCTGCGGAACCGCCCACGTCATCTCATCTCGTCTAACACATAACTCGTACGAGTGCTCCCCTCCGTACTCGGCACATGGCACGGGGCATTCGTCCAGTCCCTTTGTTGCTACTATTACTAGCAGTGGTGTTACCATCGGGCAGCGCCGCGGCGCCACAACGACAACGAAAGAGGTCAACAAGAGGAAATCGGGACGGTGAGACATGGCCGGAAAAAGAAGTCAGAATGAGTGAGGGTGCCCGGTGAGGCGAGTGTGGGTGCGAGTGGTGCTACACAGACAGGATGGGATAGTACCTCGATGCCATGTCTATCGCATGCCCCCCCGAGACCCCGGTCGGTCCCTGGGCCTCGTATCGCATCGACTCTCCCGTCACAGACAGACAGGCAGGTGCACTGCAGTTCCATCCCGGCCCAGGCAGCCAACCGTCCCTGGGGCGGCTAAATGCAGTCTTCAGGTGTCACTGCACCCGACTGTGTGTGCTACGTGGAAGGTAGGGGGGAAGGGGTACTTCGTAGAGCAGCCCATCAACAGCGGCAGCAACAGGAATAGCCATCATTCCCATAATCTCCAAGTACAGAGTATTACACGGCAACGGATGCATCGCCCGGTTCAAAGCATATCAGTAATCTGCTCGTAAGCAGGGTATTATACAGGTACCGGCGGGCAAGGCTCGTTGGTCGGACCTACTAGCGACCGGCGCTCTCGTACTGTTAAATTCAAATGCAATAGCTGGTACTGTGCTATTAAGACTCGTATGGATACCTGTGTACTCACAAAAGGCAAAATCCATGGGTCAGGTTGTCTTCATCCCGATGCAGGTAACAGGTCGTCAGAGCTCAGAAGCTCCTGCGCTCTCTTATGACTCTCGAGTCTCTACAAGTAAGCAGCTCTCATGGAAAGCCGGGGGCCTGGAAACGCACGCTATTGGCCAAGCCAGTCTCGGGATGTGGATTCCACCACTGTAAGTACATACGGCAGGAAGCACCCAAACTCTCCTGCTCCTTCTTCTTTCCATCATTCTCGCCTTGTCGGCGAATGAAAGCCATGATGACCATGCAACCCCGAGACCCGTGATGCTTTTTTTCTTCCTTTTTGCTTGCTTGTCTGCCTTGGCGCCCAGCAAAACCATCCCCCCCTCTCCTCCTCATCACCATCACCCTCACATCTCGCCTGTCTGCCTGCTTGCCTGCCTGGATGGGCTGAGCTGCTTGCTTGCTCATGCACGTTATCGCCTGACAGGCTTACAGGCCCCCAAAGAGTCAGATCCCACCGTGCCTCTCGGAACGTTCCAGGCCCTATGCCGGTCCGGGACAGAGACACCAGAAACGGGCCTCAGCGCCGCACACATGGCGAACCGGGACCCCCAAGGCAGCCCGCCCACGAATTCTGTAGATACTTACGCATGTACCTTGTCAAGGCGCCGTGGCCTCGATCGCCCAGAGACCCGGGGTCGGTCCGTCCAAATCTACCTGCACTTACATGGCCTTGTTTTTGCACATTTTCCCTGGCTCTGGCCGACAGCTTGCAGTCGCATATTCGCGCTGCCGATTGGACCAAGA
Source organism: Geosmithia putterillii (assembly GCA_900188575.1). NCBI lineage: Eukaryota > Fungi > Ascomycota > Sordariomycetes > Hypocreales > Bionectriaceae > Geosmithia > Geosmithia putterillii. The sequence continues at coordinate 2,264,920 of FYEU01000313.1, read as the reverse complement.
GGGGACGGTGGTGACTGACGTCTTAGTGGCACCGTGGTGGTGAAGACGGTCAGTCTCCGGCCTGTAACTCTCTTTTCGGCCCTTGGTTATAATACTAACTGTATGCTAATATGCAGTAACTTGATCACCTCTGGTCAATGCATGGTGTGTGTTAATACTCCGTACAGAGTACTATTACTCGTACTCGGCAACATGGATGGTCACTTTGCCAGGCCACACATCCTTGCACGCCAGATCTGTCTGGGTCCCCTCCCCCATCCAACAGCCGACGTCAATCCCAAAAGAAACTTTGATCGGAATTTAAATGGCGTAGCTTTTCTGTGCAAAAGTACGCAGTGATGCAAGTTGTATGATGCGCACCTTAGCATTCGTCCCTCGGCTTGACAACGCTTGACAACAGCCCACCACATGTCGACGCAGGCACTTACGTATTATAGGGGACTAGGAGGTATACAAGTATCTCACGCTTGCCCTCTTTCTTCTGGCGCTTCCGGGCTTCTCTCTCTCTCTCTCTCTCTGTGGTATTTTCGATCGGAATTTGCCATCCCCAGGTCCCCTTAGCGCGGCAGATTCACTTTGGCCTTTTAGCTTGCACCACGAGCTGCTAGCAGTATGCGTATTAGCATGGCGCTGTTCCTTGCCGGTCCAAGCCTTGGCAAGCCAAGCAAAGCCAGCAAGCCAGCAAGCCAGCAACCGAACCTGAGGGCCAGTGAGGCTGATTTTGTGATCGGGTCCGGGTCCGGGTCGGGGAGGGGGGGAGGGGGGGACATTAAAGAAGAAAGAAGTCGACGAGTTAAAACCCAACTCAACCGAGTCCTCGCAAGTACTCCGTACGAGTACTCTCACTGCCAAAGGGTACCAGAGTACCTACGAGGGTATCCCACTCCCCACCCCGGGCGGGCATTTTCCGCGGGTGTTGCCGGGGGTGTGTAAGCTGCGCAGCAGGTGGTGGTGGCGGTGATGGGATGGATGCCCAGACTTCTGACCGACCGACCCCGGACGGCTTGTCTGTCTACAGGTACATGCAAGAGTGGTCGTATGAACGGGTACGCACGGGGCCTCGAGCTCGAGCTGGAAGTGTTGTGATTCTAAACTACGGAGGACTCGTGACTTGTTCGAAAGCATCGCATCACGTTGTTGAGAATCGGAGGATTGGCTGTGCATCAGTGATAATATTCCGTTCCGGCCCCTCGTCTTTTGTCGTTGTCGCCGCTGCGTTTCTCGTCTTCTTTTTTGGGTCCCCCCCCC
>FYEU01000313.1:2020754-2263608 GCA_900188575.1 Geosmithia putterillii | reverse complement strand
CCCCGGTGCAGATGCATGATTGACGACGGTTCGTATTTAGTGCGAGGGCCACGTGTGGTACGAGCAGGGGACCCCTCCCACTCGCGCCTTCCCTCTATGGCGGCGTCCCCCCCCATTTTTGTCGCCTTCGTTTCCTTCCTTCCGTTTCGTTTGGCTCTTTCTCGGTTCTTTCCCTTGTTGGTTGCACAATGCGAAATCGGACGCTTCCGGCTGGTTCTTTCCTCTGCTTTTGTTGCCTTGTACGACGACATATATGTAAGGTCAAGGTGTAAAAAGAATAGTACTAGAAGTACCCCATCACTACTACCTAAGGTAAAAGAATTCAAGGAAGTAATACTAAGCAAATCAAATGCTAGTAGAGCTTGGGTACCAATGGACCGACAAGTACAATGATTACTACTCTGTAAGTACGCTCTCTCGTAGGCACAGCTACCCGTACGAGTACCAAGTAGTCTCTTACGGAGCATTAGAGAGCCCATGCATCCGTCGGCCCCGTGGGGCTGGGCCCTGGGATGCCCGGAAGGACAGCCCTGACCCTGGTCCGCCTGGCGTCGCCCGGCCGCTGCAAGTCGTAAGTCTCTGCCCTGCAATGCTCCACACGACGGTCAAGGAGCAACTCCGAGTCCATTCCCTCCAATCGCATCGGACGGGCTCTTCCATGGCACCACGCATCCACGCGCACGCACACCGCGCACCCCTGCAACTTTTGCGCTGGGGCCGCTTGGCCGTCGTCTTTTTTTCTTTCCATTTCCGAACGGTCTACGGGAATTTCCCTGTAGGGTCATTCGTCAGCCCGCCACCGTACGGAGCAGGCCGTATTATCATACAAGTCTCCGTGGTATACTCCGTAATACCCCATATTACTGGTACGCCGGTGTATAGAAGAGCATTTACGTCAATGCCATCCATCACAACTACGGATACTTAGTAGACTACTACTAGTACTAGTACGGAGTACGGAGGACAGGCAGACGTAATTACCACCACCCACCCGTCCAGGCTGTACTCGTATAATACTCCGTATTACTTATCACTTACGAGTACAACGGCTTCCAATCTGATGCCCGTTTTGGGATTCGTACTCACTTGCATTGCGTCGACGAGTACTCAGTACTAGCGAGCATTACAGCACACACCCAAACGACTTGCACTAGGGAGAGGGGGGTCATCCAACAACCCCACCGGCTCGTCAAGCCAGTGTGTGTGTGTGTGCCCTACTTGTACAATTGAGCCTACGAGTACAACTGTACAAGCATACAACCTACGCCCCAAAGCCACACGACACATGGCCTGGCGACCTCTTCTTCATTCCAAACACGGCCATGTTTCCCTCATTAGGAAATGGTCTCGACGGAAATGGCTGGCCTTGCCGCTGGCGCCGCCAACTGCTCACGCTGTGGCCCGAGGTCAAAAGGCAAAATGGCCCATGTGTACTCCGTATTACGCTGTGGCAGTCAACTCCGGGACGGAGCTAGCCATTAGTGAGCGGTTGAGGGTATCGGCTTGCACATCTCCGTACCGCGCAGCCTTGTCCAACGTTGTCCAACGTTGTCCAACGTTGATCATCACTGCCAAGACGAGCCCCGAGTCTCCGTGACCCCAAAACCTTAGATGGACGTTGTTAAACAACAAACAACAACAACAACAACAACAAACAGCAAACAGCAACGACGGTGCCAACTGACGGCACCAACAACGTCAACAACGCCAACGCCAACAAAATCAACATCAACATCAACATCCTGTGCTACTGCGGCAGCACCGGAACGACCCTTTTCCCTGTCGCACCACTTGAGCCAGGCGCTCGTGCATAGATACATGTACGTTGCCATTACGCAGAAAGCCTCGGGTGGCGGCACCACGTTCAGCTAGACCAAATGGGTAACCAGGATCGCCAAAAGGATTCAGGTCACCTTCCTTCGTAGAGAGAAAAGCAATCTCGAGCCTGGCTAGATGCAATCTAGTAGGCTTATGTTGATGCTCGTCCTCCGTGATCTGCGCGCTGTTAGCGGTGAGCGGGTCAGGTAGTACAATTGATCTAAGTACACTGAGGAGCACGGAGTACTCGTACAGGTACGAAGATTAGAATTTAGAAGCACCACGCAGTTGGTTGTAATAACTTGTAAGCTGCAACGGCCGGGCACCATCTACTGGTCCGTGTAGATCTTCTCCCCCAGAATAATAACCTTTCGGTGCCTAACATCGGTACATATTTGAGGACGGCGAACCCATGGAGCCTCGTATTGTAGCCTGCCACGGACCTCTCCCTCATCCCTAACCGAGTACGGAGAACGTTTTGGTGTAGACTGTAGCCTGTCTGCAGGGATCAAAGCATCTTTTTAGGGGACCTTTTTTCCTTTCTTTTTCTTCTTCTCCGTATTCTCACCTTGCTAGCTACATGGTAATGGCTACGAGTAGCTAGCAGCCTGCATCGCACCGGAGACTTCAGTGCCGGCGATTGAGCTAGCAAGACTACCCGGTCCCTGCACACACGGATTTGAAGCTTGAAACTGCACGCACCACCTCATGTACAGATAGAATCGACTTCAACTACTCCGTACTACAGACTCTAGTGCAACTAGAGGTAGATCATAGCTGACGAAACCTAACCCTGCCCTGAATTGGAAAGCATCCGACGGGATCTGGACCTGGACAAGCATCACGAACCCGAACCAACGCGACGGACCAAGACCAACACGGAGCACAGAGAGCTCAAAACGCATGTGACTACGGTCCAATGAACCAGTTTTTTTTTCATATACCCTTTTTTTCTTTCCTAATTATGCCCAATTGATGAATTAAGCCTCGCTCTCGCATACACTAGATGATGCAAAGTCTAGATATGCTGCGCTTCTGTCCTGTAGATCCGTGGCCAATGCTTCTCCTCGGGCCCAGATCTCTTGGGTGAACGGACCCTGATATTCGATGTTCAGCTCCCCGCGCAAATCGTCAAGATACATCAGTGGAGAACTCGGAGAGCTCGAGGCACCCTGGAAGCCCAGCTCTTCTACACGCCAGGGCAAAACACTCCCAATCCCTCTCTTTCGTATTTAACTTCAAGCCTCAACGCTGTCTCCAGAGCCAGAAAGCTCCAAGTTCCGCAAATTCCGCCTAATGTCCGTCTGTGCTCTCCGCGACCGGTTGCTCGAGTGCCACTTGCATCACTGACATCCTTGATCCCGGGAATGGCTGACCAACAAAGTTTCGAGGCTTGCCTCTCCAACACGAGCGCCTCAGCGCCGCTGCTCAGCCCTTTACAGGTACAGTACGACTGTGGGGGGGAGCGATCCAGTGTCCAAAGTGTCCCTACGCTTCACTGCGCATGGATCAAGGGACATCCGAGGCCTGCCTGGATCTTTTGATGCCTGTTCGTCTCAGGTGGGACATGTCAAGCTGGACATTGCTTAAAGCAGGCAAAATACGGCTTCCTTCGTGGCGCAAACTCTCATGGTGTTTCACCATCATGACGCCACCCACGCCGCCGTCGTTTGGTGGTAGGAGCTCGCGCGAGGTTCCAGGCACACAACAATCGTAGTTTGTTGACCCTTGCTTTTTTTTTTACCGTCTTCGTCCCTCCCCTTGCCGCCGGTAGGGAAAAAAAGAGAGTCGAGCGACAAGAATTGACGGCGTTGTCTCAGATAGCAGAGGTTTTGTGGGGTGAGGCCGAGCTAGGCTCATTTGATGCTGCTTAACCGGTGCAGAGTGCATATCGAGGGAGGCTCGCGTCATGGTCGCGCCAGTTGTCCAGTCTGGTCCCCAAGGGCGGCAGCAACGCAACGGGGCTCGAAATACGAACATCGAGGACGTGAATGAGGGAGAGGGAGAAGCGCGTCAGGTCGCGTAGAGTGGTCATTAAACTCTACAGCGTCATGTTTGTCTCTGATGGAGATTCATGACCACCCCCGCCAACGGATATCAACAGAGATGCCCTTCGACATTTACATGCACGCCCCTTCTCCGCAAGTGGAGAGAGCTTCTCCTTTGGACTCTGGAGTTTGTGGTCGCCTCCCAATACTTTGCTGGATCGAGACAATCTTGGCCCTTGCCGAGACACATCTGCCAACCGGGCCATTGTCAAAGACTCAAAAGGGCTGTTCACTCTTGGAATGCAATTCTCGGTCCACTCGGTAGTCTATTTGATTCTATGCCTTCCTTTCCTTCCAAAGGGCCTTGCTTCCCTTCCCTCCCTCACCGCAAGGGAAACAGCGAACTTGAATTCGAGGTTGTCCCAGTTTGCCCTTTATTGCCTAGGTGTGTGGTCCAGTCCAGCCCATATCAGCCCTTGGTGATGGTGATGGTGATGGCGATGATGCGGTGTGTGCTCAGATCCTGAGCGAGTCTGAAATCTCTATCGTCACCTTGTCCGAGCTGCCCTCCTTGCCTATCACCCTGACAGACGACAGGTCCCGCACCACCCAGTCCGGCCCCGCCTCGACGACCTGTTCCACCGTGTGGCTCGTCACCAGGCCCAGCACCTTGCACCCTGCGGCCTTGCCCGCCCTGATGCCTGCGGGGCTGTCCTCGAGCACGAGGAGCTGCCTGTCGGCCCGGTCGGACAACCCGATCTTGTCCCTGCCCAGCAGGTAGCACGCCGGGTCGGGCTTGCCGTTGGGCACCGACTCGGCCGTTACAAGGTGCTCCGGCGTCGAGAGCGACATGACCTTGAGCCAGCCCGTCACCAGCGGGATGGTGCCAGACGTCACGATGGTCCACGGTGCCGACAGTGACTCAAGTGCGTCCAGCATGTTGCGCGCACCGGGGATTTCGACGGCCTCGTCTGCGTAGTCGCGCGGGAGGCGACCTTCCATCTCTTGGGCGTCTTCGTCCCGGGGTGTCGTCAGTATCAAATACATGTAGGTATATTTATACTTCCACGTCGTCGTATATCCTGATATCGCTCAGGGGGGCGCGGCGCGGGGTCATCACTCACACTCCATCGTCGCCTTCTCCGGGGCGAGAAGCTTGAGAGTGTCCATGCTCCGGCGGCCGTGGGACGTCTCGAGAATCAGGTCGGGATCAACACCAATCTCCTTGCCGATACTGTCGAGTGTCAGTATCACAACCAGGGGTCCCGTTTTCCTCTTTTCAGTCTCCCACTTGATGCGAATATATCCTTACGCATGCCAGTGCTTGATGACGGCCGATGTCGAATCGATAATGGTCCCGTCCATGTCAAACAGGAACCCGTCAAACGACACCTGGATAGGTGGTTCCGTGTAACCCGCTTGTGAGCCCATGGTGACTGATGTCTGCTCTGTGAAACCTTTTTCGTCGTCGTGACACGATACCCCGCAGTGCGAACCTTGAGGTTTACGATGCTCGAGTGGGTTGCCTGGAAAGCAGGACTATGACTGGAGAAGTGCGGCGGGTGTTTTGTATAGACAAGGAGAAAGAGTGAGAGCCGGGAAGGTTCCTGCATATAAAAAGGACTGAAAATCGGCGTTGTTGATGCCGCTGGCCGGAGGAGGCTCAAATGTGGGCTCCGTGCGGAACTGCCTAATACCGTAGAAATGCCGCCGCCTGGGCCGGTATGACTATGTACGGAAGGGTTAGCGCCAGCCATTGGACTGTAAGCTGTTGTAAGCGGAGATCTGGAGCGCTCAGGCTGCTATGGAATGGAATTCTGTCAAACAACTCCCATCTATAAATAACTGTACTGGAGATGAATATGCAATCGTCTGTTAAAAATCATATCGCGATATTTTCTTGTCTACTAATAGGTCAATACGTGGTAGTCATGTAGCCATGTCTGTTGGGGATATCGGCATCCAATGCAGGGTTGAGATGCAAACTGCTGTAACCACTTTAATAAACCGCGTAAAGTACGAATACATGTCCTTCTAGCCTGGTCGTAAAATCAGTACGAGTATTGGCTATCCTATGTATACAAATGACTATAAACAGTCATCCAATGCATTTAGACTCTTTCACACAAACGCCATATATTCTTCCATTTTTTCTCCTCCAAACAAGAATACAGAAATGATCAGAGGTATAGGTTAAAGTCTTTGCTTGTGTCGAGGGTAGCGCGTCCTGCACCAACGCGTCGTGCTCAGCCAGTAGCACAGTGACATTGGCTCTGTACCTCAACGTCTGTCCCCACAGACAAACGGGCATTTACCATCAGTATTTACCACAACCTACTACCGTCTATAGCAGAGAGGTAACATTGGATCTGTACTTGCTTTCTCCTTGTCGTCTTATATACCAACAATGTTACGCACATGACCCCCGCCCCCTCAGTCACCCTTACATGTCCTCCGTCGTCCTGCCAGACGCAGACGCGTCGCGACCCCGATCCGGCATCCTGACTCCCTCGTCGGACGGCTCTCTGAACCGCCAGAGGAGCAATATCACCAGCACCAGGCATGGGGAGTCTGCGGTCGCCACCTCGCCCGACACGCGCAACAAGAAGCCTAGCCGAGCGACGGATTCCCTGGCCATGGACCACCTCCTCAAACCCACCATCGCCCTCAAGCCGCACCCGCCCAAGCTCCACGTCCAGCCCCGACTCCTCCAGCCGCTCATGCTCCTCCCGCGTGAGCACCTCTCCCTGTCATGTCTCGATCTCGCCAACCCTCACGGTGACCTTCCTCCAGGACGCCTGTTCGACTCCCATATCAAGATCCTCGACCTTGAAAGCCGTATGGGCTCGACGCCTCGCGTCCTGGTGGCCCGCATTTCGGGCAGCGGCAGCGACTACTCGAGGGAGGCCACGCTCTACGCCATTGAGAGAGTAGATGGAGACGGCCTCTATGCCGCCTGCAAGCTCGGGTCCTGGAACGATCTCGAGGCTCTCGCTGTCCATGCGACCGTCGTCTGCCAGGAGCGCATCCGCCCTCCGACACCCAAACCTGTCGACCCGAATGCGCCCCACCCCGACGCTACGACGACGCCCCAAATGCACAAAGACCAGAAGAAGAAGCGGGTTGCCATCGATGCTATACAGTCTCTCGTTCGCAAGAAGCCTCGCTCACAGTCTGTGTCCATGTTGGATGAGAGTGTTCAAGCCGAGGCTTCTGCTGCGGGCGATTCCCAGGCCGAGACCAAGGCCGAGCAGCTCGAACCTGCGTCCCAGCTGCCTTCCGATCCACTGCCCTTTCCTAATGGCATTCCCGATATCCCAGTCACGGCACCCAGGGGACCGTCAGACTCTGCGCTTGCTGCCCCCGACCTCGACGTTGACCCTCAGCAGGCTGCGGCAAACATATTTGATAACATTCGCGCACATTACTTTGAAGCATTATACAAGTCAAAGGTAAGGCAGCGGGCGGCGCTCTTGCAACTCTACTCGAACTTGGGAACTGACGTGCCTCTAGGGATCGCTGGCCTACTTCGCCAAGGGGCCCCTCTCTCGCGCCCGTTCGGCTTTCCACCTGGACCTCGAGTCAAACCTCGACATCAACGACCTGATCGAGTTCCTCACGAGCATGGTACTCACCACGGTGCAGATTGACAAGAAGTACCGCGAGACGATCCCCGAGGTTATCGCCGGCATGAAGCAGCTCGTAGACAGCTCCGACGAGGCCCGCAAGAAGCGCCGACGGTCATCAAAGAAGAAGATGAAGCTCGGCAAGAACGGCCTGTATACGCACGAGATCGATCGCGTCCGGCAGTGGTGGACCGCCAACGAGCCCGAGATCAATGCCGACGATGAAGGCGACGACGGCCAAGGTGCCGCTACAAGTGTGTCGATGGAGGAGGTCAAGGCGCACACGTCGCTCCTACGCACTCGCGAGACTCAGCTACAAATGATTGTCATAATGGAGGTGCTTGCCCTCGAGCCCCTGAGACCGCAAGACCAGCCCGCTGATGGCGGCGGGCTGCCCACCCTCCCCGGACTGGGACCAGACATGGCCGCCCTGGATGAGAAGGGCATGGCACCTCCGCCCGCTCCGACGCCCAAGAAACGCAACAAGCACAACCTGCCCGTCCTGCTAGATGTCCATGCCGACCGGCTCACCATCTGGCAGTCCATGGCTTCTGACGAACAGATTCTCCTCCAGGACTCGCAGGTGCCCACGCAATCAGCTGGCAACAGTCAAGCCCAGAAGGCGTCGTCTGAACCCCTACGTGACTTTTGTGTAGACGTCATTGTCCCTTTGTAAGTCCCAACTCCTGGCCTTATTCTTCTGTACGCTCAGCTTACCAGTGCAGCTACTCTTCGCGTCTCCCGCAACTGTGTGACTCGCTCAGCCGCAAGCTCGGTGGCCCAGTCATTGTTGTCTCGCCACCCAAGCCTAAAACCAAGAAGTCTGGGACATCGTCGTTATCGCACAAACACGCCCGTCCTTCTGACCACCGGCGCGACCAGAGGCCAGGTGCCGCCGCGAAGCGCACGGCCCTGCACAAGCGGCCCCAGACACTGGAGCATGCCCTCTCGTTTGAGCGGGAACACCGTCGAAGCGTGTCACGCGGGCCCTCCCAGATCGAGGACCTCATGCGTGCGACGTCGGCATCTATCCCGAGCATCAAGAAAGAGGACAGCGACCTATCCACTAGGCCAGCGCCCTCATCCAGAGGAGGCACCGATGCAATGCCTCGACAGCAGCAAGAAGGTCGCTCCTCACTCTCCAGGAGTAGTAGCATGACAGCCGTAGACGACCCCACAAAGGTCAAACGCAAGGCCAAGATCGACGCCGAGCTGAGAGACGCAATCTCTAACTTGAGGAAGCCGAACCGCAGTGTAGTTGGACAGGCTATATCTGCTGAGGCGGAAAGGCATAGGACGACGACTATTGTTTCCAAGAGTACAGCTTCCCATCCTCTCCTGCGTTATTGCTCTACAAATTACTGACAATAAACGTGTAGAACTTCGCAGAACTGGCACCAAGCCGACGACGGCAGTCAACAACAACTCGAGCATCCAGGTCAAGGCCACGCCTGCCAACCAGCGTTTCAAAGACGTCATGGGCCCCAGCCAGCCTTTTGACCCGTATGGGAGAACCCCCCCGGATGCGTTCCTCCCACGAACAGACGAGGTCATCCCCCCGTCTAGCGTGGGCGGACCCCTCGCGCCAGCTACGGCACCCCGAAGAGGGCATATGGATGTGTTTGGGGGTGGCGGCAGCATTGGCGCCTCCTCACCCGTCGGCATCGTGGGCCACACACCCATCAAGAGATCTACAAGCTCTTTTCTCCGGAGACCTGTCGCCGAGGAGCCAGCCATCCCGCCTTCCTCGCCTACAATGTCGCGGAATTCTGCCGCCGCCGTGCCATCTCCCACTATCCCCGGCAGTGTCGTCAGGAGGAGGCCCTTTCCGGCTCCAGAACAGGCCATTCGATTCGGCGGTGGTGACGATGATTTGGCGCCGCAGACTCCTGTCAAGACGAAAAAGGTGGCTTTTGGCCTTGTCATTGAGCAGCAGCAGCAGCAGCAGCAGCAGCAGCCGAGCAAAGGTGGTGGTGGGGGGTCCATCTACGAAAAGCTCGGTTGGGATAATGATGATGACCTAGATGACTTTCTATGAAAGGAGGACGGCATATGGGTATTTGGCTTTGCATTTTACAGTGACACACACGACGGCGCATTGACTGGCATTGACTGGCATTGATTGTTTTATCTCGGCGGGATGTGGATATATTGGGAAGGTGTTATATTGGCCGAGGCATTCATGCATGGGTGGTAGCGTACAATGGCATTAGAATGAGTATGCGTTTGTTTTTAAACAAGAAACAAGGCCTGCCTATTCTTTTTTAAAATTTTTTTTTTTTTCGTCCCCTTGCAGTCCTCCGACTGCCTATGCGGCCGCTTCCACCATGATTGTCGGCAGATGCCGTATATCGACGTGGTCCTGGGACGCCAGGTCAATAACGCGAATGGCTTCTACGCCAACGATACCCTCCTTGAGGGCAAGGAATTGCAAGTCGACGACATGGCAGGCACCTGGGGCCAGGGGTCCGACGAGGGTGTCGGGGCTGAGGCAGACAAGCTCTGCCGTCTGAACGAGTGAGTTCTTCTGTATGGCGTGCAGGATGTTTTCGTCGACGACGGCGTCCGCCACCTCCATAGTGTCGGGGTTTGCGTTAGCACCGTGAGCGGCCGCGGCAGCGGCCGCGGCAGGATCCCAGGTGACGCCCATGCCCATGCTGGTGCCCCGGCGACGGGAGCTGGATGATGGGGGGCGCACGGAGCGGGCGATGGAGTCACTACGCCGGCGGCGAGGGACGGCAAGAATGGCAAACTTTCGGGGAATAGGGCGCGCCGGTCCATCGTTGCCGGAGGCGGCGGTTTTTGGGGCTATGTTGGCCCGATTAACAACATGGACGGCCCAGGTAAATGTGTCACCAAGGCGGACGGGCTCAGAGGGGGCCGTGAGAGAAAGGGTAATGCCAAGTTCGGGGAGGGAGGCATCGGTGCGAGTGGCGGCGGCCTCGAGAGTGGGCAGGGCATCTGGGCGGGTGATAGCCGGGGTTTTGAGCGGCACGACGGACTGGGAGCCGCCAATACTGCCGCTAGCGCCGGCGCCGCTACCAATGGACAGCTGGGAGGGGCGGTGGCCGCGCTGGATGCTGCCGCCTTGGCCGAACGACGGGCCGCTGAAGCTGGGGTTGACGGGGACCGAGAAGTCGACGCTGGCGGTCCACTGCATGGCCATGACGGGGGTACAGGTTCCCGGGACGAGCTGGGCGGTGGCCGAGATGGAAATGTCGAGGTCGCGCAGGGAGGCGGCAGCAGTGCCGACGGTGCTCGCCGCAGTTGTCGGTTCGGGTGACAGGTTGTAGAGGAATGTGAGGTGATCGTGGGCGACGCAAGGGATGGGCAGGAGCATATCATCGCCGCTGAGGGGGTCGACGGTGGCGTTGGGGACCGACAGGGTGATGCGGTCGAGAATGACCTCGCAGTCGAAGTGGGGAGTGAAATCGACCTCGAGGATGGCGATGACGTCCTGGCCGATGGGCAAAGTATTGGGGCGCGAGAAGCGCACCCGCGTGTGCAGAACCGGGTGCACGGGCAGCCGTACATTGGGCAGAGCGCGTATGTGCCGCGTCCGGTCCTGCTGTCTTGCTAGCGGCGCCACCTTGGACACGCGCAACGCCGACAGTTGCGGCCGCACGCCGCTCAGCCCTGGGTCGCCGTTGAAGGCCTCGAGAAGGTTGAAGCCAGACGCCATCCCGCTGGGCAGATACCCCTCCCTTGTTGCAGCTAGGTCTGCCTTGGGCTCCGACCCTAGCGTCGCCGACGCTGTGATCACCACCGAGGGCCCCTGGAGCCGGATCCTCGGTCTTCCAATGGCGACGGGAAGCTTCCACACCGCGTACACAAACTGGCTGCCAGGCTGGCCTCCACCATCCTCCGACTCACTGCCACTCCCTTCCTCCTCATCCACCAGGATGAAAGGGTCGCTCACATCCTGGACCGTCCCCGTGAAGATGGTGTCGCTCGCTGGAGGGCTGCTGCTACCTGACGAGCTTGCATTCACGACCTGTGCCTCTACTGACAACACCAGCCGGTTCAATTGTGACTGCAGTGCCTTCTCCTCCATCCATGGCATCTTGAGCATGAGTACCACATTGACCGTCTCATCTGTGACCCTCCCACCTTGGTTAGTATGTGTTTAGAGAGTTTCACTCCGAAGAGCAGGAAGCTTCGTACCAAAAAATAGCGACTCTCTCTGGGGTATCGAGTCTGTGACAGACTGTCCTTGTCCAAAATCCTTGAATACGTCTTCCAGCTCCAGATCGCTTGCTAGCGGAATGAAATATGCTAGGTGCGATTGGTCTGCAAAGGTTGCACTCGCATCGTCGGCGGTGACAGCCCCTTGAGGTACGACAGCCGCCGTCTCTGCGTCGGCCATGACGAGAGACGACGTGTCTTGGGTCGGATAACTTTTTGACGGGGGGATCATCACATTCTAGATTTTGTCTTCCCCCCACCTTCTTTCTGTTGAAAATATACGAGGTAAGTAAACGAATGGCGTATGTGAAGCTCGGATTATGCTCCAGGGGTGACGCCCTTGTCGCGTGGCACATGGCATTAACGGGAGCTTCAGTACACTGATAAGTGCATAGTGTCGATGGTATGCATTAAAGGGAATGTTTAGTCATATATGGGTACGTCGCTCGGATCACGTGAGAGTTTAGTGTCCACCGCGACGTCAGATTACCTAGCTCAAACTCAAAGAGCTTAATTATTTAGCGTTCATCCCGACATAGCTTGCGTTGCCCAAGGCAAGACGCCAAGTTACAGCGGCAGTCTAATATTACTCGTTGAATAAGATGAAACGACCGTCTTTCGTTTTTCTACGTATTGACCACTCCTGTTTGACCCCAATCGAATCTCGGCATCCGCGGACACTGCTCCTAAGAGGATCCTAGAAAGAGAAAACAGCATCGGAGCCCGAGGGCGCCGGCTACTCTGCCTGGGGATGTGGAACCCAGGCTGCAGAGGGCGCGGCAGTGCCATCGCCCCAAGCGGGGAGACAGCATATTTCCAGGCGATACCCTGGCACTGCGACCGGGAGATGTTAGCGAGTACCGGTGGCGATCAGTCTTCGATTCGACACGCGTATCTTACCAGCCTAATCGAATATGAGGACAACGCCAGGTTGCCTTCTGCTAGATTTCCGGGAGAGCAGCCAGACAAGTGTCTTCTAATGCAGCAAAGGGTTGTGTAACATAACTTGAAGAGCCGCATCGACACATGGTGCCGGCCGTGTCTAGTCAAGCCGTTGTACCTACAGGCTTGCAGGCCCAATCCCTGTGGAGGGTTGTATGAAGCTGCGCCATTATGTGCCTTTGAATCCACTACCTGATAATAGATGATACTGAGTATCACGCACCGACAATCTTGGTCTTTAAGGCCCGCTATCCGCGGGGCCCGTCAAGACGAGCAAGAGTGCTACGCATACTCGTACGAGTATACGGGTATACTTGGCCCCTGCCATGAAGTACGCGTGTTATGGAAGGCGGCTTCATGAATATATAACTCCATTGAAGCATCGTGAAGTATCGTGATGGTCATAACTGGGACACCGAGGTTTCTTCGTCTCATTCAATATCTCGACATGCCCCTCAAGGTCATCATCGTCGGGGCCGGTGTCACAGGTCTGACATTGGCCAATATATTGGAGAAGTCAGGCATCGACTATGTCGTCCTTGAGGCATACTCGACCATTGCGCCTCAGATAGGGGCAAGCATAGGCCTGCTTACCAATGGACTACGGGTCCTGGACCAACTGGGATGCTACGAACAGATCCGACAGATTGTGGACAACCCGTACCACAACATCATTTTCCACGAGGCAGACGGACGCCCATTGAACAAGGCTGTTGACGCACCGGCCAGCAAGCGACTGGAGACAAGGTATGTCCGAATCATAGGGGTACGCAGGTGTGTGTATGGCATAAGCTTAGAAATGAGCAGTACAGGATACCCTTGTTGTTTCTTCGACCGACAGATGCTGCTGCAAGTACTCTACGACAATCTCAAGTACAAGGACCGGGTCCTCCCTAAGAAGCGTGTCGAGCAGGTGGCGATGCTAGACAATGGTGTCCAGGTACGCACCGAGGATGGGTGTGATTACACTGGCGACATCCTCATCGGAGCGGATGGCGTCCACAGCACAATCCGGGGAGAGATGTGGCAGCTTGCCGCTGAGCGTGACCCAGGCCGCTTTCCTTCTGACCAGCAGTCTCGTACGTCAACATTGAAAGAACTGGGAATTGTCTCGCCTCTTCAAGCTTGCTTCAGGCCTATGACTAATTGGATGTTTGTTTATAGTCCTCAAGGCATATACGAAGTGTATATTTGGCATATCCAAGAGGCCGGCCAACTTCGTGCCGGATTCGCAGCACGCCACGGTCAACCAGGGTCGCGGCCACCTCGTCATTCCGGCTCCCAAAGGCCGGATCTACTGGTTCTTGTTCTGCACCATGGATAAGGTCAAATACGGGAGCGACATACCACGCTTCTCCGAGGCGGACGAAAGGGAATTGGCCGAAGAGTTTTGGCTTGACAAGGTCACCGATAACATGACCTTTTCTGAGGTATACGACAACCGAATTACATCAACACTTGTGGCCACTGAGGAGCACATCTTCAGCCATTGGTACTACAAGAGAATGATCACCATTGGTGATTCAGCCCACAAGGTAAGGCAAAGCTCTTAATCACTATGTATCGATACCGCTGTGTGGCCCTAACTCCAAACCAATGCGAGCAGGTCAATCCCATTACCAAGCAAGGAGGCAACGGCGCCATCGAATCTGCAGCGTCATTGGCCAACGCCATACTAGACCTCTCCAAAGCGCACGAGTTGAACCAGCTGCATGAAAGCACCATTGAGAGTGCATTCCATCGAGTCCAAGAGGCTCGCTATGGCCCCATGGCTGCTACTGTGGACCGGGGAAGGTGGACTATTTCTTTCGTGTGTCAACACATTCCCCTTTCGGCTCTTCTTGCCCGCTGGTTCGTACCCATGTTAGGGGATAATATCTTCTACAATTCTTGGATGAAAAGTGCGATAAATAGCGTACTGCTCGACAACCTTGCCCTTCCCGACAGAGGGCATATCATCGAACGTCACCCGAAGCCTGGCCGAAGTACGAAGACAGTATGGGCTTACTGGGCAGCGGCAGCGGCAGCGTTGGGCTTGGGTATGTTTGCGAGCGTGATGAGTATCAATGGATTATAAATTAGCTAGGTAGTTATTGATTCGGGCATATGCTAGATTGATCATAGATTGAACAAGTCCAACTGAACTAAGTGTAGGGTGGTGGTTGAACAGCTTGACGTCGGGCTGGACTTGTGCACGGATATAGCGAAGCAATCCAAGCAAGACACTCACAACTCATTTGCTTAATAAATCAACCCCTCTTCGGAGTAATACACTACAATTTATACAGGAGTGAAACCATGAAGGTAGAAGTAGGATAATAGTAGTAGTAGTAGTAGTAGTAGTAGTGAGTAGTACGAGCGTGTCTTCTGGAGTTGAGCTAGCGCACGTGACTCGGTGGAAATTGGAAGAGCCAGAACACCGCCCTCATCGCAGTGGCATCGCATCGCCGCAGAAAAATATAACCACTTGTCGCGTTCATCGTTATCAACACCCACAACGTGTGGCCCGGCTTCTGTATAAGCGCGCATCGTCACCATGAATGGTTTCGCTCCGCCTCCGCCGTACGGGCAGTCGCCCTCAGTCTGGCAGGAACACCACACTCCCGACGGGCGAGCCTACTACTACAACGCGGCCACCAAGGCTACGCAATGGACAAAGCCCGAGGATATGATGACGCCCGCAGAGGTATGTTTTCTGTTCAACTTGACTGACCCCACGAGATTCCCAACTAATGTATTCGCCTGTATTGCAGCGCGCTCTGGCCAATCAGCCGTGGAAAGAATACACGGCAGAGGGAGGCCGGAAGTACTGGTACAACACTGAGACCAAGGAGAGCTCATGGGAGATGCCCGACGTGTACAAGACTGCACTCGGCGTCAATGACAGTCCCGCTACCCCTACGCCTTCCCATACGCCATTCACACCCGGCAGTGGTTTCCACGACGGCCCGCCGCGTGGCCCAGCACGCGACCGTGACCGCGACCGCGACCGCGAAATGTCCCGCGACGGTCCCTACCCCGAATCGCGCCAGCTCCCACCGGCCAGCGACCCGAGGGCTCAGAGCTTTGTGCCGGCCTCCAACGACCCTGAATACGCGACGCCCGAGGAGGCCGAGGCTGCGTTTGTCAAGCTTCTCCGACGCTACAACGTCCAGCCCGACTGGACCTGGGAGGACACGATCCGCGCAACGGCACGGGACCCGCAGTTTAGGGCCATCAAGGACCCCCGGGACAGGAAGATTGCCTTTGAGCAGTTCTGCCAGGACGTCATTATCCAGGATAAGGAGAAGGCCCAGGAGCGGTTGAGCAAGGTGCGCGCTGATTTCGAGACGATGCTCCGGCGGCAGCCCGAGATCAAGCACTACACACGGTGGAAGACGGCGCGCCCCATGCTCGAGGGCGAGACGCTGTTCCGATCCACCAGTGATGAAAAGGAGCGCCGCCAGCTATTCGAGGAGTACGTCATCGGCCTCAAGAGGGCCCACGCCGAGGAGCAGTCTAGCACACGTAAGAGCGCCATGGACGGGCTGGTCGACCTCCTACCCAAGCTCAACCTAGAGCCCTACACGCGCTGGTCCGATGCGCAGGGTATCATCTCCACCACCCAGCCTTTCCAGAGCGACGCCAAGTACCAGACTCTCAGCCAGCTCGACATGCTTAACGCCTTCCAGAGTCACATGAAGGCCCTTGAGCGGGCCTTCAACGACTCGAAGCAGCAAGAGAAGAACCGCAAGTTCCGGAAGGAACGCAAGGCCCGCGACGGGTTCAAGGCACTTCTCACCGAGATGCGGAAGGATGGCAAGATCAACGCCGGGACCAAGTGGAGCCAACTTGTGCCCCTCATTGCGGACGACCAGCGCTACATTAACATGGCCGGCCAAGGTGGATCAACGCCCCAGGAATTGTTTTGGGATGTCATTGAGGAGGAGGATCGCGGGCTCCGTGGAACCCGCACCGATGTCCTCGATGTCTTGGAAGTATGTATCAAGCTCTCACCCCAGGCTCTAGATCATTCAAAGGCCATTACGAGTACTAACACAGTCTCAACCTAGGACAAGCGGTTTGACCTGTCATCAACGAGCAACGTTGAGGAGTTCCTGTCCCTCATGAAGGATGACCGACGCACTGCTAACATTGACCGAGACATTCTGAGGTTGATCTTTGACCGCGTGAGTATCTTCCCAGTCAGAAAAGGGAGTAGAAGAGTATTGGTTGACAGTTGATGTCTGTAGCTCCGTGAAAAACGTTCATCCCGGCGTGACGACGACCGGCACCAGCGCCGTGCTGTTGATAACCTCCGTGTCTACCTGAAGCGGGTGGAGCCGCCCATCGCAGCCAGCGACACATATGACAAGGTACGGTCACGACTGCTGAAATCAGAGGAATTCCAGGCCGTCACATCCGAGGACGCCAGGCGCTCCGCTTTTGACAAGCACATCCGCCGACTCCGGGAGAAGGAGGAGGACGCCGAGCGCAGCAATTACCGGCGGCGCGACCGTGATTCGGGCGGCCGCGCCTCCATTGACCGGGACCACCGCGACCGTGACCGGGATCCTCGGCGCGAACGTGACCGATCCGGAGGTGAGCGATCCCACCGTAGCAACGGACGCTCATCTAGGCGCAGCCGCAGCCCCGCCGAGACGGACGCATACGAGGCCGACAGGCGCAGGGCCATTGCCGAGCGGGAGCGGAACCACCGCAAGGCTACTATGGCCGAGAGCGCCTTCTCCAACGACCGTGCCTCTTCCCGCTTGTCGCCACCTCCGCGGAGGGAGCGCGAGCGCGACCCTCGGGACCGAGACCGCGATGTTCGAGACCGCGAGCGCGAGCGCGATCGCGACAGGGACGTGAGGGACCGTGGCAGGGAGAGGGAGAGGGACCGTGAAAAGGACAGCAGGTCCTCCCGCGGCGACTACGACCGACCTCCACCTCGCTCCCGTCGCCCCATCATCGACGAGGACGCACCACCTCCGCCGCGCAGGGGATCCAGGGACGACGACCGCGACCGGCTGTACCGCCGTCGCATTGATCGAGGTTCGTACGACGAGCTCCCCTATGGTGACGAGGCTCCTTCATCATCAGGGCCCCCCCGGCGTCGCCGTGATGACGACGGAGATGACTACACTAGGCGCGATTCGCGAGACTCCAAGGTAAGCACAATCACTTTCACTCATCCTGTATCGTGAGAACCTCGTCTAACAAAGTGACAGCGGGCCAAACTGGACAATTCGCCTGCTCCTCCTACATCGGCTGCCACTACCACCGCCCCCAAGGAGAAGACGGCGTCTTCGGCACCCCAAGCCGCAACTACGACCGCCGATGCGGACGCAGCCCGAGACGCGAGATCTGGCAGCGAAGAAGGAGAGATCGAAGAAGAGGACTAGCGCTCTTACTCTTCATCTCGTTCCTTTACGAAACGTCTCTTTTCCTTTTGATTGTACGTCTTTATTTCTGCCTCTTACTTCTGTGTCAAAGGAGAGATGACCTGTCCACACTTTGAGGAGAAGCAAAAAAACAACGAAACGCTGGCGCTAGGTCGGATCTTGGCTACCCGGCGTCGTCACTCTTCGTACTTGCGTGCCCATGGCCTTTGGGTGAGTGTCTCTTCTCCTTTGCCCATAACCTAGAGTAGATAGGGCATCTCAGGTTGCGTGCCCCCTTCCCTGGTAGTTAGATATAATGTAGGACAAGACGAGCGTCCGCATAGTCAGATAGGATGCATTCGGTAGTCTGAGTGTAAACAATGTATCTTTCTATTCTCATTCTTTAAAACGAACAAACTCTACTCATATGGATTGCAGCTATACTGCATCTCGCATCCTGCAATACATGTGTTCAACGCTTCCCGCGAGGTAGGAAGCTCGCGTGCGTTCTGCAGTCGCACGCCCATCGACGACAGTCATCCTGCTTGATCCGCTTGCCCCTCAATCTGTAGGGTACGCGAGAGAACCCGCCCCGTCCTCCCATGGGAAGATGACGGTGCGGGGGGTCACACGATGATCATGGCGACCCTACAGGACCAGGCAAAGCAGGGGATAGACTGCCGTCGGTAATGTCACTCGGGCGTGTCGTCGTCCTCGCTGGCGCCGGCATCGGAGGAACCCGTGTGGGGGCTGCCGCTGCGGCAACCCCTTACGCTCTGCTTGGTATTGACAGGCGACTTTCCACATTCAACGCCGTCAGCGCCCGAGGACGAAGAGGATGGGGATTTCCTTCCTCTTCTTTTGTTTTTGTGCTGCCGCTCCTGCTGCCGCTGGTGTTCAACAGCAGGAGGTATCTCATTGAGGTTGCCCTTTTCAAGAGCTGCGCTTCTTGTCCTCGTCCATGAAGAACTAGAAGTAATGGATGCATTAGTATTGCTGCACAAAGAAAAGGGCGGAGGGAGGGAGAAACGGGGGAGCACTCACGTAGTTTCCGTTCATCTTCTGATCCTGGTCAAGCTGAGAGCCGGCCTTGTTGATACGGGGGCGGTAGTTGGTAGGGTCGCGGCGGAAGGAGACGTCGAGGTTCTTGAGGAAGGCGTTGCAACCGGTGAGGAGGGACTCGGGAGCGTTGGCGTGGGACAGAACACCGGGCTGTCCGTCAAAGACAATGACACGGTCGGCGAGGTAAGTGGCCATGATGAAATCGTGCTCGACGATGAAGGCCGTCTTCTTGATGTGCATGATGTAGCGCTTGATGACGCGGGAGGCGACGATACGCTGCTCCGAGTCGAGGTAGGCCGAGGGTTCGTCGATGAGATAGATGTCGGCGGGCATGCCGAGGGCGAGGACAATGGCGACACGCTGCAGCTCACCACCGGACAGGTTCTTGACCTCCTGGTCGAGGAAGTCCTCAAGCTTGAGAGGCTTGACGACGTCGGTCTGGAACTGGGGCGACAGGAAGGCCGCCTTGATCTTCTTGAAGAAGAGCATGCGGACGGTGCCGTCAAACTTGGGCGTGATGGTCTGGGGCTTCATGCTGATGCGCATCTCGGGGATCTGCTCCTCGCTGTCGGGCTTGAGGGCACCGGCGAGCATGCGGCAGAAGGTTGTCTTACCAGTGCCGTTCTCGCCCATCATGACAATAATCTCAGAGTCTGTGAACTCGCCAGCATCGATCTCGAGCTTGAAGTTGCCGAGGGTCTTGGTCATGGCCGGGTACTCAAAGGCGCGGGACTTGTCGACGTCAAAGTCCTCGACACCCTCGGCGATGCGGAAGGTGAGGGACTCGCTGCGGAAGCGCAGGTTCTCGGTAGGGATGTGGCCGTCGAGGAAGATGTTGATACCCTCACGGACCGAGTAGGGCATGGTAACGACACCGTAGATGGCCGGCTGGCCGTACAGCACGCAAACGTAGTCAGATAGGTAGTCGAGGACCGACAGATCGTGTTCGACGACAATGATGTAGTCGTCATCGCGCAACAGGGAGCGAATGATCTGAGCGGCACTCAGACGTTGCTTAACATCAAGGTACGACGATGGCTCGTCAAACATGTAGACGTCGGCCTTCTGCACGCACACGGTACCGATGGCGAAGCGCTGCAGCTCACCACCAGACAGTTTGCTAATATCACGATCCAACAGGTGGTTCAGCTCGAGGATATTCATGACACTCTCCTGGTTGGGGAGCGAGGCACGGCTGTTGATGAGGAACTTGACTGTCTTGTCGGTGCCGCGAACGGCCTTGGGGATCTGGTCGACATATTGGGGCTTGACGACGGCCTTGAGGTCATCTTCGAGGAGCTTGGTGAAGTAGTCTAGGCACAGCTGTTAGGGACTGTACGCCTTGTCTCGAATGCCTGTCTGCCCGTATATGGTTCCGGGTGGCCCACTAGGACACACAGCAGGGGGGTGAAGGGGTTGCTAGACTCACTCTGCAGGTCGGATCCACGGAAGTGCTTAATCACCTCCTCCCAGTCGGGAGGGTTCTCGTAGCGGCCCAAGTTAGGCTTGAGCTTGCCACTGAGGATCTTCAGGGCGGTACTCTTGCCGATACCGTTGGTGCCGACTAGACCGAGAACCTGGCCCGGGCGAGGCATGGGCAGGCGGTGGACCTTGAAGGCGTTGGGGCCATAGCGGTGGGTGACCTCCTTCTCGAGGTTGGTGGGCAGGTTGATGATTGTGATGGCGTCGAAGGGGCACTTCTTGGGACAGATACCGCATCCGATGCAGAGGGACTCGGAGATGAAGGCGAGCTTCGAGGTGGGGGCGACTTCGATGCAGAGCTTTCCGCTACGGACGACGGGACAGGACTTTTTGCACTCTTGACGACATTTGCGAGGACGGCACTGTTATGGCGGTAGTCAGTATATATATCCCCAACGCTTGGGCGTATCTATAGTCATGGGCGGTTGTGGGGATTGTGGTTGTGCGCCTGGTGATCGTGGCCGTGGTCGTGGTTGTGGCCGTAGGCGGGGTGGTGGCGGGGCAACTTGGAGTAAAAAAAAAACTTGTGAGAGAATTTGACTGACCTTGTCGTCGTTGACAATGGCGATACTTTAGAGGGAGAGTTTTAGTACACAGAGAAGGATCGAAAAAAGACGTATCCAAGGCGGCAACATACCGAGTAAGCTTTCCACCCTTGCCGGACATGATGGCGGTTCTGTCGACTCGACGGGGAACAATGGGAGACTCGAAAGGCGGTCGGTCAGGGTTGACACTGTGGCAGTAAAGCGGGCGGGCGGGGTGGCAGCAACAACCGCGTAGCTTGACTTGAGCAGACGGCAAAAGCGCACGACGTGCTGGGGCCGGAAGCTTTGGTGGTGGTTGTTGCAAGAGATGAAAATGAGTGAGAGGACAAGGGGAACCTTGAAAAAGGGAAATCGAAAGGGGAGGGGACGATCTTCAGATGCCACCAACGGTGATGGTTGTTTTGTCTGCTGGCAGAAAAAAACTGATTATGAGAGAGCGAATGGCGTGTGCGGTCATCAATTTTTCCTCGACGCTGAATCGTTGGCTTTTGGCGGGGCAGGGCACCGAAACGAGCAACTTTTGCAGGCTTGTATCTCCTGCTAGGGCTGGCGCTGCATGGGTACCTCGAATGGTAGCTATTTCGGTGTAATAGTAACAGAGAGCATGACCAGAAACCCAGTATTAATTACCAATCTCGTCCTGCCTCTGCTCCTGCCTCCTGTCGTCATGCCTAATGTGATCCATTCTGGCCTTCGTCTCGTCTTCTTAACTGGTCCAAGTCCAATCTTGGCTGATCATGGTAACCATGTATGTGGTAATATCGTAGTCCGGGCCTGGTGCCCAAGGGCTGTACAGGTAGGATTCAATGCTACTCATTGCAGCTGTATAGCGCTATACACTCTTATTTCATGATGGATGGCCCTTCAGTTTAGTCCTATGGGTGATAGTGGAAAAGAAAAAAAAAAACTCGTTTGGTGAAAAGACACTGATTGAGTAACTTCTATCCAGTACAACTGTTGCTATGTTGAATTTTGAAGATGCCGAATCTAGCTTTGATGGCTGGCTGTTCATAAATCATTTTTATGCCGGGATTTCTATGCTCTCGAATATCGGATGACTCAGCATATGTGACTTATCAATATGTGGCTGGTGCTCTAACCAGATGTGGCTCATTCGCAGTCACTCGCTGCCCTTCCACGTCGCTGACTCATAATCCGCCCAACAGAGTTTCACACAAGGCGCATTTATCGTCTCCTCACCTCATCTCCCTCGCCTCAGAATTTTCCCTTCAACAACCCTCGTCATCAGCACCCTCTTGCCGTCAGAAGTCGGTCTGTACAGTCGCATTACCATCGTTTCCTACGTCTCCTAATTCTTCTCCCTCGCGCGAGTACTTTCAACCGCTCCTTCGAGCCGACTTCTTCCTGATCTGACGTTGTTAACACATCCTCAGACGCCTTAACTGGTTTGGACAGTCGGCCGGCAGAGGATCACTCTCATCTCTTTCTACCCTCAGCTTCCCAACCTCTGAACTACACCTATTCCAACAAACCCCGAATTTCTCATCTTCCATGTCGTGTCGCCTCGCCAAGATCTCTGGATTTTTCGCTTGATCAAGCTTGATTAGCCGCTCAACGAAGCCATCGCCACCGACCGACCGAACCGACCTTGATCAGCCCACCAGCCTCTAATCTCTTGCGGAATCGATATAGGCCCTCAACCATCAAAATCTCTCTTTCTTCTCTCTCCATTTGTCGCATCGAGCCACTGCCACGGGAGCGGCACGTGCTCGATAACTCGGCACCTTTCCCAACCGAAACCTCGTCAAACCGCCAAAGTGCATTCACCACTCTTTCTCCAGCTTGCCAACGACCAGCTTTGGAACCGCGAAGCAGCCAAGCAAACACCTGCTCGGCTATCGATTGCAAAGAAGCGAAGCCAGCACCGGAGAAAGGCCAAAGAGGCGCGAAGAGCACGAAAAGTTTTTGACGAGGTCAATAACATCTACACGCCCAAGGCGTACCAGCCCAAGATGTTCAACGCGAGTAGCGGGGAGGCCCCCGGGGGCGCATTTAAAGAGGACCTAAGTAATGTCCTCACGTGCCCGGACTGCAAGACGGTGCCACCCAACCTGGTCGAGGAGTTCTCTAGCGGAGACATGGTGTGCGAGGACTGCGGTGTCGTGGTCGGTCAGCGCATCATTGACAACCGGTCCGAATGGCGTACCTTTGCCAACGACGACCAGAACGGTGACGACCCCAGCCGTGTTGGTGGCCCGCAGGACGAGTTCATCGAAGGTCAGCAGTTGGCGACCACGGTGGCCTTCTCGGAAACCAAGGCTCACAAGGCCTTGTCGCGCACGCAGAACAATGCCAGCAGCGATAAGGGCCAGAAGAACCTGCTGCAGGGCTACAAGGAGATTGTATCGCTGTGCGAGGCCATCAACATGGGCCAGAACGTGTCGAACGCGGCCAAGCATATCTTCAAGCTGGTGGACAAGCACAAAGTTCTTAGGGGGAAGCCGCAGGAGGTTATTATTGCTGGCTGCATCTTTGTGGCGTGCCGCCAGAACAACGTGCCGCGCACGTTCCGTGAGATCTTCAACCTGACCAATGTGGGCAAGAAGGAGGTCGGCCGCGTCTTCAAGCAGCTCCAGGCGTTCTTGCAAAAGATCCGTGACGAGGACGAGAAGGAGGCGGTCACTGGTCTGGACACGGTGACGAGCTACGAGAACACCACGACGAGCGCGGCAGACCTGTGCGGTCGGTACGTGTCGCAACTGGGCTTCAAGAGCCAGCAGCGTATCACGAACCTGGCGCGCGCCGTCGCTATCGAGGGGCAAAAGGACGTGCGCATAGGAGGTCGCTCCCCCCTGTCTGTGGCGGCGGCGTGTATCTACATGGTGTGTCACCTGGTGGGCGAGCCGCGGTCGTCGCAGCCGATTGCTCAGCAGGCTGGTGTTAGCGATGGTACGGTCAAGACGGCCTACAAGATCCTGTACAGCCTCCGGGAACAGCTCATCCAGAAGGAATGGCTCACGGACGGCGCGAGCATGGACAACATTCCCGTTGTACAGGCCTAGATGGTCTCCAGCTGACGCACTATCTGTCTACCTGCCTCTTATACCCCTTTTCCTTCTTTTTTCGGCCCTTTTTCTTCTTGAGAAGACAACAAGGGCTGCACTTCCGGAACCACGGGGGGCTTTGGGGAACCGGGGGCTTTCATGAGGAATATAATACGCCATGTTGATCGTGGTGGTGGCCGCACGCGAGACTTTTCTTGTCCTCTTATGACGCATTTTTACCGGTCTCTGCATCCATTTCCACTCTTTTTTTTTTCATCTTTCTTCTCATCAGTCTTCAGACCCAGACCATGTCAACTGGGGTCTGTCATTGGGCGTTGACGGATTTTGTTTGCTGGCGTTTGGGCAGTCGTCTGTGCGCGGGCACATGACGTGATATGGCAGGGATGGCCAGCTGGCTCTACCAGTGCTCGGACACGAGTGCTCGGATACACGCACGAGTCTGGACTTGAAAAAAGTCTGACTGAGGGAGAGGGCCAGGCAGCAAGAACAGACATAACAGCAAAACAATCTAAAAAAAAGAGCGCCTTGTTGACTTGACTTGCTTCTCTCTTGTGCCGTGCTGTGTGCTTTGCTGTGCTTGCTTGTCTATCTGGCAGTCTCACCCTCCTTGCCCGCGTCACATGATTGGATATATGTGTGTCCAGCTGGATCTCTGACCCAACGCGCATGCACGCACTCGAGGGTACGAGGCCTAACGGTATCGGTCAGGTTCAGACGACCCGACTGGGCGGTACGTCCCCCCCTGTACCTGTAGTCGTAAGCACGCTGTTGGCCGCAAAACGGTGACCTGTCGTCCCAGCCGTAGATTTTCGTATTGTCACTTTTTACCCCTCTTGTCGAGTTGTTTCCCAAGGGCCAAGGCTCTTCCGAGCTCAAGCCCTGGTTTTCCATGATAGCGTCGGACGTCAGACGCCGCGGGCGCGTGTGGGTTCGGATAGTGACGGGATTGGTGACTGACTGTCTTTGATACCCTGTCAATTCAACATGTGCCCCTCCTACCCCCGACCCCGCTACGTGTTGCCCAGACTCCTTGTACGAGTAGAACACACGGACCACGTTTGCTTGCCTTTGCCTTGCGGCCCTTGCCTGACCGACTGAGACTGACCGCCAGAGCTGGGTGGCATGTCACTACTGCGCTGATTGAGCTGCGTGACATGACGGGTTTGTGCGTCACCGAGGATATTCGGGCGAGACGCACGCATGGGTGCCACGACTCGACGGCGTACCGAGTAAGGTCTAGGCCTAGGTCGGAGAAGGGCGAAGGAGGAGGAGTGACGGTCAGCTGGAGTTGGGTGGGACGCTGCCGGTACTCTGACACTTGGTTGACAGAGTACGATTACGGAGTACGAGTGCAGACTATCACTCCGCATCCGGGCCGTAGGCCCTAGAGACTTGAGGGCATTACTCCGTACTCCGTATTGATGATACTCGAAGAGACTAGAAGGGACAAGGGCCCATCCATGGGATGGGATTTTTTCGGCATGGTCGGTGTGCAGAGATGCGACTGGACGACAAGGCGAAAAAGAAAGCATCACGACTGACCTGTGAGCAGGGCGCGGCCGTGACCATTGACCAGGGCCAAGCTGGCTCGGAGGCTCGGAGCAAAGCAAACAGACCTGAAAAAAACAAAACAAAAGCGGAAGAGCTTGATTCCGGCGCACGCACGTCCTAGTTGCAAACCAAGAAACGAAGGCCAGAGACGACTGACACAGGCTGATCGGACCCGTCGCCCTGGTTGGGGCATCTGAGACAGGGTGTGGTTGTGGATGGTCCGGGATCTGGGATCGAGGGCCGACGAGTGATGGGACGAATAATCAAGGGTGGTCGGTAGGCGACGTCGTACGGCATTGCTTGGTGAGGATTAAGTGGCTGTCAATGCCGCGGCGCTGACGATTGGAGTATCACCTTGCGAGGGAGGATATATGTCCTCACCGGTCGGTATCCAGGAATCAAATTGCGAGTTGCTACTTGATAAGATTCATCAGATGTCGTGCCTGACTTGGTGGCTGGGCCGTACAGGTCGCAAGTAGGGAGTGCGAGTACGAGGTGGTACGAGTACTCCGTATTATAGCGCAAGTGGTGGTGACGGACAGGCCTGGCCAACTCGTGTATCCCGCCGAGCCGGATATCGTTTCTTTTTCCTTTGCCTTGCCTCATTCTCTGGGTACTGTCCAGCAAGGTCTCCATGGAAATCTGAAACATCGGCTCAACCATGGAAGAGTGGTGCCATCGGAGAAAGAAATGGCTCTCTGCACCCTGCGGCATACGGCGCGCATTAGTAGTACGAGTAGTAGAGGTACGGAGTAATACAGAGAGAGGGTCGTGGACGGATATGGCCACGGTCGGGTTAAAAAAAAGAAGGTGCATGCATGAGCCACGCACGTACGCACGCGCGCACGCACACACGCATCTAACCCATCCGGCCTGGAACAACTGGAGCACAGCATCAGCATCAAAAGAAAGGAAGACACACGATGCACATCAAGCGCGAGCGTTGTCGAAATCGACCCAGGGGAGGATGCACAGAGTGAGTACTAGCAGCACGGGGAAAAAAGAAAGGAAGAGACGTGGTCGGCAATGCGGAGGAGGAGCAGCATGAAGAAGAGGCGAAGGGCCAAGGTGAGAGTCTGATGAGTCTGATGACAGAGGGAGTCAGAGATACTTGGAGAAAAAGGAGAAGGAATGAGGCGAGAGAGAAAGGAAGGAAAGAGACCCAAGGGCCCATCAGAGGGAAAGGGAAGGCACGACCCGGAGTCCACGATCAGGCCCATCAGGCATTGGCGGGCAAGAGCAAACTGGACTAATCAATCAGCCAGACAGAGACAGCTAGACACACTCGTACTTCGTACCTCAGTACTAATTACGCCGTACTCGTACGTACCTACTCCTAATACATCAGACAGACAGACCGACATGATGGGACAGCACAAGGCAGAAGATACTTGACAAGGGGGAAGGGACAGGGACAGGGACAGGCCACGCTGGTCCAGGTCT
This sequence comes from Geosmithia putterillii, assembly GCA_900188575.1. Lineage (NCBI taxonomy): Eukaryota > Fungi > Ascomycota > Sordariomycetes > Hypocreales > Bionectriaceae > Geosmithia > Geosmithia putterillii. The sequence goes on along the minus strand of FYEU01000313.1, from coordinate 2,236,577 downwards.
GACAGGGCTATCCTAGTAGTACAATGTATTACGGAGTACGAGTATGGAGTATGTGTAGTACTAAGTAAGTATTTCTCATTTTTGTTTGCTAACAATGGCAGTCTTTTGTCGACTCAGTATTACTCGTACATCGTACATCGTACATCGTACATGGCACATGCGCACGAGCACGCTGTCATTGAAGCTGTACAGATATACCCGTGGAGTAGTACTACTAGTAGCAGTAGTAGTAATGGGTATTACTACATAGTGTTGCAGAGTACGAGTACGGAGCACGGGGACTGAACACTACTAGTACTTACTAGTAGTATTAGAGAGCAGAAATGCGTGTACAGCGTACATCGTACTAGAATAAAAGCCCCATGTAACGTCGGTGGATATTCTACATCTGACACACACAGCAACCACTGCCTTGGACTCTTTTTCCTTTGCAGGCCTTGCAGGGGGGGGTAAAAAGAAGAAAGAAACAATCCAAGGGATTTGCAGTCTCGTCGAGTGTGCCGGACAGGGCTCTCTGCTCATATAGCCGTGTCCATATATACGTCATATGGAGCATCGCGCGTCCCTTGACATTGACTTGCCCATTTACACAGAATCCCCCGACTTGGAAGGAGCGTCTTTAAATGCCGATAGCGGTCCCCTGCCCTTTCACTGCTCGACCTTTTTTCCCCTCTTGGACGCCCATTTACACCACTCGACCACTCCGAGAACAGAGGACGAGCATATTACGGATCCTCCATACACTCCCACTCCATACCATACCCTCTCTCCATACGCCCCATACGCGCCGCACACAGCATCCCCACACCTCTTCTTGACTGGTCCGGCTGGTTTCAAGAAAACAAGAAGCAGACGCTTCCTATACGACTCTCTCTCTCCTTGACTCTCCTTGGCTCCCTCTCTCGCCGTTCCTTTTCGTCCTTTTATTGGTATACCAAGAAGCAACGAAACAGAAAAAAACACGCGTTCGAAGGAGATGAGAAACGTAGAGTAAAGGGGAAGAGAAAAAAAAAACATACGAGTATATACAAAGGGGGGGGGGTTGCCCGGTTGAAGAGTTTGAACAGAGCTAAACACTTTTCCCTCCGTCTACTTCCCCTCTTCTTCGCCCACACCTTCTCTGCTTATTTACATACCTTTCCCTCCCTCCGCCATCCTGGATACGTCCGTTCTCTTCCTTTCCGTGAGGACCACGGATCGAGGGGCCGCGGAAAAGGGTATGCGCCGTCGACGCCGTTGGCACACACTCATGATGCTCATCGGCTCAGCCACGCTGACGGCTCTGGCCGGGAGATATGTACTGCGGCAGGGCAGTGGCCCGCAGCAGCCGGAGCTATCACACCAGCACCGAGCAGACCAGTCACTCCAAGAAAGGTGGCAGACCTGGACATGGAAGCAGCAGACGCAGGAACAGACCGAGAGCGAATGGCATGATGCCAGTGAATTCAGCTGCTTTAATTCTCGCCTCCCCAACATCACCGTCTTCGCCACGGGTGGTACCATAGCCGGCTCCTCCAGCAGCAGCCGCGACATGACGGGCTACGAGATTGGCTCCCTCGGAGTCTCAGCCCTCATCAGCGCTGTCCCCGAACTGTGCAACATCAGCAACGTCCGTACCGTCCAGATCTCCAACATTGGAAGCCACAATATTCGGAGCGACACCCTCGTCCGCCTCTCTCGGAATATACAACGCGATCTCGACAGTGTCTACACCCAGGGTGCCGTCGTCACGCACGGCACCGACACCCTTGAGGAGACGGCCTTCTTCTTGGACCTGACGGTCAGCAGCGAGAAGCCCGTCGTCGCCGTTGGAGCAATGCGACCTGCCACGGCCGTCAGCGCCGACGGACCTATGAACCTCCTCACTGCCGTGGCGCTGGCTGCCGATAAAGATGCTCGCGGACGGGGAGTAATGGTTGCCATGAACGACCGCATAGGCGCCGCGCGCTTCACCACAAAGACGAATGCCAACCGCCTTGATGCGTTCCGTGCCCCCGAGCAAGGATACCTGGGTGTCTTTGAGAACACGACCCCGGTATTCTTCTACCCCCCGGTCCGGCCGTCAGGGCACCGCCACTTTGCCCTACCACCGGACGACGATAGTGAATATGGCAAAGTCCGGAGTCTGCCGAAAGTCGACATCCTCTACGCTCACCAGGAGCTCGAGCCCCGACTATTTAGGTCGGCAGTCGACCTGGGCGCCCGGGGGGTTATCCTTGCTGGTGTAGGCGCGGGCTGGTGGCCCACAGCCGCGCGGTACGAAGTCGACGCCGAGGCCGCGCGGGCCGGCGTCGTTGTCATGACCAGCAGCCGGTCACAGTCCGGCTTTGTGGACGACAGCAGCGGCGGAATAGGCTGTGGTTTCCTCGACCCCCAGCGCTGTCGGGTACAGCTCCAGCTGTGCCTCGAGCTTGGTATGTCGACCGACGAGATCCGCAACGTGTTTCGTCACAGGTAATGCGCTTTGCTCTGACCTCTCGCAAGCTCGAGGCATTCCCTCGTTTGTTCTCGCACGCTCACGACATGCTTGCTTTTTGGGATAACAAACGAGGGACGAAACTAGGGAGGATTCCTGTTTTGCTTTTTCCGGCTGGGGGGCTGGTTGGTATTGATACAAGGGGCGGATTCATGATTCCATAACGGCGTTGGGGGCCAACATGACGATTTTTACAATGTAGCTGCGACAGCTTTTGCCATGGGCTTGGAGTCTATTATCTTTTTTTCGTTCTGGGCATAGGTATTTACAAATAAAGGAAAAGCACACGAGGTATTCTTTCTAATGGTCAACTTTTCTGTTTTTTAATATACATGGCAATGGTGAAACCACACACACGCTAAAGCAATGACACGTCCCCTTTTTCCCCAGGCGCCTCTTGCCTCCCCTGGTGATGTGCGCATCCCGTTAACATCATGTGACGGACTAGTAATGCAAAATTTGTTGATACATCATTTTCCTCTTTAACCCTTGTGAGGAATTACGCCGTTGGAACCCTTGTCTTGTCTTGCCTTGCGCCCCCCCCCCTCCCCTCTTATCCTTTGGCCTTGGCGGTTGGTTGGTAGGTGTTGTACTACCAAGTACAGAGTGCGACGTGCAGGTACAGTGTAAGCTGCACGTATGCGCAGAGTACGAAGTACAGAGTAAAACAGAGATGCGTGTACATGGACAGAGCAGAGCCCCAGCGAATGCCGGCTTTCACACGGCTTTGTCTGACACGAGACACGGCACGCAGACCGATGCATGATGTGATGCTCTGCAGCTTCCCGCATGGAGCAGGAGTCTGCAGCCAATTCGCGGGCAAAGCTGTGAGTACACCGAACCGTCACCGCTCGGTATGACGGACCAAGGAAGCTTCATTGAAGAGTGCGAAGAATGTTCGAAATGGATGAAACGGGGGTACGAGTACAAGTGTGACTTGACTTGCAACAATGCCAGATGTACGAATAGAGATAGGGACTACAAGGGTAATAAAAGCTGCACCCGTAGATCTTCGGCACCCAAACATCATTATTTGATTATCCGTCAGTACCTTCAATGTTTAATAGATGATGCCGCGGTTTTATTTGGCAAACCCCTTCAGAGCTACCACCCGCATCCAAGAATCCCTCTCGTCCAGCTGACACGAGTCTACCACAAGCCACCTTGCGACTACAAAACTGCCAGTTAAGCTGTTCAGAGCAATGGTGATTCCCCAGGTCCATACATGGACACACACATTGATTTCATATTATATATCAAGACTCACAGCCCCGTGGTGTAACCTTTGACGACCTCGTGATGCCCACGAGAGGCACGGGGCACGCCTTCTCTTTAGATGCTTGGTTCAAGCGCTTGGTTCAATAAATGACTATAGAAAGACCCCCTCGGAAACCATGGCACTGTTTGTAGCATACCTAGAGAGACACATTCCCACAACTCGTCCTTTCACGTACAAGTAGGCACAAAACTGTTGTACACGGCCCAGCCAGTCTTGCCCCTAATCTTGAACGATATATCTCACACGCTGTGCTCCAAGATTAGCACCCGAGTGAAGCCTGCATGTTTCCCTTGTCTTTTTCAACGTCTAGGATGATGTGCTACACTCCATATCTGCTACATCCTCACAAGCAGCCGTGTTACTTCCAGGTCGGAGTCGTACTCGCAACCACTTAGCCGGACGGTAACACGGAAGCCGAAGACGAGCCGCCGCATGCCTCTGTATCGGCAATGCCACTTATGTTCTAGAATGCCAGGTTTCGTAAAAAACATGGGTAGTCTACGAAGCTGTTTCTTCGATTTACGGAAGTGAGCCGGCGAACGGCACTCCTGAGACCAACATGAGACTTCACACAGTCAAGAAGAGTTGATGCCTCCCCTGAATCAACGCCCGAGCCTCTAGAACCGATATCGCGGTGCACGCTCCCGAAGATTATCTAAATGGGCGTGGGAGCAGGGTGAAGGAAAACGACAAGGACATTATGCATTCCACGGAGAGACGGGAATAATGTAATGATGAAACAACTGCTACCTCGGAAACCAATCCCCATGACATCAAAGGGGATAGAATCCGGCAGAGACATGGATATGAAGGAGGATGAGGATGTCGGCCGACCTGGGCCGTGATGGTAGCAGAACCAGGGAGCCTCGACTTATTCACATAGCCAGCCGTCCGTATGCCACCTGCATCGGCCTTCTGTGTCAGACTCTTGCATACGGCCCGGTCCGTGAGAGTGATTGTGTCGGCCGTATCGACCCAACCAGAGCCTACCATCACACGCCCGTGGCCCATCCATCTAAAAGCAAGCAGCTAGCATACGTTGCATGAAACTCAGACAGCCTCGCGATAATCGTGACAGGACCACGAGAGATACTCATCACTTTTGCTACCTACGGGTGCCCTCGTTCAGTTTGCGCACGCCTTCAATTTCAGGAAACACACGCCGGATCAAGTGAGAGACCCCGGTTCATGCTTTCGTTCGAGTGTTGCTATTTGACTCCGATATGCCACCAGCGGCCGCCGCGCACATGCCAACGCCAGGCGAACAGGGTGTCAACTGATGGTGCAGACTGAGGTCACTTTCGCATACCTATTTACTGTGTCAGTTCGAGTGCCCGGTCCTGGGCGATGGCCCTGAATACGGATTCGATGCTGGCCTGCGTTGATGATGAGCCCAATCTGTGACGGTTTGCCGAATTCCACGAATGGCTGTGGACCGCAGGACGGCCTCTACACTCCGCCCACTTCATCAATAACATTTCCTAGGCCGGGGGATCGGATTTGCCAAGCGACTCGATCTTCATCTTGTATGGGATAGCGATCATATGGGCTTGAAAGCCCTACCACTCTTTCTCTTGGAACCAGAATTTTAGGCGCAGCTGGCGGGAATCGCAAGGCCCCTCATCAGAAAAAAGGCAAAGCTCCTGAGGGCTCTATCGAAAGACGGCTCTTGGGCTTCTTTCCCCCATCTGGCCTTCGTGGTGCTCGAGAGTGGTCTCTCTATTGGCAAGATGCGCTGCCCGGTTCCTGGATAGGTGAAATGGACTGCGTAGCAAGCAGTAGTCGAGGAAGTGATGAATACCGAAAGCCTGTTAGACCGCTGATGCCACTATGGCGAACGTCGCTTCAGTTGACTCAACAAGATATATTTCCCTTCAGAGACGCCATGCAATTACCATGTATCTCAATCTAATAGATGTAGATATAGATCCCTCCTACGAAACGCACTCACCTGGATACATGTAGCGAGCTCGACGATATACATGGCTGTCGTCATGGGGCCGATGCCAAGTCAGGCTTTCGACGACGTTGCGGGAGAGCGAGGCCTTCCAGTCACCGCTGTCCTTTGCTCCCTATTGGGGCTGTTGGTAGCGGCGGGACCTATGACAGCCGTAATGTGCAGTGTGCTCATAAATAACTGGACGGGCACCCACAGTTGTAGGTAGACGAGATTGAGGGCGATTGCAAGGTCATGTTTGATGCAATGGTGGCACACAGCTTAGTAGGTATATTCCATGATGGCCGTTGGCGTGGAAGGACTTGGCTTCGCAATGTGACAGAGAAAGTTACACAAGAGTAGGCGCAGCGGAAGAACACATGTGGTATTCGGGTAGCAGTTGAAATCGATGCGGTTGCTCCTGCCTTTCGCAGGTAGAGGATGTTTATAGATTAAAGCAAGACGCACCTTCAGGATACTTCCTACTGGAATGCACGACTTCGCCCCTTTACTGTTTCGAAAGCCCTCGAAGTTTATAGCGGAATTTTCCGATACTAGACCTTGCGCTGCAGTTGCTAAAAGGGTTGAACGTTGGGCCGTTATCGATCTGGAGTGGGCGCAGTTATGTGCAGGTCGATGCAATACTGGTTGGCCGCAGACAAGGTTCTTAAGGGCATACACTCGCCGTCCCGTCTCAATATGCAGCCATTCTCCCAAGGAGAATCACATCACATTGGACCTTGTCAACTTGTCCCCTCCTGGTATCGGGGCTTCGGGGAGCAGGAGCTCATCGCCACGAGGTCCATAAAAGGAGCAGTACGGTATGCAGATGGAGGACGCTTTCGATCGAGAAGACGGCACCTGCGGAGGGATGTCACCATGAGGGTCCAATGTATACTTTCCGAGGGGTATTAGGTGATCTGTTTAGTTTAGTCTGGTGTTTATTTTCATCTCAAGTCCGCTGCATCGCCATAAGTAGTTTGGATAGTCGAGTCAACATCCATGGTGCGTCCTTTAACGATCAGGCTGCTCTGGGTTGGGGGGTATCCCAGTCAAACAGCCAATCTCGTATGGTTTGTCTGCTGCATGTGAGATAAGAGCCAACATTGCAGATACGGGACAATACTGATAGGTATTCGTCTAGATGTCTTGAATGGTGATCCATCATTGAAGATTAGTACGTTGTATGAATGCAAAGCCGAATTCCGCGACCGAAAGCGATGTACGGAGTATTACTACTAGCACGAGTAGTAATAGTAGTAATAGTAGTAGTACTCCGTAGTAGTAAAATAATACGGGACAGAAGGAGTTGGAGTAGGAATTGGCAATTGCGTTCAGCGCATAATCGGGTCTGCCTCTGCATTCAGTTGCGAGTACGAGTAATTAGCGGCAGGAACTCCCCATGGAAGCGTCTCCCTCGTCTCACTTGCCCCACGTTCCCGTAGTGCATGCGCCCCCCTGCCGAGCCAACGCTGCTGTCCTTGGCCCCTGCCGTTAATGGACAATTGCCAATGGCCCTGCCGTAGCGGCCCTGTTGTGGCCCTGTTGTGGCCCTGTTGTTCCCCTGCCATGGCTCGTAATATCGTATCGTATCGCATTCGCATGCCATGCCTCCTGCAAGCCTGATAGGCAAGGGATCATTACAGTGTACAATATACCCGTATTTATAGCATGAATACATCTCAACGTCGTAAAGAGTACGGTGTGTTCATACTCGTACAGCGTACTCGTAAGGCCGTGAGAGCATTGGTGAGCGATTCTATCAAGTACACAGCCACGCGTTCAACTTGGCCACCCAGTGGGTCAAGACCCAGGCAAGACCCAGATTGCCAGACACCAGAGTCAAAGGCTCTAGGCTGCGTCGCGCCCCTCATGGAAGGAAGCCCGGACGCCCGCCTCCCTAGGCCCCCCTGTAGATTTTTTGTTCTGCCTTGCTGCCGTCTCAGTCTCCCCCGCTGGCGCTGCAGGTGTACGAGCGCACTCGTAGGTCGACTGCTCGTATTATTATGGACTCCCAACACTGTAATACGGGTAAGCCTCCAAGCAATGACGCCAGCCGTGGATAGTTTCCGGATACTTGCTAGTAGTATTGCCCGCAGCCCATTAACACACCATCCGCAAACCTGTCTTGCATCCTGCGCTTTCTCTCTCGCTTTTTTCCCCTTGTTTTCTTCTTTACAGCAACCTCTTGCTTCCATCCCCATCATTCGTTTCGGGGCTCTCAACGCATCGTCCTCATATCTGATCCCCTCTGATCCCTTCGATCTCTTTTAACTCGTTCGACCATGTCCGCCTCGTAAAGCCCGACCGAAGTCCAACGTCCCACACATCGACCTGCTGGTGCGACGCCGCCGCCAACTGCTCGACGTTGACGACCTTGCGACGCCGCCAATAACGAGACGGAGCATTCACGTTACCGTTACCTTGAAAACGCGATCACTTCTCGACCCCAACATCAAATCAGCTTAGCTGCTTTTCCCCATGGGGAGCCGTTCCACATTCGCTTAATACTAGGCCGCGCCCGCCAAGCCTCCCATCTCCCTCATCATGACGGCCATGGGGGCAACGGAGAAGCGCCCGAGCCTCTCCCCGGCGCCGGCTGGAGGACAGGAGGCCTACTTTCGCTTCATCGACCGTGCTGTCATGCTCAAGAACGACATCCTCCGGCGCATCGTCGCAGCCTTCGTTTGGCTGTACCAGCGGACCATTGTCGATCTCATCCTGCGACAGAAGCAGGTCATCATCTCCAATGACGGCCGGCATATTCCTCTAGCCATTGAGCTGGAGACGCCTCTCATTGATTCCCGCCGTGGCCTTTCATACGTGTCCAACAACATTCGCACCTCTCGGTACACCGTCTTGAACTTCATCCCGAAACAGATATTCTTCCAGTTCTCTCGCGTTGGCAACTTTTACTTCCTCTGCGTCGGTGTTCCACAGACAATCCCTGGACTCTCTACCACTGGCTCATATACCACCATTCTCCCGCTCATGTTCTTTGTCCTCGCCACCATCATAAAGGAAGGCTACGACGACTACCGACGATACCGTCTCGATATGATTGAGAATGCCAACTTCGCGACAGTACTTGGGAGGAAGGACAGATACACAGGAAAGGAGGAATCCTTTCTGGATAGGTGGAATCCGCTTCGGGCCAAGAACGACACGAAACCTTGGCCGACTCCGGACGAAGAGTTTGAGGGCGTTCGTTGGGTTCCCACACGATGGAGCAACATCAAGGTTGGCGATGTCCTTCGCCTATGCCGTGACGAGCCCGTCCCCGCCGACATGATCTTGCTACACAGCAATGACGAAAACAACTTGGCATACATAGAAACCATGGCGCTCGATGGTGAGACGAACCTGAAGAGCAAGCAGGTGTGCCACGCGCTGCAGGGCTGCGACTCGATATCCGGCATTGCTCAGTGCGGTGCTGAGCTTGTTGTCGAGGACCCCAACCCTGATCTGTACAACTTTGACGGTCGCGTCACCGTGGGGGGAAAGGCCGTGCCCCTGACACTGAACGAGGTCATCTACCGTGGCAGCATCCTCCGAAACAACACCTTCGCCGTTGGTGTTGTCATCAACACGGGCGAAGAGAGCAAGATCCGCATGAACGCCAATCAGAACCCCCAGGCCAAGAAGCCTGCACTCGAGAGGGTCAACAACAAGATTGTTGTTACGCTCGCCATCTACGTCGTCGTCTTGTCCGTGGGTGTATCGATGGGCTACGTCGATTGGCACAAGGAATATGAGAGACATGCCTGGTACTTGACCAATGCGGCGGTCCCGTTTCACGAAATCATCATTGCTTTCATCATCATGTTCAACAATGTCGTCCCTCTATCGCTATACGTTACCCTCGAGATTGTCAAGATTGGTCAGCTTCTGATGATGAACTCGGACATCAACATGTACGATGAGGAATCCGATACGCCCGCGCGATGCAACACCAACACGATCCTCGAAAATTTGGGCCAGATTGGCTACATATTCTCCGATAAGACTGGTACCCTGACGGACAATGTTATGAAGTTTCGGAAAGTCAGCGTCGCCGGGACCGTCTGGCTACATGAGATGGACCTCGAGGCCACGGAAGACGAAACCACGTCGTCCAGCGCTGACGGTAGCGCCAGCAGTAGCGACGCGTCCAGCATCCGCAAGCCGCAGCCCATCTCAGTCGTCGTGCCGGATCCCAAGCCCCGAGCGGTTGCTGACACGCCCATCAGCCCATCCAGGCCATCGATGGGGAGACGGTCCGTGTCGGTAGGAAGACGATCGTCGTCTCACTGGCAGTCCACCGGACGGCCTGATCATGTCCAGCCAGAAGTCAACACAGACAATCTTTTGGAGTATATAAGGCTTCGGCCGCACTCTTCCTTTTCGCGCAAGGCAAAAGAGTACTTGCTTGCCATGGCTCTATGTCACACCTGCCTGCCAGAGAAGCGCAATGGCAAAATCGAATTCCAGGCTTCATCTCCGGACGAGCTTGCCCTAGTCAAGGCAGCCAAGGAGCTGGGGTACAATGTTCTGCATCGCAGTCCCCGGTCCATTACCCTCAGGGTGGACCAGGAGGATGGCCAAGGCGAGGAGCAGACATTTCAGATTCTCGATGTCATCGAATTCAGCAGCGCACGGAAGAGAATGTCCATCATTGTGCGTTACCCGGATGGGCGCGTCTCGATCATCTGTAAGGGCGCAGACTCGGCCATTATGCCCAGGCTCAGGATGTCATCGCTGGCCAAGCAAAAGGCCACCGAGGCACGACAGAGCGCAGACCTGGAACATGAGAGGCTGCGTCTCAGCGAACACCAAGATTTACGACGCAGCTATGGCGACCGGAACAGCCTGACCATCCGCCGCCATCCGCGCATCTCGATGGAAATGAGACACGCCGAGGCCCCCAGGAGTAGTTCTTTCGAGGCGTCCAGGCTGTTTAGACGCTCGCATGATCGCCCAAGGTTGTCCCTCGCTACCAGAGGCGTGTCATTTGACGGTCGTCGACAGAGCCAGTACCTCTCACCAGCTGTACACAGCCCCCTCCCATTGCCAGAACGCTTTGCCTTCCTCGAGGACCGCGCCTTTATGAGCGAATCGGACGTCTTTACCAAGTGCTTCCAGCACCTTGAAGAATTCGCCTCAGAGGGTCTACGAACCTTGCTCTATGCACAGCGATTTATACCGGAGGCAGACTATGTGTCGTGGAAAAAGACCTACGATGAGGCCACAACATCGCTTTCCGATAGACAACAGCGCGTCGAGGAGGCTGGCGATCTTATTGAGCAGTCCTTCGACCTGGTCGGGGCTACGGCCATCGAAGACAAGCTCCAGCAGGGGGTGCCGGAGACGGTGGATAGGCTCCGCAAGGCCAACATCAAGATGTGGATGCTCACGGGCGACAAGCGCGAGACAGCCATCAACATTGCGCACTCGGCACGCATATGTCGCCCCGGATCCGACATCTACATCTTGGATGTGACCAAGGGTGCGCTAGACTCGCAACTGGCAAATCTGGCAGAGGATCTCCAGGCAGGCCCCATGCACAGCGTGGTGGTGATTGACGGAGCAACGCTGAGCGTGGTGGAGAAGTCGCCAGAGCTGTCGGCTCAGTTCTTTGGCGTCATGGTTCAGATTGACTCGGTCATCTGCTGCCGAGCGTCGCCAGCCCAGAAGGCTCTCTTGGTCACGACAGTGCGGTCGCGCCTGCGCTCGCTCAAGGGCTCTAAAAAGCGTGGACTAACCCTATCCATCGGTGACGGCGCCAACGATCTGGCTATGATCCAGGCTAGCCACGTCGGTGTGGGTATCTCGGGCAAGGAGGGTCTCCAGGCAGCACGCGTGGCGGACTACTCGATTGCGCAGTTCCGCTTCCTGCAGCGCCTGCTCCTGGTGCACGGGCGATGGAACTATGTGCGGACGGCCAAGTTCATCCTGTGCACCTTCTGGAAGGAGATGTTCTTCTACCTACCGACAGCGGCATACCAGCGGTACAACGGATACACTGGAACATCGCTGTACGAGTCGACGTCCCTGACCGTCTTCAACACCCTCTTTACGAGCCTGTGCACCATCTGCATGGGCATTTGGGAGCAGGACCTCCAGGCCGAGACGCTACTTGCCATACCTGAGCTGTACGCCTACGGGCAGCAGAACAAGGGGCTCAACCTATACAACTACACCCGGTGGATGTTCCACGCCGCCTGCCAGGGTATCATCACCTGGTACGGCGTGTGGGCGGGGTATGGGTGTTTTGTACCAAGCAACAAGGACCAGGGACTGTATGCGCTCGGTCAGCTGACCTTTACTGTTGGCATCCTCTGGATCAACTGGAAGCTATTGTATGTTCTCATCCCCCCCACTCAGAATTACTCTTGAATCAAACGCTAATGTCTTTGTAGCATCTTTGAAACCCATCACAAGACATCGGTGGTCATGTTCTGCTTCTTCCTGACCACGTTTGGCTGGTGGGCCTGGAGCGCCTTCCTTGACGGCGTCTTCGCCCCCAGCCCGTCGGGTCCCTATGCGATCCGCGGCACCTTCACCACCAAGTATGGGACCGACGCCACGTGGTGGGGAACAGTGTTCATCGTGCTCGGCTTCCTTGGCCTGATGGAGATGGTTATCAAGGTTATCAGGCGCAACGTGCGTGTCTTGACGCTTGCGACCCGACGGTGGAAGAGGAACAGGAGAAACAAGAGCCAGCCCCGGTCATCTCCGTGGTGGAAGTTTGGTCACAAGCGATCGGGTAGCAGCGGTAGCGTCAGCAACAGCATTGATCAAGATGGCATCGATGTCGAAGTCGACGACGAGGACAAGGTGGACATGCTCGACACGGAGCTCTGGCAGGAGCTGGAGCAGGACCCCATTATTTTTGAGAAGCTCACGAGAATGGCACGTGAGGGCGAAGACGTCGGTGACTTTGACGAGGAAGATGGCGAAGAAGAAGATGTGCAACAGGTGTTGGCAGGGACGGAGAAGAAGAGCTGGGTATCTGTCCAGATGGACAGGCTGAACAGCAGGATTCGAGCGTGATTTTTACATGTTGTTTCTGTTCTAGTTGTTTCATATGTCATGACGATATATCCCCCTCCTTATATAGACTTTCTTTCTCGGTTTTATTTTCTGGTACATGATGGAAATGAATATGCAAATTAAGTAAAGTATATTTGATGATACTGATTCTTTAATATCGTGTCGTATGCTGAATATGCGAGGCGTTGTATTACTTAGTCTTGTGTTGTTCCTGTTCCTCCTGTGGCTTCTCCGTCGTGGCAGCTCCTTCCTCGACAGCGCGAGTGCTGTTGTTGTCGTCGGCCTTAGTTTTGAGGGGTGTCTGGCGCGGCGGCGAAGGGAGGGCCTTGCCGATAATCTCGACGGTGGGAAAGGCAATGGGGACGAGGCAGAGGGAGGTGATACCGAGGGCAAAGTTGACCCAGGAGGCAGCGCGGATGCCCTCGAGGGAGGTGGGGTCCCAGGCCTTGACGCCGCCAACGTTTTCGACGGACGTGCCCCTGGCGTGGGCCATGGCAGCGGTCTGGGCGGCAGTGCTGATGGCGAGGCCGATGGCGCGGCCGAGCTGGCCGGCGGCGTTGATGAGAGCACCGCCGACAGCCTGATCCTCGGCGGGCAGGGCGCGCGAGGTGAAGAGGGTAAGGGAGGGCCAGGCGGTGTCTGCGCCAACGACGGCGAGCAGCATGCACCACATCCCGCGGGCAAAGTAGCTCGTATCACCAGGGATCCCGGGCACGGCATAGAGCAGGTTGCAGATCGAGACGGATAGGTTGCCCGTGGCGAGGATGAAGACGGTGGGGACGCGGTGCATGAGCTGGGAGACAATGACGGCGACGACAGCGCCGCCGACGCCCGTGGGGATGAAGCGCAGCATGGTCTGGATGGGCGAGCGGTCCTGGTAGTCCTGGAAGAAGTAGGTGGCGAAGACGAGGTAGTTGTTGAAGGAGGCAAAGCAGAGGCACATGATGGCCATGACGGCCGAGAAGCGTGCGCTGCGGAACATGGAGATCTTGACCAGCGGCCGGCGCCCACCGCTGGCTACCCGCGACTCGAGCCGCAGCTGCCACAGCACGAAGAGCGCCAAGATCAGAACCGACACCACGATGAGCACGGGGATCCACGGCGTCGACCACCCGACAACATTGCCCTCGGTCAGCGAGAAGAGTAGCAGCAATAGCCCAACAGTCACCAGGAATGCGCCCACCCAATCCACGGCCGACAGTGCCGTCTGCCGCCCGTTGGTAGTGTTTGCTTTCTGGGCCGCGGCCACATGCGGCGGTGGCGACGGGATGATGAAGAAGCCCGCAACTGATATGCACCCGCCCATAATGGCGCCTGCACCAAACACCCACTTCCAGTTGGCGTACTGGGCTATAAAGCCGGAGACGATGTTGCCCAGCACGCTGCCGAGGGGGGCACCGGAGGCTGCGTCTTCAGTGTCAGCAGACATTCACTATCCAGAGCAAAATGACGTAGGAACGTAGAGGAGGATGCCTACCATATGTCGAAAAGGCATAGTTCTTTGCTCGGCCGGGCGGAAATGTGACGCCCAGGATGCCGATTGCAGTGGGGACATTGGCAGCGGCGCCCTGCCATAATTGTGTCAGCTCGACATTGCGGGCAAGAAGGCATTCAAGGATAGAAGAGGACGAGGCTAGAGTGATATCGGGAACGTACCAGTCCGTGTAACCCCCTAAACAGGTCGAAGCCAATCTCATTCGGCACAAACGCATTCGCAACCGACATGATGGTCACCCATACCGACCCACCGATGAAGATGAGGCGCTTGCCGTAGATGTCGGCGATGCGGCCCCAGACGAGGAGGAAGCACCCAAAGGCCAGGGCGTACGACGACACGATCCACTGCTGTCGGCTCTCGGGTATGTTGAGGTCCTTGCCAATTGTGGGCAGGATGATGACGACGGATTGGAGGGAGAGGGTCTAACACATAATTAGGTCAGTGCTGATGCCTTCGGCGGCCCTGGCAGGAGCCGTTCTCGCTTCGCTTGCCCAAGGGACCCGCGGCCTAGGAGGGAGGGAGAAGACGTACATTGAGAAAGGCAGCCCCCGTAACTGTGGCTACGAGAGCGATGCACCGCGCCTTGGAGAAGGGCAGGGGAGGCTGCTCGTCCTCGTCCTTGGAGCTGTCCGACGTGGAGACGACGTCGGGAGAGATTTTTTTTTCATCGTCGTAGTCTTCGCCCCTTCTCAGCGCCTCATTTTCCTTGCCATGCGGCGAAGAGGAAGTGTTCCCCGCGTGTTGCGATGCTCCGACATGTGATATGCCAATGTCGTCGGCGTCCGTCGGTGCGGGGACCGATGTCGGCGGTGAGCCGTCGGGCTTTTGGTCCGGACTCATTGTTACACTCTCTCCCGTCAACCGGAGCAATCAATGGATATGGCCGCCCAAGATATCTTCCATTTAACTTGAAGAATATAGGAGTAGAAAAGGAAGGAAGAAGAAAAAGAAGGGTTCAATCAATTCAACCGCCCCAGGAAGATGGGACCGGGCCACCTAATGGCGTGCGACCGCGCGCGCTGACAGGCAAAGCGCGAGAGCCGGTGGGGACCAAGGGACTAAACTAAGGTATGATTACGCTGCCATACAGTTTTTTTCCATCTTCTCCGGCAAGTATCGCCGGCAAGTGTCTCTTTCTGTCCCGAGGGGTCTGCCGTCCATCTCTCTACTCGTAGTCAAGTGTTGGTTGGCTCCCTTTGGATGCCTAGCTCATCAATTCCCTCCTAGCTAGTATTTGTTTGGCATTTGGCATTTGGCATTTGGCAGTTCGTAGCTCCTAATAGTTAGAGGTTGACACTCCATGTGCCTGTATGAGTGCTAGGATTTATTTGGCAGTGTGTTTTCCCCCAGTGTTTCTCTTGTTCCCTGCTTCTCTATACAGCATTTGATATCTGTTTCACTCGGCATGTCTCGCGTTCATTCTCCAGCTTATTCCCGCATCACCGTCTGATCGTCCCGACCATCCAAATCCTCCCTTACCGTCGTCTTCTCGTCTTACATTCGTCTGCATCAGCAGCAATTGCCACCACCATGTATTCCCTTACCCTCATCACTTCAATTACCCTCATTCATACATTCATTCACTCATTCACCCACTCATTCACCGAATACATATCACTGGTATGAATGACCTCAGACTCACTTCACTTTCCGCACATGAGACTAAATGTTTGCGCACCATGCCTTTTCCATTCATAATACAAAGAAAGTTCCTCTCTCCACTCGCAACAGCAAGTGTGTCTCTGCGCCCAGTTTAATAAAAAAAACAAAACCAACAACTGTCCGGAATTGAGTTGCAACAAAGTAACACCCCCTTCCGCCATTTCTTTTTTTGTCTCGAGTTTCTTTTTCATCGTGCTGCCTGTCTGCCTGTCTGTCTGACAAAGCAGTCCCCGTCTCCCGTGGGCATCATTCACAGAAAAAGTTCAAGTTCTTGTCTCCATGAGTCGTTTCATCTTGAGTTTTCTTTCCCAAAGCCTCGCTAGCCCCTGTGAACCTTTTTTTCCAGTCCAGTCAAACCCCGTTCCTCAACCCTCAAAAGAGGGGGTGAAATGCAGAGTCCGCAAACGTCTCAAGATTCAAGAAAAAAAGAGAGAATAGAGTTTAAAAAAAGAAAGCTTGAAACCCCATAATAAAAACAGATGAGATAGAAAAACGTGAGAGAGAGAGGTGTATGTGTGTGTGTGTAAGAGGGAGGGGAAGATGGTGGGCGCGCAAAAATAGACGATTCAATCATACAAAGAGATGCAGCGTAATACCAGTAGTACTGTACTCGAGTATAAGAGCACAACTACCGGTAGTACTGCTACTAGTAGTAGCAATAGTGGTGGCGTAAGAAACAGCATGTGACGTCTGCCCACCGCTGCACCTGCTCGCCATCGCAACTACCACCAACCACGACGCTCGGCCTTTTGTCGTTCCTCTGCCTCCTCATCTCTCCCATCTTCAAATCGCGCCGAGTCCAGTGGTTTAGGATCTAGTGGTAGTTGCCACCCCAGCCGCGCTGCTGCTGTTGCTGCTGCTGACCCTGGCCGGCTCCGTAGTAGCCGCCGCTGCCGAAGCCGCCCTGGCCGTAAGAGCCGTAGGGGGTGCTGCCGTGCTGGGTGGCGCCGCCATAGGCAGCGCTGCTGCCATGCAGACCTTGGTTCTGCAGGTGGTTGGGGTATCCGGCGTAGGCACCGGCGCCAATCTGCGTCTGGGGAGGGGGGCCGCCGGCCTGGCTGGCGGCGGCGTTGGTAGCCGCGGCCGATCCGGGGCGAGCGCCGCCAATAGAGGGCGACGGGCCCGAGGCGCCCTTGGAGTCGCCAAACGGCTTCAGGTCATCGCCTGAGGCGCCGGCGTTGCCTGGCTGGCCCTGGCCACCAAAGCCCTGGCCCTGCGACTGGAACGACGAGGCGCCGCGCGAGAAGCCCTCGTTGACGCTGCCAAAGCTGCTGCCGCCGAGGCCGGGGGCACCGCCGGCAGCCTGCGTGGCGCTGGCACCGGCGCGGCCATAGTCGCCGAGGCCCGAGCTGATGCCGTTGTCGCGGTGGAGAGACGACTGGGCAAACGAGGCCGGCGAGCTGGCGTGGTCAAAGGGGGCGCTGGGGGACATGGCATAGGGCTGACCGTACATGCCGCCCTTGCCACCGTACGGACCAAATCCGCCCTGGCCATAGCCAGAGTAGTACTGGTGGTAGTAGGGGTTGCTAAAGTACGGGTGGTTGTACCCGGGGTACTGCTGCGCGTGCGAGTGCGGCTGGGTGCCAGGGGCACCAGCAGGCTGCTGAGGCTGGCCAGCCTGTTGCTGGGCCTGCGCAGTGGGGTTGGGGGTCGTGTGGCCGCTGTTCTGAGCGTCGCTGCTGGCGGCGCCGAATCGGGGCTGGCTGTGCATGCCGCTCTGAGGGTACTGGCTGAGGTTATCAGCCTGCTGCGAGGCACCGTAGGCGCCAAAGGGACGCTGCTGTCCCGGGACGCTCTCCTGCTGGCCCTGCTGCTGGGCGAACTGCTGCCCGTAGTAGGCGTAGGGGTTGCGGTCCTGCTGGTTGGCCGTGTAGTACGACGAGTAGTCGCTGGGAGCCGAGCTGAGCCCGACGCCGACCGGCTGGGAGGGCGGCTGCGACGTCTGGCCGGCAAAGGAGTCGAAGGGGGGCTGGGCGGCGGGCGTGACCTGCTGGGCAAAGGGGTCCAGAGGCTTCTGGGCGCCGTCCTGGGCAGCGGGCTGGCCGAAGCGACCGTACTGCTGCTGGCTCTGAGGGGCCGCAGCGTTGGGGCCCGGGTACTGAGCACTGGGGGCCTGGGGAGCTATAGCAAAAGGGTTCGGTCAGCACAAGACGTCTATGTGACATATTCTAATTTATAGGGGCAGCAGAGAAGGGGAAAAAAGGCTTACCAGCAGCGCCGGGCGTCTTCTGAGAAGCCTCAGGGACGGGGCCGGGCTGGGACACGGGGGGGAGAGCGGCACGGGGGTGGGACACGGGAGAGTCGACGGGGGGCTGGGCACGGGTCTCGGCCTCCTCACGCTCGCCATCGACGTCGTCGTCGCCGCCGCCGAGGTTAAAGGCGCCAAACTGGACGGCGGTGCGCTCCACCTCCCTGTTGCCGGGCATGCGGACAGCCTCCTCCTGGTGGAGGACACGCCTCTGGTGCGTGGGAGTGCGCACGGCGCGGTCGTTGGTGGCCTTGGAGGCCGAGGCGGCGTAGCCGCTCGACTGTCGCTGGGTCTGGTGCTGCTGCTGGGCAGCCGAGAGGGGGGTAGCTGTGGTACTCTGTCGAGGATCCCATGAATCAGCAGTGGTGCTCGCGGCAGTGTGGGTCGCAGGAGGCTCGGAGACATCAATAACCTGATCGAGATTCTTCTTGGTGAGGTCATCGTGGGAGGGGGTAACGGGGACTTCTGGCTCGGTGGTGCTGGCGGTAGTGGCGGGGACGGCCTCGCGGGCGACGGGAGTCGTCTCCTCGACGGGGGCCTCGGTGGGCTCGGGCTGGGACTCGGTCTCGACGGGTGCGGCTTCCGCAGAAGCATCGGGAACAGCAGCCTTGGGTTCAGCAGGCTCAGCAGGAGTGGGGGCGGGAACTTCCTGAGCGGGCTGGGGCTTCGGGGCGGGCTTGGTCGACTGTCGGAGCATGCTGGCCCACGTCTTAGCCGCAGGGGCAGCGGAGGCAGCGGCGGCGGGGGCAGGCTGGGCTTCAGCAGCGTCGGGCGCAGCAGTAGGCGCAGCAGGCTTCTCGGCAGTCCAGGCGTTGGACTCCTCGGTGGGCACAGAGAGCGGCTGGTCCTTGGGAGCACGTGTTCCGTTGGTGGTGGCAGGCTGGGTGGTGGGACGTCCACCGCGACCGCCACGTCCCCCACGGTCGGTAGCCCTGCCGCGGCCGCGACCTCCTTCTGAGACGACACGGCCACCACGAGCGGGCCGAGAGCTGGGAGCAGCCGACGATTCGTTGTTCGTGGTGGTGGAGGGGGCAGGAGTGGTGGCGTCCTTCGCCTTAGGCTTCTTGGCCTTGGAGACCTCGCCCCACTGAGAGATGTTGCCTAGCCAGAAGGGTTAGTTAGCCTGATGCAGAATCCGGAGCAAAGGGGCGTTGTTGGCAGGGCAGAAATTCCATCAATTCAGATGCGAAAAACGGCAAATGGTTGCGCGCAAGACGAGAAGCAGCGAGCTTGTGGGCAACGGGTAAATGGGAAAGGTGAACAATGTGCACGAGGCAAGGGCGATGGTGACAACTTACCCTCGGCGATGCGAGTGACGGCCTCGTTCTCGTCGCCATTGGTCTCCTGGAGAGCAAACAGCACATCGACCTCGGACCAGTCTGGGAACATTTCGCGAATGACGCCCGTCTTGGGGCCGTAGAGCTTCCTCAGCTCGCTCACGTCGCCACCCTCGTCATCAAAGGCTGAGATGGCGCCGTCGGTCGACTTTGTGTCGGGCTTGTCGCCATTGGTCCTCCGACCACCGCGGCCTGCAAAGCCTCCCCTACCACCGCGGCCGGAGCCTCTGCCGCGCGAGGCGGACGGCCTGGAAGCAACCTCGGACATGGGGAAGGAATATCGAGAGTGTGTGGTGGAGATGAATGTGCGATGAGGTTGTGGGAAAAAACCGTCAGCTGTCCTCTTTGCAGAGCGACAAGCAGATGGTTTGCTAGGGCAACGCTGCCAGGGCCCGTCGGTCGCGGTGCCTATTTGTTTTTTCTCCTAGTGAGAGCAGGGAAGAAGAAATAGAGGAGGCCGATTGCGGGCGAATCGGGTTCGGTTCGTGGAGAAGAAGCGGGAGGGTTGGAACGAAGAAGTGGTGATGGAGACGATGGGGCAGAAGAGGAAAGAAAAAAGAGGGCGTCGAGGGAGAGTGCCCAGAATTGTGGAAGCAGAGGAGGCGATTGCGAGAAGGTGAGAATTGCTCTGGTGCTGTGGTGCAGAGCAAGGTTTTGACATTAGCGGCTGGCTGGTGGTGACGCCCTGACCCGACGTGCGCTGAACAGGTGCGCTGGGGCGTTCTGGGTGCGCTAAAGGTGCGCTGAGAGCTGGACCTAGCTGTGCCCCCCCGGACTCGCCTATAAGAGGCCTGTATCACAGTGGCCTGCTCTAGGGCCCTAGCCTCAATCTACATACGACCTACTGACCCCAATCGAGTAGCTCCAGACAAAAGGCTCCAGGCTCCAGGCTCTAGGCTCCAGGTTCTGGGTTCTGGGTTCCAGGTCCTGGGGCTTCTCCATGGCGTTTACG
Source organism: Geosmithia putterillii (assembly GCA_900188575.1). Taxonomy (NCBI): domain Eukaryota; kingdom Fungi; phylum Ascomycota; class Sordariomycetes; order Hypocreales; family Bionectriaceae; genus Geosmithia; species Geosmithia putterillii. Next base: position 2,216,157 of record FYEU01000313.1, on the reverse strand, counting down.
AGTACTTTGTCCAAAGTATTCATACAAGTACAGGCAATACCAGACATGTACTTGGTCGGCATGGGTTCTAGGGTGATTTTGGATCCTCTGGGGGCTCTCCCTGTATCACTTGACCTATGGACTCGTGTCTGTCGTCGCCACAGCCCACATGGATGAAATCGCGAACCCAGACGGCTGAGCACACAAGCACACAAACCCAGCAGATGGAGCTCCTCAGGTACCTCTCCCACGATATTACAGCCTACAGGTACTCGAACCACTCACCACTCAACCGCTCGACCACTCATTGAACCCAGCACGACTCCGTACGGAGTATGCGATGGACCGCTGCGCATGATACACCAGATGGACCTACAGTGGTTGAGTGGGCTGTACAGGTTTGACATGTAATACTGCAATACCTATCGACTCGTCTCGTACGAATACCTAACCAACAGTTGAGCGCGGGCAGCCACTAATCCACTCCCAACAGGCCAAAGGCGAGGCAACCCACTGAGCACACCACTACTAGCCACTGTAGTACAAGTGCAGAGGCGCTATTACCACGGCCTCGTAGCAAATAAGAGGGCGCACTCGTCCGCGCACACACTCCCGTCGGCACGCACACGCACACATTGACACACAACCATTTGAACAAATGTGCTCCCTGCTGGGGGTTTTCCCTGATCCTTGGGCATTGGCAGTCAGGTGTGTCAGGTACCAAATGCAGCCGTGAGTCGGGTTGCATGCGCATGTCGCACAGGCTCTGCGCACACTGGAGACGACCGGCTTCTAGAGCTCCAATTGGCGGCCCAGGCCCCCATGGCGCGAGGCCATCTGCGGGGCCTATCCAGCATGAGCTCATGACCTACTACGAGTAATACCTGACTTGCCAACTTGCCATCAACCGCTACGAGCTCCCGTATCTCTACCGACAGGGCTGCCTCACCTACTCATGCCCGCATGTAGAAATACATGCAATATTGACCCTTTGACACTTAATTCATGCTACTACTAGTAGACATGTATATTACTCCGTAGTACGTGCTCGCCATCGTTCATCAACAATCCGTCAAAAGTCAAAATGGAGGGCGAATGCACGAGGCACAGTGCCACAGCTTGTGTGGCTCTGCCGTAATGGGAGTGCCACAAATCAGGTGGCATCATGGCCAATAGAAATATCTAAGCAAGACCCACTCAAGCTCCCTGCTTAAAAGGGGGCAACGGGCCTGAGACGAGAGGGAAGGAAGATTGAGCCTCGCACGTGACCTGTCTCGTCCTCGGGTAAACGGTTTAGCCGTGCCTCGACCTTCCAGATCCACGGTACGTACCCCTCGACGACCGCTTCCAGCAGTGGTTCGACTTCTTCGGATCAAATGGTATGGTGATGACGGCCGTTGGCACATGGCTGCCCACGATCCAGATCCCCTCCTCGCCCGGAACCTACTACAACCATTGTAACCCATGAGAAAGGGAGGAGGTGCGTGATCGTTTCCACCCCCCTCAATCTCTCGATTCATTCTCGCCAAGCCCGAACACCCACCATGCGCTCGACCACGGCAACCCGGTCGTTGAAGAATCTCTTCGCCGGGTACCACGAGCCGGCGCCGCTATCCAAGAAGAAGACGCAAAGGCTCCTCGATGGGCTCAAGTCATCCTTCAGAGACCAGCTCGACCGCGAGTATGGCCGGCTACCTGCCAGCGGCAGCGGCCCCGCCCGAACTCCAGACCACGCATCCAGCTTGAGCCACAGCAGCAGCACCCGTCGACCTGCCGCCAACCAGCACCTCAAAACACTTCTATCCAACCCCCTCTTTAGCTACGAGAAGGAGCCCACGTCCAGCCGCCCGTCACCCACGCCCACCCTCAAGCGGGACCCCATGGACGTCTTTGACCACGCCGTGTCGCGCGGGATGATGACACTCAAGGCCGCCGCGGGATGTCTGGTGGCCAAGCAGCAGCAGATGCAACTGGCGGCCGACGCCTCCTCCTCCTCCTCCACCTCCTCCTCGCAGTCTTCTGCCATTTCCGTCTCCGCCGTTGCGGGCAGCGACTCAGGCCTGCGCGTTGTCCGGTGGCTCCGATCCTCCGGTTCCGACAGCAGCATGGACTTTCTCGACAACAAGCCCTTTGTACGCGCCCTAGTGCCCTTCCTCGTCGCCGAGGAGCTGGACCACGTGGCGTGGGAATGGGTGGCGCGTAACCTTGACGACCCCGCATCCGCATCCTTGTCATCTGGTGGCGGCAGCGACGCCAGGCACCTGCAACACCAAAGGGCCTCGTTCCTGCTGAGCGAACTCGTCCGGGTCAGGAGCCAGCCGCAGAACGGCAACTTAGACGGTGCCATGGCCACGATACTCCAAGCCGAGTCGTCGTTCCGCTCTAGTCCTCAGCTATCGCACATGCTCCTGTCACCCTGGCGGTCCGTCTCATGGCTGTCCACCGTCGAGTCGTACCGTCGCACCGCGCCCTCCGAGGGCCTTTTTGACGCCCACGTCGACGCCGCCGGCCGCCTTCAGACGTCGCTCGACGTGGAAAAGGCGCACCTTGCCCTCTACCATCCCACCCACCCGGACCACACGCCTGCCTTGCGTCTCTTCGAGGACACCCAAAAGGTCAAGAATCTGCTCCAGGGCTTTATCCCAGGCAACAATGGGCATAGCCACAGCCATAGTCACAGCTCCAAGGCCGGCTCTGGCGGCACCATGAATCTTCTACAGTGGACGGCCGTCCTGGGACACGACACCGTCAACTTCCTCACCCGGTCGGGCAGGAGCCAGGAGGCAGAGCACGTCACCGGTCTACTGCAGTATGAACTCGCCTCGCTGTTTGTACAAGGACTGAAGCCAGCAACATGACATACACATCCGTAAAACACCTCACCATTCTTTTCCTTTCTCTTTGGATTTATACCCAATTAGCGACAGACACCGTCCTTCTATCCTTTATACCCATCCACCCTGGAGGCCACCCATCACGGCTTCCAGTCATCAAGACGGTAGCATCGTCCCTGGTACTCATGCCGCAAAAGCCACACTTGGCTGGCTACAGATCTGACTCCAATGGGCTGAGGCGCTCATCCGTGGCCGGCTTCATCGCTCAAGGCTCACTATCCGGGCACCCTGATCGCCTGTCCCGAGAGATGGAGATGCTCAGGCGGGAATCGGTTCACGCCACAAGATGCCAAAAATCCTTATTACAAAGACAAAGACAACTTTTGTATTCCCCCATCCTCATGATGTAACGAACTGTACTAGTATATATATATAAGAAAGAATAAAAACAAAAGACTTGCTGGCATCTAACTCCGATCAAACGTTTTCTTGTAGCACTGTGATGCACAGTGCAAGGGCTTCCTCACTCAATCCGAGTCGCTGTCCTCGGACGCAACATCCTCCTCGACAACATCCGACTCCTCGTCGACCTCGTCGCCATCATCGCCCTCGGTCGTGTCCTCGACCTCGAACGAGCCGGAGATGTCCCAACGGTCACCCTTTGCGCGTTTGCTGACGTACTTGACAAACTTGAGGGTGTCGCTGTCGCGCAGGACAATCGACAGGGTGTTCCACGCTGCGGGCTGCACAAACAGGATGTTGTCGTCATCGTCGTTTCCGGCGTTGTACACGGCTGCGTCCTCATCCGGATCCTCTTCCGCAGCGGCCATGTAGACCTCATGGCCGCCGACTTCCCGGTCCTCTTGGTTTTCCTTTGCCTGTTCAGCCTTCTTCTCGGCCTCCTTCTCCTTGGCCTTGCTAGTCTTGCCGTCCTTGCCCTTCTTCTTCTTCTGCTCGCCGTCGTCGCCTTTCTCTTCTCCTTCCTCCTCCTCCTCCTCCTCCTCGACAACCCACCCATCCGTGGGAGTGATGCCGAGGTTAAGCTCCAGGCGGGGCTTCCCCTCGTGACCAGTGGCGAGGGTGTAGTCCTTTCCTGGCCGGAAGCGACGAGCCATTAGGTCGTGACCCTGGACGGTGCAACCCGTCGCCATCCGGAGCCAGGTGCGGAACTGGCGGCTGGGGAGAAGGTTGTCGAGCAGATCGGTGAGGGGGTTCTCGTCCTGGGAGGTTCGCAGGCCGTCGGGTCCGTTAGGCCTCTGGTATAGGTAACGGTGCTTGTGGGGCGGGCGGGCGACGCGCCACGGGGAGCGGGACTCGATGGAGGGGGCGTCGGGGCCGAGGATGGTGTCCTCGCCGAGGGCGTCGCGAGCCGAGTCCTGAGCGGCGACGTAGTCTCGCAGCCGGGCGGAGAACTTCTTGGACAGCAGGTTGGGCAGTGTGATGCTCGAGTTCTCCTCAAAGTGCTCGTTGACCTGCTCGAGGGTGTCGGGGGTGAGGAAGGTGGGAGTTAGGTACTTGAGGAGGAACTCGATATCTGCCTCGTCAAATTCGACCTCGTCATCTTCTGCTTCCTCCTGGCTCTTGCCCTTGCCGTTACTGTTGCTGTCGGCGATGGGCACGACCTGGGGCTGGGGCGCATCGTACTGGGCTGGGTTGCCCTGGAGCTGCATGAGGCTGCTGTTCTTTGCGTTGTTCTCCTCCTCGCCCTCGATGAACCCCTCCTCGCCCTTCTGGGGGATGTGGAACCAGCCGCTGATGGCCATGCGGATGCGGCCGCCCTGGCGCTCGAGCTCCTCGGCCGTGGCGGCGTGGTACACCTCCTCGACGTCGTGGAAGCTCTCGCCCGGCTGGACGGCGAAGAAACTGAGCTGGTTCCAGGCCGGCGGGATGACCTTGCAGGGGTCGGGCAGCGGAGTACGGGCAACCTTGCCGTCACCAGAGGTGTCGGGGATCTCCTGGACGGGAAACAGGCGCAGGGCGCCGCCCCACTCGGGCTGCCAGGGCGTGTCCGGGTCCGTCAGGTAGAGGATGTAGCTGACGCGACGAGAGCCGATGACGTCGTCATGGCAGAGCAGGTAGCAGCCCGGGGTGTAGACGTTGATGGCCATGTCGGTCTTGCGGCCACTCAGAGGCCCGCACCCCGTCAGCTTTGAGACGTAGTCGCGGAAGGCGCCCGAGTAGATGGCATCGCGCAGGCGCAGCACCGAGGGGAGCTTGGCCAGCGACTCGTCGTCCAGCCCGTCCAGGTTGGCCAGGTCGCCGGACTGGTGGATCTTGTAGATGTCCGTCTCCTTGGGTGTGAACTCGACGTTGTCGCGGATCTCGGACCGCACCGACCGCAGCAGTGTGTCGTCGACCAGCTCGTGGATCACAGCGTGCTTGTACGGCGTCGACTCGGCGTACTCGCTCGTGTAGGCATCATGCACCGACTTGTCAAACAGGCCCTTGCGGAACCGGGCGTGCGCCTCCTTAGTCGACAGCTCTGCAATTCAGTCAGTCATCTTGCTCTCTAGCAGAGCTTCCCCCTCCCCTCCCCCATCTTGCTGCCGTATAGATGGCTGGTTTCTAGTGCCACTCACCGGTCTTTGGCCTCTTGATCCGCCCGGCTGCCGAAGCTGTGCCATTGGTCGAGGATTCTTCAGCCTTGCGCTTCATTGCATCCATGTGGTTTGAGCTCGAATGTATATGTCGTTTCGTAAAGGTATCCGTGAGTCCCTTGATGTTTTATTTAACACTGGGAGAAAACAATTCCCAGGTGGTGTTGCGGTGTGTGTGGAAAATGGTACGACAGGGCTTGGACTTCATACACAAAAAAAATGGAAGTGGGCTGACCTGACCGATGATGTCGTGGGAGGTGTTTTTTTTTCGGGGCCCCTCGCCCGAAACGGCATCTTCATATAATAAATACCGAGCCCATCTGGTGGCCACCAACTTTTTTGGCGCCCTCCTGCTCATGCACTCTTTCTCACGGACGACTGCGCAAGACGAATTGATCTGGTGAAGGATTGCATTTCTCGCTTCCCGCTCATGGTCAGCGGTTCGGATCTCAGTCTGATTGAACGGGGTTAAACGATCTTGATTTCCAAGCGCCATTACCCTGCAGGCGGACTGCGCGATTCGTCCCGATGAGCCGCTGAATCATGCAGATAGACGCCCGCGATGGCAGCAACAGCAGCAACATGCAACTGGCGGGTGATAGCTTAACATTTCCAGTGTGCGAATAGAGAAGAAAGGACCAATCACTAGATGCATGCGATGATTAAACAATAGAACCGAGAGTACCAAGAGGAGAGAGGTACTACCTCGGACATGAAGATGTAGATGGCAAGGCAAGTCAATTATGCAAGGTCTATATATGTGCGATCCAGCTCCGATAAGTCCAAGAGTACATTTGTAATAGCCAGTATTACCCGTTCATTATGGTCATGGTTGTTTTTTTGTTCTTGTTGTTTCTTTGTTCGTTCTTGCGTTCTTTATGGTATAACATCATCATCGATCCGTTCGAGCGAGCAAGGTTGTTTCAAATGGCCAGCATGGCAGCCATGGCGGCGGCGCCAAGGACACCAGCACTCCCTGATCCGAAGCGGGAGCCGGCGTTGTCGTCGTCGCTCGCCGTGGAGCTAGTTGCTGGGGCGGTGATTGTGGAGGTGGCGGTTGAGTTCTTGCAGGTGACGGAGTCGGGGACGGTGACGCCGACCGAGGCGCATAGCGATGTGGCGGCCTTGATAGCTGTGTTACGGTCGGCCTCGCTGCAGGCGTCGGCGATACAGCAGGTGATGTTGTTGATGAAGGTGTCGTTGGCGCAGATGCAGCCAAAGTCAAAGGATGAGCAACCGGCGACCTTGTTGCTGCCACCGGTGACGTATTCCTTGACGCAGGGGTCCTAATATGAGGTTAGTCGGTAAACAGTGCATCGTCACAGAGGACGAGAGAGGATGTGAGGGTGAACATACGGCACAGCTAGGAATGTCACTGAGCTGGGCGGCGGCGAGGCCGGCAGAGGCGGCTAGCGAGAGTAGGATCGACGACTTCATGGTTTTGGTGCGAAGTGAGTGTATTTGAGTGTTTGTAGAGAGCGTTGATGCCAAGAAGTGAGCATATAATGAGGAACAGACAGTGCCGGGCGCAAAACGGGCGAGAAGATGACAATGGAAGATGCAGATGGAAAAGGTGGTGGTGGGACCTTGTCAGTTTTATCGAGCAAAGTGCGTCACTGGGGATGCGGAAGGAAGTGGGCGGCAGCGGCTTCTTTTTTTTGGGCCCGACTTCACTTCGAATCACGGTCAGCGACGTAATACGCCAATACGCCTACTTTGTACGGAGTACACGGGTCTGCACTCTCTGGCCTGCATCTGTCTGTAATACTCCGTACCTTTCTACTCTACGAAGTGATACCCACAGCCTAAAAGCTAGTACCAGGTACTAGTACTGGGACGCTGATAGTAATACGAGTAATCGGCAGACATGACAAGAGGCAAGCAGCTGAAGAACTGAGCCGCCAGGCAACCAAGCCAGGCCCAGGGCCCAGTGCTTGAGTGTCCAGGGGCGGAGAATCAGTGATCATGATCATTGATGGGGGCGGGACCCTGGAAACGTCCCCAGGTCTGTCTCCACATCCTTGTCCTGGTGCGTATCGGGTTGGACACACGGAGGCGACGGGAACCACGGGGTTTCCAGTAATATCTCGTAATACTGCTCCTCCTTGCCCTCCTTGCCCCCGAGCACAGCCGCATTCGGGGTTTTGAGTGAGTGCCATAAGTGCCCAGCGGTCACTTTCACGCGCCTCTTTGTGTAAGTGTGAGTGTGAGTGCGATCGCTGAGTGTGTGTGAGTGTGAGTGAGTGTTCTAAGAATAATAAAGTGGGAGCAATGTGGGAGGGAGCCAAGCTTACTTCGTGCATGTACGGAGTGTTATCCATGAGTACCTAAGGTACGGAGTACATGCAATACTCCATGGGAAAATTCCATCAGCACTCGTACTCTGTTCGTTTGCTCGTATATGAGCGACTGCGAATCACCAACGATAAGCCAGTCAGTCAGTGATGCAATGGCGTGACGTCGTCATTGGCCGTTGGTCCGTCAAGCCGTCCAGGCTTGTGGCTGTTTTCGTATTGAACGAGAACAGAGCACAGCAACACAGCAACAGGTACGTACGGCCTACGGAGTACAAGGACAGAGGACAACTACCAAAGTACAACGGTACAATCAATTCTACATAAATAGAAAGATGTGCGGCCTCACAAACTTTGTCGCAAGGCACGTCTCAGCTATCAGTTGCTAGTATCCAATTGTCAGATTCAGGCCCCGATAAATAATCTGGGGCCCTGGCCCTCTCTCCCATCTTTCGCTCTTTCGCTCCCACCTCCATTTGCCTTCCAACCCTCTTCCTCATGCCTGCATTGCCTGCCAGCTGCTTGCATGTGCTTTGCTGATACGAGCTCTCGGGTCTTGGGTCTTGGGTCTTGGGAGTAGCGACGGACGGAGCCGGATATCCATGAAGCTTTTGCCTCCATCGTATGTATACCTTGTGCTTGGGCAACGAGCTGCGCCACGCACCACCCGGCGTCGCACCAGGGCCATTGTCAATCACGAGCCAGAGGTCTAAGTACAGTCACCAGTAGTCGTATCACTCAGGACATACGGAGTACTCTCTCTCTCTCTCTCTCCCATGTGCTACGACGCTCCCAGACTTGACGCCCTCTTGTTCTTTGAAACCGGAAACCCGATACTCGGAAACTGCCAATATTTGTCGTATACTCGTATCTCGAAAGCTTGTCCATGGCCCATCCATGCCAATGCCACTTCCACCCGGACCATCCCATCTATGCGTGCCATGGGGCTATGCACTCACGTCAAACGGCTCCGGCAACGACTACACCCTCTTCCCCTGCGCCAGCATATCCGACACTTTGGGTGGCAGGACGAGGGTGCTCCGGTCGTTGCGCCGGTAGAAATCCACCAGCGTCACTGCCGTCCGTTCGGGTAGATCCTCCTGTATGAAGTGACCGGATTCTGGGAAAACCTGGAGCGCATATTTCCCTGTTTCGTCTATTAGCAACAGACTTCTCTCCAATCCCGCTCAACGTAGCCTTCTCGGACATGCAGCCTCTGCAGAAGCCTCGGGGACGTCGTAACTTACCCTGCATCTGACCAATTGTCAGCTCCGTGTCGAGCCGGTCCGTACCAGCGAGAAGGAGGAGCTTGCCGCCGCGGGCCCCGAGGAACTTCTTGCTCAGCCCGACAAACCAGTTCTCCCAAAAGGGCTGGGTGGCAGCAAGATTCGTCCTCCACCTCCAGGGCCTGCTGCTGGCGCTCTTGTTCCCATTGTCGGCGTCGTCATCATGGTGAACGAGGAGCCCAGGAACAGACGTCCGCGCGGACACCGAATTACGCAGTGTCCGCGTGCGTACGTGCCACTCTATCCCGGACTGGAGGGAGGTGAACCCTGCCGGCCTGGTGGACAAATACGTCTGCATGCTCTGGAGGGCATCCATGGCGGAGCCCTCGACAATGTCGAGCACGGCGTAGGCCAGCAGGCTGGTGCCCAGCCTGCCCGTGTACGCCAGGTCCGTTACGACGGCGCCGCCGAGCGAGTGGCCCACCAGGATGAGGGGGGGCATCTGCGCCCAACCCATGCGCACCTTGGTCAGCTCAATGACGGCGAGTAAGTCGGTCGACAGGGTCTCGAGGCGCAGGTCCAGCCGATCGCCCTCTTCCTCGTCTCCTCCTGTTGCTGCCCCCTCGGGTGACACCGTCAACCCGTGGCCCCGACAGTCGAGAGACAGCACGCCCGCCGACGGTAGGCCCTTGCGTATCTCGTTACCCACTACGGCAAACGACAGGCCCGATGATCCGCCGCCATGGTGCATGACGAAGAGGGGACTCTTTTCCCCCGGCGAGGTCAGATAGGCGTGGTACGTGACCCGCGGGTCGTCGGGCGACGGCAGGAAGAGCTCCCGTTCAAAGTACGTCGTCCACGGGATCTGCTCCAGAGTCCGGCCGCGTCCCGTCCTGGAGGTTGGGGATCATGGTTGTCAGTCCTGCCTTTTGGTACCCCTTTGCTCCTATTTGCTTGCGACAATGTTCAATCTTCTGTCTGTTCCCCGCTTCCCTCAGGATTGACCTACCCTTGAGGGCGAGCAAACAGCTTCTGGTTCGGCGAGGGGATGACGGTGCCTGTTGACGACACCGACGAGGCCGACGAAGAGTCGTCATCTAGGTGCTCGGGTAGCTCAGGCAGCTCAGGCAGCTCGTCGTGCCTTTCGTCATCGCCGAGGGCCGCCTCCTCGGGCACCTCATCGAAGATGGCGTCGCCCGGCAGGCCCGCCACCTTGGACCGGGCCCACGCTCGCTGAAGCTCACTCATGGCCGTCGCGGCATGCAGCCCATCGGCGTTTGGGATCGATGTGTCTCGTCGTGTCTGTCGCGTGTCGCCGTGTGTCGTCGGGTGGAGCAGGAAAATCGACCCCTCACCAATACCCCCTCGATCGGCCGGCGCAAACGGCGTGCGGGGTGGCGTAGATGGCGTTGCCGGTCGCACAGGTGGGACAAGGACAGGTATTGTCAGGCTGTAAGCTCATAAATGGTGTGGCTTGTGGTCGTCGTGTGCCTCTGCGGTCGGGGCTTGAATTCGAAGCGGGTCTGGATGGTGATGAGATGCGCGGGCGTCATTCAACGTAGGATGCCCGCCGTCGAGGGGACTTCAGGGTACCCATCTTTCCATCTCGAGCACGGTGCCAATGTGCAGTATTCGGGCCGGACGGTTGCGCTGCAAACTGTGCGCTTGCGCGTATTTATGGAGTCGTTGTACAGTGCGGATATGGCATACGACGCTACCATGGACGTCATATCGTGACCGAGCACCACTCATACAGTCAATGTCGAGGAAGAAGACAGGCAGGGTATGTGCAGGTAAATATAACCCTCGCAAGACGAGAGTCTAGGCATACAAACCGGTAAGTGATCTTCCCGTCATCCAGTCCCCGGAGCCTTTTACGAGCCATTCAACTCGGCCGAATAACACAAGAGACGGCAGAGCCGTCCGCCTTCCGCCGCCCCCCTGTTACCCGTTACACGTAACACTGCGAGAAAAGTGGTGGCCACGGCTGGAGGCAGCTCGTCCGTGCCGACGTCTTCTGTGCCGTCAAGTCATTTCTCACTTTTGTTCCCTTTGAATTGTCAGATTCAGAGATGGGGTGTGGTGGGGACGGGATAGAGATGAAGGAAACATGGGGGCCGAACCCTTGGTTCCCGCCGCGCCGCGCCGACCTCCCGCCAGATGTGAAGCCACCAACTACAATACACTGGTATACATACGAGTATGTTTACACATATAATACCTCACAAGAAAGACTTATGAAGACACTCAATTGTCAAAGTTGGGCTATCGCTGCAGGGTAGTTGGTGGTGGTCCGATGAGCTGGACAAGGGTGCTTGTGTTTTAATCAATCAGCCAGGAGGCCCCCTCATCATCGTTCACGGGCATCCCTCTCTCACTTGTTCACTCTCCTCGATGAATTGCCGCGGGCAAACGGCGCACAGTCGAACCCCATCAGCATCAGCATCGTCGTGTCTTGCGATTGGGCCTTTTGCGCACGCGCGGACCCCTCTCCGCTCGGCTGAAGGGGTCATCCCTGGCCGGCCACCCTAGAATGGTGAAGATGTGGGATTTCCAACGGCTGAGCAGAGCACATATGCCAGGATCCGCCGCGTTCCCTGCTTCTCGACCTGCCTTGGCCCCTCTCGGCCCTCTTTCTTCGACGCCAGTCTTTATCCGCCGGACCGCCATGCACCAGCAATACGGGTATCCATAGGCCCCATCTCTGGACAAAATCGATACCCCATCTTTTTTTTTTTTCGTCTGTTCGTCGTGTTCCTTGATCCTCTTCTGTACTTGTACAACTACCGAGTAGGATCAGTATTGCATACAATGGGCCCTTTGTATGCCACGTACTCACAGACATAGAGTCTATGTTGTTTCTTTTGCCAGGCGGTGAGACTAGAGTATTCAATCTCATGTCAAGGCCGTGCCCCTCGGCGGCAAGCCCTACGACGTATGAGTACGGCACAGAGCAGGATCAAGGATAAACGAGACCCATGGCCGGACAAGTTTTTTCTTGCCCTTCTCTTTTTAATAAGCTGCAGATTACGCATATTACACTATTTCTTGGATGCATATTCCTGTTATTAGGGATTCAACGGTCTCCTCCGCACTTGGCTCTCCCCTGCTCATGTGCTCGTGCAATGTCTTCACCACCCCCCTATTCAATACCTTTGCCCCCCCCCCTCCCGAAATGTAAATTTCCCCAAAACTTCCTTGCCACAGAGGCAAAACAGGGTATAAAAAGCAAACAAGAAGCTACGGTACAGATTTAAAATGCATAACAGGGGAAAGAGCTCCGTTTGGATATAGGGCATCCGTGGTATTATCCCTTGAGTGTGTGAGTGAGTGTGGGTGTGTGTGTGTGTACCAAGACAGTATGCAACGTATTATTACTAGTTACGAGCACACGCTCTTGTTAGTCTCTGTAATAATACTCCGGACATTGTAGTACGCCTTATGCGCGCCCTTCCTCCGTCACTCTAGCAGCCAATTGGATTGTTTGCGCCTCTTGTCTTGACGTGCCATCTCTCTAGTCTCCCTGTCAGCGCAAGCACAGCCGGGACTTGAGTGAGAGCTTATTATTCGTCTGAGCTTTTTCCCTCTCTTTTCTGTCTCGCCTTGCGTCTCTCGCTCCAGGCTCCGAAAGTATGTGTGTGTGTGTGTGTGTGTGTGTGAATAGCATGTGAGTATTATGAGTTGTGATTGCGATAGATATGTATGATCCGCCTGCCTGCCTGCCTGCCCCGTCTCGTGTCCAGCATCTAGGCAATCCACGTAATTGCATACGTATAACACCATCTCACAGATCCCTCAGATATAATCTCTCTTTTCTCCCTGTCCTCGTCTTCCTCTTGCGGACCCTGTTTTAGAAACAAAATTCTCCTGTCTCTTGCTGTGAATGGGCAAGTCTGACACACAGCAGCCATCTGTGGTGAACCCACACGCCCCCAAAAAACGAGAAGTGCCTCCTCCCCCCCTCCCACCATGGTACATTGCGTCCTCCAGGGCCCTGTGCGAGTAGTCGAAACAGGCATGGAGTCGGAAAACATCCGCCTCGTACTATTGCGATGCACGCATTATTCGTAACCCCGTCTTATACTCGAACGGGTAGGGTATCATCAAGAGTCTAATGATCCCCATAGATGTGCCTACGGTTGGTTTTCTATGCGCAAGGGGAAGGGGGGCGGCGCGAGGAGGCAGCCGGCGCGAGTGAGTGGAACATGCTTTATGGCCGTGCCGTCACGGGCATAAAGCAGACCATCTCCGTCTTTGTGTACGCGAGTGTGTGTCGTCGTCGAGAATTGGAAACGCTCGGCTCACACTACAAATACACCTTTCTCGTACAAAGCAGGTACTGGTAGATGTGATTAACAGTCGCCTACGTGCAGATGTGGGCTCCCGGACTTGCGGACCATTCGTCGTGTGGCATCCATGTACGATGGAGCATGAGAATTGTATGTACGCATGGGAATACAGTAGTACTCCGTAATGGCGACCAGCATGTACGTACGAAGTACGAAGTACGAAGTACGAGTACTCCATACTCGTACGTGCGTCGTCTCTCGTTCCCCCTCTCCGGTGCAGACGGATCACACGATTGAGCCCACCTGATCACCTGGGCGGAACTCCTATCAATCTTGGTAGCTACTCGTACGTTGTTGGCTCGTTCCTCTCTCTTTTCATACTCCGCTCCTTCGCCCTTTCCTCTGGCCCCTTCCTCTGGCCCCTCTCTTTCTTTTGCGGCCCCGCCTCTACTGCTCTTGTGCCCCCGGGCCCCCGAGGCCCCGAGAGCGGAGTTGGTGGTGGTGGAGTGTTCAGTCCTCTAGGACATTGGTAGTGGTGCGTGGTCCTTGATGTCAAGCCCATGGTCATTATCACTGTACTTGGACGGAGTACCATGTTGTACGAAGTACAAACGTGCCATATTGTCAAGGTTTGACAGGAGGACACCACCCACGCGGACCTTTCTCCTTCCTTCCTTCTTCTTCTACTCACGCACGCGCACGCGCATACGCAAGTGATGCTGTGTAGCCGTCTAGACTACTACCAACAAGCTACACTTTATAATATACTCCGCGTCCTAACTAGCTTTAGCGCGTAGATGGTGGTGGTGGTCGCCACTATTACCTTCATGGAACGTTGTAATAGCACATAATCTAGCCGGGCAGCGAGCCGGTCACGATTTAGTGCCCGCTGTCGTCGCCGTAGCTGACCGAGAAAGTGCCAGAGTGTGTCAGCCTAAAAAGGCCCCAAACCTTGTGCTTCGGAGGGTTTGTTTTAAAACTGTTGTTGGTGCTCACCCGCGTTGTCGTACCTACTTATGAGTACATAACCCACGAGTACTCACTCTGACTCTCATACTCGGAATATGTGGACATTGCATGGCAACCTGGCCATTCGGAAAAGTGCTCTGCAGGGAGAGAGACATATGCGAGACAAGAACAACAAGAGTACTAACATACGGTACTCTACACACCCTCATCGATGCACCTGGCATAGCAATCAATGCATTTGGCAGTTGCGCAGTCAGTGCCAGGCAACCGAGGGCAACCGAGGGCAACCCATGCTTGCTCGTATGTATCCTGTACTCGTACACATATGAGTATTAATATTCGTACTCGGTACGCACAACCATGCGAGTGCCACATTCGGTCCAGGATACGTGTGGGGAACGTCGTGGGCGAGGGTAGGATTATTGGCAAACACCAAGGTCCAAGGCTCTCTCCCATTTTCCTCTTTTGCGTCGCTCCAATGCCTCTGCCTCTTCTACCTCGTTTGCGACTCTTGCTTATGTACTCCGTATCCCGTCTCGCTTATTCTTGCCCTATTGATTGCCGGCGAATAAGATACAATTACGCGATCGATCGTAGTAGAGATGACTTACATGCAGCTACTGCCGCACCAGCTCTCTTTGGATCTATCAAATCCCGTCGTGGTATGAGCTACTACTACTCCGTACACATGGACATTAGTAGCGGTGCTGCTCCACGTCCCTCTACGGCCTTGGTAGAAGATTGGTACGGAGTACATGATATTTGCACGGTACGTACACGTTACACACAGCTTAAACCGAACCAACAGCCACAAGGCCACCATGATCCACACCACATCACCACACATTGACACACACGCTCACACGCTCACACGCTCACACACCCTCGAGCTGCCCGTCTCGTCTTCGCTTTCTTAGTCTCCTTTCTTTTGCAGGCTTGTGGATATACTTTACACACAAGGTCAGCCAGTCCCGCAAATTCAGTGGTCCTTCTGTGCCTGCCGGGAGCCGTGCCAGCATTCCTAATGGCGGATGCTTCTCCGCCCGTTGTCTTGAATCTGGGGCAAATCAGCTTGCTGACCATATTTTCAATCGAGACTATTGGGAGCGGGGGTCTCTCCTTGGGGCTTTGGGGCCGCAGCCTGCAGGTGGGCAAGTAGGCAGTAGGCAGTAGGCAGCTCGGTTAAGGCCACAAGTTCATGCAGCACGCACATTCGACCACTGCGCTACCTGGTTTGCCTGGGACATTTAGAGACCCATTATGGACGGGTGCATGCGACGTTGCTGTTAGCACGCACGCACCACTACACGCCGTGTGCGGTATTGGGGTTACTGTGACCCCTCCATTCACACCTCCATCTCCTGTCGACCAGTCAGCAAAAAGCTTCGGAATGGGGCCGTTCAAGCCTAGAGTCGGCAGACAGGTGAATACGGAGTAATTCGTAACATGAAAGAAAAGGGCACCACTTCAAGGTTCTGTCATGATGTCTGCTGCTGCTAGCGCTGCCTCAACTCTTAATGCCTTATACTCCATAAGTCCTCGCACACGCCCAGTTGACAGTTGACAGTGTTGAGCTTGTTGGCAGGTGGGTGGGATCCCGGAGCTTTAGTTCCTTGGCTTCACGTCTGAGAGGCACAGATGGACTAAAAGGAGAAGTCGCGGCATGCGGCTGAGAACCAGGAATGGACAAGGCTACATGCTCGAATATACTTTGCAGTTACTTAAGGACGATCCAGAGACGGTACCACCTTTGATGCCCATCGACCGGAGAACTGGGAAGCGGTCGGACCACCTGTCTAACACGGGGGGGGGGTGTGGCAGACGACGGATGGGGTGGAGGGGTCTTGGGATCTTGGGATCTTGGGCCTTGGTTGGGCCTTGGTGGTAGCGGTGGTAGTGGTTCCAAGTAACGAATATTGCCATCAGTACAAGTACTGATAACACTGCCGATATTCGTCTCTGTGTTTGCGCGGATAGAGGTGAAAGGCGAGAGGAAGATGCAAAAGCGGGTGTGAGGGTAGAAAGAGAGTTGGAGGGGAGGGGAAGGAGATGGGGAGACCATTGCAATATTGTACGTACGACTAGTAGCAGGGAGGATGTTGCTGCTGACAAACATGGAGTAATATGGCCGGTCGCTCTTACCATTCTGCCTCTTGGTTCTACGAATTGGCGAATGTTGCACGGGTGGCCAGAGACCACCACATAATAGAAGATTACCACCACATAACACCATTGTGCATTGGCGCAATGCACACAGAGAGGCTAGGTAAGGTGCTATGCAACACTGCTACGCAACACTGCAGCCAGCAAGCTGCAAAGTGCCATGCTTGGACGAGTCACAGCCTCACACGAATCCGGGGTGCGCTGTGCAGAGCACGATGGGTGCAAGCAAGCACATGAATGCATGTATTATTACGGAGTACTCGGGCGGCCAGGACGCCCCAGGTCCAACGTACAAGTACGAATATACCAGATAATAATCCTGAGACTCCTGGCATGTGCTTTCAGCGAGTCCCAGAGTCCAAGATGTATTCATAGGTTCACAGGCAGAAGACCTGTACTCGTATTTCAGTCGCTATTACCGTCCATGTAATAATACCCGAGTCGGCACGTTGTAATTACAACCTTGGCGGCAGTCAATGGCTGTGATATCACCAACGTGCTTACAGACAGGCTCCAGTGGGGTTCTGTTAAATTCTGACGGAAGCTCACCACAGCCACCCGGGACTTCAAGAGTCGCTTGGAGCGGCTCGATAATTGCGTGTTGGGTGTCCTGGCACTCTTACAGAGTACCTTGATTTGTTTTGTACTCCGTACAGTGGCCATCGGGACAATCTAGACAAGAGTGATGCTAGATACCAAGGCGAATCTAAACCAACAAGTCTTGCGTAGTCCTCGCCATTCTGATGGTGGTCAATTCTACTCTTGTATCTTACAGGTGTTAAATCTTCTCGTACTTGCACTTGTCGACAAGGGATGTGCAGTGCGTCGCCAAGCGCTTTGCCGACATACCAGGCACGCCGGCAAGATCCACAGTGGCAAATGGGGCTTTGGACGGGGAACAAGGAAAAACTCCGAGACAGCCACCATATCGTCCAATATCGTCAACTGCGTGCGATGCTGACCCCGGGCCATGTTTATTGACTGACGATTGCTAACAGTACGGAGTAGGGCAGAGTCCACAATACGCCGTATTCCTCGGAATAGTGGCCATGCCCCGCGATACCGCGGCTATAGCCTATGAGTACGGATACGGAGTACAGAGTACAGACACATTGAAGAGATGGAAGACACTAATTCTACCTACCTAACCCCACCTGAGGTTAGGGCATACGATTAGCGTGTCGGGCCTGCTACCCGTCCGCATCCATCTTAGTGTACCTAATGTATTATTACCTGCCCGCCCTACAAGACGAGTAACATGGACACCATCAACATCGCCTTCCAGTTACTGATCCATCTATCACAATGGACGCACTGAGCGCCGCAGCGATGACATTCTTGATGCTAGCCATTGCAGATATCGTCTCCAATCGACAACTTATTTACTAATCCTACTCGTAGGGGGGAGGGTGGGAGGGTGATGTGTTGTCGTTGTTTCTTTTCCCGGCGAATCCTACTGCATCTTTCTGCAAGGTGCATCACTTTACACTTTTTCCGGCAGCGGCAAGGTACGGGGCCCAGCGCACCTTCCCTGGACTCGTAGATTGGCAGTTGGCAGGGAAGTCGCAGCGGAAACAGACAGTGCCTTCCTACTGATTTGGGTTGCCTGCGCTTGCCTGCTCGGTTGAAGCGAAGCCCTTGCCCCCCACCATTGGCTCGTGGATGCTCAACTCAATGACACAACCTACGAGATCTCGTCTTCTTCGTGCTACGAATCATTCAATACTGTTCGTGGCGGATGTGATGGATCACCAATATTATCTGGTAATCTTGGCCCAGGCCGGACCGCACTCCGTTCCAACCTCTTCCCACCAACAGCAAGTGGCCGCTGCTGACTCCGGCCGCCGCCCCGCACGTGTGGGTAATCATGATCCATCACCGCACGTACTGCTGTTGTCTGTTGGGCCCGTGCCCTCATTACATACCTGGACCAGGGCCCACCTCAACGTACCCCAAGAGCCAAGACTCAACTTCACTCTGTCACCACTCAGCGAGTGTGCATGGGGTATTAAGGAGCGGAGCATTATAGGCGAGTACGAAGCACTCCGTATTATGGATGGATACTCAGAACGGGCACGCAGCATTACGACGTACTCACACGGGTATGTTCAGGCTTTAATTTCCTTGAGCACAGGGTCGCCATCTTCGTACTTACTGACCAGATGGCTGCCTCTGACCAAGGTATGGTATACATACAGTTACTCTGAGTATTACCACACATCAAAAGACAAGACAGTCAAGAGTCGGCATATCTCTCGTTGGCCACGCTGACCCATGCACGTCCATGTACGGGCTGATTGATGATCGGTCATGCAGACCAGACGTCGACCACACGAGTACATGTAAACGCACAACAGCAATGTGGCAAGCCTCGAGACCTGTGCCGACCCCGATACCCGCACACACTTCTTCCAGTCCCGAGCTGCTGTTGGCGCCACGCGTCCATGCTGCGTCCTGTGGACACCGCAGATGTTGGCGGCTCGGGGAAAACCTTCTTCAACGCGGCCATAAAATCGCAAAACGCTCACTTGACAATGTATTCCTTATGATTCAACTGGGGAACATGATGTGAGCCTGTGAGGCCACATATCAGTCCGTAGTCATATGTTGATACTGAGACAAAGCCCGATGGCTACGCGTACGTACCGAGAAGCTACCAGTGACACGTCCCCTGCTTCGCGCATTTCGGCCCCCAACATCGTCGGATCCTCGTAGGGTCGGGGTCCATATACGCCCGAGCTACGGGTATAACACATCATTCTGGCCCACGATCACCATCATTTACACGCGCTCGGCCTGCCGTCTTCTTTCATTCTCTGGTCGACTCATATACCCCCCATGGTTCATGACTTATCTCATCACCCACTTGAGCCAAAATAGGTGTTCAATGCGAATTGTTGCATTGATGTCGGCCACAGAGCTAGCCAGGGAGGATCCAGTGGGGAATACTCCGGTAACAACGAGTGGCTACCCTGGTTTGGCCCACAGTCTGCAATTCACGAGGGTCTTCTTCCTCACCTGTCCCACCCCTCTTCTTCGTCTTTCCTCTTTCTCTGGCTCATATCATAGTTATTAATACGTAGACGGGGGCCTCATGGCCAACGCGTGCCCCTGTCTTTGTATGTTTGGGTCAGACGGAAGACACGGCTCGACGATCCAGTTCGTGGTACGCCGGGCTCATCAGAGAACCAACTTCCTCGCCATCTATCTGGTCAACTTCGAGAATTATCCACCCTCCATCATGGGAATGCCCCTCGTACCCACTTTCTTTACGGAGTACGCAGTACATGATTCCTTTGTAAGAAGTAGAGGCGACAAGAAGACAACAAAAAGCAAAGAGGGAAATCCATGTTAGCCCCAGGGACTCCGTTTGCATCGGGCATCCCCGAGACAGGACTTGTGGGCGGATTCGATCCTTTCGTTGTATTTCTCTCCATACTCCTTGCCTTGCCGCTGTCTATTCCCCCGAGCTAATACTTCAAGAGGTAATTGTCCGTTTAGGAACGAGCCATATCTTAGTGAAGTTCCCACTACACCCCATTGTCACGATAGCGCTTCAATACCACACTTATGCGACCGGGGTGGAGGAGGAGAGGAGGGGGAGGGGGGGGGGCGTGCCCAAGGGTGTGTACGAGTATGGCGACAAGCATTTAAAAGTACTACCCAACTGGAGAACGGATGCATGTACCAAATACCTGCAAGGAACTCACATACTAATTGGGTACTGCAGACACTGACCGATGTCGTATTCCTTGCCTCGCTGGGTACTTTGTTCTCGTAGTTGGCAGTAATATTGCATACTAGGAAACTATGGCGTTGCAAGACATGGCCCCCTCTGATGCCTTCTCCAAGACCCAGCCCGAGTTATCCTTGGGGCTTGGCCTCGGGCATCACCTAGCCCTGCAGATGTTGTCCATGACCTGTATCGTGCGGACTCGCCGTGCCTGGTCAACCAGCCATGATCTGCGGTCGGCATCAGACACCATACTGTCTCAGTCCCCTAGGTATTGGTCCGTCACACACACCTCCCGAGCCTAGCCCAGCCTCTCTGCTACCTACTGCCTTGACCGGTTTCCCGGAGTCGTGGTGTGTGGAGTGGTGTGAGTCTGTTTGTATCTCCCGAGTACGCTTGCGTGTGTGCATGTACATATCCTGCCTGTCTCTATGCTTTCTTTGTTTATGGTTCCATCTTGCCATCCTACCTATCCCCTTAGACCGACAATCTTTACCTCTCCCGAATTTTGATAACCTGGGTTGCATTTCACCAAGAATTCCAACTTAGTACGGTGATAGTTTCCCCCAGATCTCCACGCCACCAACGCTCTTTGCATCCAACATCTCGCCGCCTGCCTTGCCTACCACTTGCTAAAGACCGGCGCCCACCCGTCCCTCTTCGCTCTCGCCCCCCGCCGCCCCCTCCTCATCGGAGGGTCCATCTTTTGATGCTACAACATTAAACAGGGCTGTCTAGCGAGACAGATTGTGAGCAAGTCTTCTCGAGATCGCTTGAACCACCTCGACTCGTGGCGTCGACGACTAGCACGCGACGGCACCTGCCCAAACACTGACACCAAACCCGCCTACCCTTTATTGGAGTTGCGCGGCAATCCCGACAGCGAAACAGAGAAGTCCTGCTGTGGCACCGCCAGCTTTCTTCCATCAACAACCCCGGGACGGCACACTGCTGTCCATGCGACGGGCCGCTGTGCTACCATACACTGCCTAGTTTCTCCACCTTGCATCTCCTGCCCGCGCACCAAAGAGTTCGCCATAAACTGAGTCTCTAGCAACGTTGTGGCCAGCCCTTGTTTGTGTGGAAGCTTTGCTGGTGACAGCACTGACCCAGTAACCCGAGGACCCTGAGATCGTTGTCAATTTGCGCCTTCGCCAACACCTCAAGTCGTACGACACAACCGCCAGACGTCAGTCGAGTCCCGGCAGCTTTTGTACCTTTCGTCTTCAGCTAGTAGCCCAACCTGCTACATCCCAGATCGCACACACCGGCCTGAATCAGCCGGGATACCATATCGGAAGGTTCTACTCGTGTGACCCGGCTAGGAAATTGACAGAGGGCTCTTCCGGGAAACCCCGTCAGAAAGAACGACCTTTAAAGGACTCCACGAACATCGTGTGGGTGTGAGGCGATTGATCCTCGATATTGAGGGAAGACGCACGAAATTCGAGCGACAAACCCCTAGACTCCTGATCTCATGGCAGTTGGAGCAGTTGAGGGAACGGATTCGACCGCGTATGGTCGGGGAGGTAACGGCTGGCCTGCTGCTGGATTCGATCATTGGCAAGGAAAGCCAGAGCCCACGAGCGCCACCTCCGACATGTCGTACGACAACTTTGGAGGTCCCATGCACGACGCCGAGCCGAGCAACATGTCCCGGACGGCCTACCCACCCACAGGTGGCTACGACCTCGTCGGCCATCGTCAGCCACCGCCGCCGCTTGTGGGCGGCCCGGCAAACTGGCATCTCCAAAGGTCCATGTCGACCCCCGACGCCGCTGGGCTCCATCACCACCACCACACAGCTGCCGCCGTTGACATGGGAGCATCCAGTGCTTTGGCGGAGAAGAAGAGGAACAAGCTTGGATACCATCGGACCTCTGTTGCGTGCAGTAAGTATCATGGCATGCACATGTAATGGCTTCCCTTCCACCTCAGCCGAGAAGGGAGAAGGGAAAGGGGAGCCCGCATGAGAAAACCCAAGTTGACAAGGATTTCCCTTTTAACAGGTCATTGCCGCCGAAGGAAGATTAGGTGTATCCCGTCGACATCTGACTCGCAGGGCCGATGCACAAACTGCATCCGACTCAAGAAGGAATGCAGCTTCATCCCTACAGAACAGCAGCAGGGCGGCAGCGGCGGCGACCCGACGCGCATGAGAAGCTCTGGAGGAGACCCAAACTCGGAGCCTTCATCGCCCAGGGCTGCCGACAACCCGGGCAGCGCGAGGCCTTCACCCCCTTCCTACCCGCCGCTGGCGAGCAGCGTCACTGGCTTGCCCGTGCCAGTTTCTGGCGACGACAGGGCCATGGGTTAGTACATAAATGATCTCTCCCCCTTCCCCGTGAACCACCTGGAGTGGATGGCCGTAAGGCGCACATGGATGGATGTAGGTGCTAACAGTACCAAGGCCCTCTATCCGCATCGGGCGCACCGTACGGAAGTCTCGATCACAACATCCCGCCGTGGGGCAACCCGACGTTCAGCGAGGGTGACTCGCTGGGCTGGGCCAACCCGTGGCAGCCGCGGCCCCTGAACTCTCCTCTGCGCGACCACCATAACGGTGCTACGGAGACAGGACCGCTGCCGGCACCACCCGGAGGAGGAGGATGGGAGCCGGGCACGCCTGTGGGGCCGTCGTCGGACGCGGCGCCTCGCGACCTCACCTCGTCGTGGGGTCCGATTCCCATTGCCGACGGCCGGTCCTTCTCGTACAGCGGCGAGTCCATCGGCAGCAGCAGCCAGGACCCCGCGCAGTACGTACCCGTGGGCCGGCAGCCGAGCGGCAGTGCCGCCCCCGGCGGGGGACCTCCGCCGCCAGGCTTCTCCGAGGCGTACCCCCATCCTGGCCAGCCTTCTCCACACGGCTTGTCTATGGGGACCGCGCCACCACCACCAGGATCGGACCACACCCAGCAGATGCAGTGGCTGCAACAGCAGGCTTACATCCGGTCGTCGCAGGGGGCGTATGGGTCGTGGGCGCCCGGGCAGCCACGCCCTGAATAAGACGGAAGGGGGGATGAAATTGAGCAAAAGTTGCCCATCAAGCATTTTCAAGGCATCGTGAACACGGAGACGCCATGCCACATGTGCCCTCCGGGGACTTACCTTGGGCGTCATCAAAATTCGAGGAGGACTGGTGTGTAATGTGCACGGCTAGCCTGAGGGATTCGTTGTGGGGCGGCATAGGTCCATGGAGGAGTAAGGAGTCGCAATCTTTCTTGGGTTCATTTTTTTCTTTGTCAACGGGGATCAATAGTCTTTTTGAGTTACGCAAAGGAAGGGCTAATGCCGGGGACGCGAAAGCCCGGGGAGCAGATAGTACTGTGAAGTAAGGGGGTCCATGTGATATGTCGGATCTGTATGTCCTGTGGTCAATAGTTGAGTCAGAATTTAGACTGCCACAACCATCAAGAAATGGTAGAATTAGAGGTGAACATGTGACGAGAACATTTCAAGACCTTCCATGTAAGTACGCGAAGTGTGTAGCCAGTGCCTGTATGTGTGTTAGTAGTGAGCAAGTGAGTTCATGTATGCATGTCAGAGAATGGCTTTGTTGACGATGTCTGGACGTGGTATTGTCGACGGTTCTTGATTCCACCACTAATACTACTAGTAGGTAGTACAGGTACATACAGTCCCCTGTTTAGACATCATGAGACGAGCCTCCATGTGAGCACCAGCAGAGCCGAGTAGGCCCCAAGGCTCAGTGCGGTGAGCAAGGCGACAGAGTTCCCGCTGGTTCGGAAGCGGGGGCTGGACCGGCCGTCATCGTACTGAGCTTTAAAGAATTGGCGCTGGCCCTCGTAGCGGCGGTAGGCGGCGACGATGAGGATGGCGGCGCCGTAGATGGCCAGCAGGGCGCCGATGGCGTAGAACTCGGCCGTGAAAATCTTGAGAATGACGAGTGAGAAGGAGAATTGACCGAGAGCGGTGCGCACGTAGGCCCCCTCAAAGGTGCGCTGAGCGGCACGGATCTCGACCAGTCTGGAGGCCAGATAGTCAAGTCAGTCAGTAAACAAAGCGAACATTCAGCAAAACAGCAGCTTCTCTCCTCGACGGTGAAAAGATACAAGATAGAAAGAGAGGTAGAGAGTGTGTGAGTGAATATGCGTGTGTGTGTGTGTGCATAAGAAAAACAGAATTTGACGTACTCCGGCCCTGTCAGGACTACCGATCGTGCCCTATGCAGCCGCAGATGCAGATGCTCCTCGGGATGTGGCTATGCAAGGCAAGGACGAGTCAGCCTGGGGCCATGCTGGTGCATTGCGTGCAACGTGGGACGTGGGGACGTACATGGAACATGGTTAGTCGTTCGGGCTTTTGAGGAATCGGCGCTATGAGATCATGTTTGTTTCCACGAGCCTTGCGGGGGTGCGGATAGGGGACGTTTGTCGACGTCGACAGTCGTCGTCTAGACTCGAGAGGCGGTGGTGATGTGATGGTGTGATGGGTGAGGAGAATGGAGTCACGTGATCAACGGCACATAGGGTGAAGGTATGCACGGCACGGCAAGTACGATACGCAGTACGAGTATTTGCGGAGGATCCATCAATACTACTCTACTCCGTACTTCGTACATACTGTATGCGACGGAGTGTAAAAATGAAATGTGATATTTCTATATACCAATTATAGTCGCTTGATTCCCCGGATACCATTGCAGAGTATTACCTGTATGGTGATGGATGGTGGAAGAGCATGATAGTAACATTGCAGGAGTGTCAGACGACAAGGGAAGAGACAGAGAGTGTTTGTCGGTGGTGATGCCTTTCTTGGCAGACGGGGGACGGGCCTCACGACCCAGTACAGGCACTCCGTATACTCACCACGTAGTGCTGGCCGTCCCTGGACATCCTGGGGCCTGTACAGAGTATTGCAGACGTATATTCATATATGATGCGTGCCGTGCATGTCTATTCTTGTGGCCATGCCATGTGGAATGACGTCCATCTCACCGATATTTCCCATAGTGGTGTCTCACGCCGGGAATAAGTGTGCAGTAATAAAACCACCTAGGCAGGCATTCTCCGCCTAGCACTCTGTATTGATCTCATAGATATGGCTGGCGTCCTTCACAGCCTCCAATGTCGGCTGTGCTGTTTTTCAACTTTTATGGCGTACGGAGCAGTGGTGGTGGTCTGTACCACTACGGAGTACGGAGTACAATACTTGTACTTGCATATTCAAGGTACGACGGAGTACGGTAAAGTGCCATTCGAAGGATCACGGAAATGTGGTCCCCTCCCCCCCACACCCGGGCGTTGAGCCCGTAGGAGACTAAAGCTCCGCCACAACCACAGCGGAATGCGCAGGTTGAACTGTATGTAGTAAGACGGCAAGCATACCTGTAATGTACTCCGTACACCAGAGCAGCTCTCTCAGCCCTACGGGCACACACGACTGAAAGCCTGCCTACTCGTATCTGCCTGTCCGTCTCGTCTTGAGCCCATTATCACTACCATCCATCCAACTTATTGAGCATACAGCATAATGGGTAATACCGGAGAGACCAGGACAGCCAGGACACGGTAGGCTGATAGTCACCGCACTGCATACTGCCAAGGCCTCGATTTTCCTCTTGTCCGGCTCATGACCGACTGAACAACTCAGCGTCAACGGTACAAATTCCGCTGTCGCTTAACGCCAACCACCCATACAGCAGGGCGCACCGGCTGTTTCCCCACTCCGCTCCCCATCTTGGGTGTCCCGTAAGCGCCAGCCTCAGGGATCATGCCGTACCAGGCAATAGCCCATAGGCTACTAGTACGGAGAGGGGCTTATCCTCTTTCTTTTTCTTTTTTGCCCTTTTTGTGTCCGCCCCCCTCCAACCCCCCCCGCCGGCTGATGCCCGCAGAGGCCACGCGCGTGCACAGGCGCTTGGCTTGGGTGGTACGATTTCGTCAGTTTGTTGCGGTAGACGCTTGTACCTGTAGTCTATTGTTCGTTTGGGCATTGGAGCCTCTGTTTATTGCCCTGCCCATGGTTTGTCATTGGCGTTTATTATTGCTACTTCGTACCGTTACATACATTAGCACTCCGTACTACTAGTAATATAGCCTCTATGGAGCGTTTGGCAAAGTATAGAGTAGTGCGGGCGGTGACGTTTTAGTGCCCGCTAAACGCTACAACGAACGCTAGGCTGTATTGTCAAGTACTACTAGTATTACTCCTACGGCGGAGGGATATTTACCTATCAATCAGGGCATTGGCGCCCGGCTGGCAGGGAAGGAGCAAACGAGAGCAATACGTCCGACAAGGATGGAAAAAGGCAACACTCGTAGTGAGATAGCGCAGGAACATCCGTGCCCGTTCGGCAGGGAAAGAACAGGAACCCCGGACAGCAGCAAGGAGCAAGAGATGGAAAGAGACCATGCTTCTGCCTGTCAATACAGAGTGATAATGCATTTTTCCATACAAAAAAAAAAGACTCTATCAGTTACTTCAAAACTGCCCGACTCTTCGCCTCGTTCTATCGCTTCATTGTTCCGTCGCTGCATGGCTACAGCCTAATACTTACAGCGTAATACAGCGTACATCGCAGTCAGCCTAACCTGAGCAGCCTGGGCAACCAGGGCCACATGTCCGTCATCCGTATCCACTCCCGTCCCCCCGTACTCTTACGCCGACATGGAACCAACACCTTTCTCGCCCACCCACATTGCGTCGCGCTGGAGCAATGCGCACGCCTTGCTATTACTACCCTCCAAGTCATCCTAATATTCCCTAATCTTCCCCTCCTCTCCATCATCTTCTCTTATTTCTTCTTCCCTTCCGAGTGATTACTGCCCATCTTACCCATACCACTTCTTTCTATTCCCGCCCTCAGCCTCGAGATCTCGTCCAGACATCTTCCTCACAATACCCCTCCTCCACCAGGTACCCCTGCTGTGTGCGGGCCCCTTCCTCCCCCCCCACTCTGCCTTGTCCCTAAACCGCGTGCCCGCCCCATCGTCGAATCCGCCCAGCCCATGCGCCCGGCTCTGTCATCCCATCCACTTCTTGTGCCCGGCAGACGAGAATAGACGCATCTCAGTGCTCGGGTCCTTAGCCCTCAACCGCCCTTACGGGTCCTCTCCTGCAGCTCCATCGTACCAAGACGGCACCTTCCTGCCCCTTTGCCTGCCTGCGCGACGAGCTAGCTGCCGGTCATCTTTCTGCACTGCCGCCCGGCTGCTATTACTCCTTCTCCTTCTCCCTTTCTCACAGTCACACGCCCATCTCTCTCTCGACTACATACTCGGCGCGCCAGAAAAAGAAAGAGGCGGGTGGCCTCGATTCGATACTTTTTGTTCGTTCATCACCTATAGGGAGCACATCCCCCCCCCTTTCTCATTTGAAAGAGTCGCGATCTTGCCTCGCGTCCCAGGTCATCATGTCCTCAACACTGGCCTCCCCCCTCCCCGACTTGGACGCCCCCAACCCGCACAGCCGTCGCGCTTCGCCCTCCCTCTCTCAACCTGGTGCCGCCGCCGCCGCCGCCGCCGCCGTCACATCCTCGACCCTCTCACCACTCTTCCAAGCCGACACAACTCTATCTCCAAACTCCGCCTACCACCTTGAGACACCAGGCGTACCCAGTCCCGTCCTTAGCTACAGCGATCTCGACGACGACCCCTTCTTCGGCGCCACGCTCGGCAACGACGACGAGCAAGACTCCTGGATCCCACCCTCCCATCAGATGGGATGGGACACTTCTGCCGATTTCCTATATCCTCTGACGCCTGACAACACTGTCTCGCTTCAGCCAACACCCCCTCACGTCGAGCGCAGGGCCGCTGCGCGATCACTCCAGCGGACACAGCTGCCTCCTTCCATCTCCCCACAGGAACTTCAGAAACCATTCGCATCTGTGCCCGTGTCCGCGCCCACGGCCTTCACTCAGCAGCACTCCCAGCTCACTCCTAGCCAGAGTAGCAGTGCGCGTACCAGCGAGGACGGGCTCGCTCCCGCTCCTATCAACATGCGTGCGGCTCACAGCCCACGTGTTACTCTGTCCGTGTGGGATCACGACAATGACAGCGCCCCCACCCAGGCTGTAGAGCGCTCCCTGGATATCGACCATGATGAGGGAAATGAGTCGCCTCGCGGAGGTCTTGAACTAGCCGGCGACCTCATTCCGTCGCAGGCCCAGAGGGATGCTGCTGGGAGGTGGCACCCCGACCCCCACACCGGCCACAGCGGTCTTGGCCCGACAGAGCGTCTCTCAGACGAGACGCCCAGCGTCAACGAGCTAGCGAATTGTCGCCACTCGGACGAGCGCAATGCCGAGGTGGGCAAGTGGCTGTCCGACAACCTCGACGAGCCGTCGGTATCTGGCGACGAGCCTGACTTGCAAGCCCTCGAGCGCCGGCGTACCGACAAAGACGACGGCATCGCGCTCGGCGACACTACCGAGAACCGCCAGTTGCCCGGCCAGACCTACTACCACGCCGATGGAGGCGCCGCGCCCATGAACGACCAAGACCGTGAAATCATTATTGGTGATAGAAACTGGGCCGATGCGCCGATGCTCCCTTGGATCATGCGCAACCGGCAGCCCGGGAGGACCCAGCCAGCAACGTCCCAGGATGCCATTCAGCGATTCGAGCGCCAGTGCCGCGACAACCAGTCCATGCTTTCGCGTCAGGCCACCTGGGGCACTCGCCGTCGGAGCATTCAGAGTACCGACGTTGAAGGCATTCTCAGCGGCAACTTGCTGAAGAAGCTTTCGATCAGCAAGACGCAAGATGGCGGCTTCCTCAAGGAGCTGCGCGGCTTCGTCCTTCGCCGCCCTAGCATGACCAATCTGCGTAAGCGCCGCAACAGCAGTGTCAGCAACGCCAGCAACGCTAGCGATGACGGCAGCATCAACGGCCCGAACGAGGGCGCCCCCGAGAAACGAGACAGCGGTGCCGGCTCCCGCTCGCCGCACCTGGCACCCCCGGGTCGCACGTCGAGCTGGGGAAGGAAGTCAACGCTGAGTATCGACAAGGCATTGGTGTCGGCGGGGAGCAGCGCCGCCTCCATCGGCAACGTTCACGCCCGGAAGAGCTCGGTGGGCGCAATCCCCATGTCGACCAAGTCCTTCATGCAGAGCCTCAAGGTGGAGAAGCCACTGCGGCCACGGAGCAGGTCTGACATCAGCAAGCACACAACCGGGCGTGACACGACAGAGTCGCACCCCAATATTCTTGGCATGCTCAAGGCCAATGGCGGGGTGCCCGTCGCCCAGTTGAGCAAGACTCCCGCCGCCAAGCCTGCGGATCCCGACGCCGACGAGGACGAGGATGAGGATGACGAAGACGAGGGCCGCGAGGAGGATGGCATCGCCAAGCCCGGGGAAGCTAACCTCATCGACGGCATCACCCCGAACTTCAACGGCTTCCACGATCATGTACGCATGCTCAACCCCAACATGGACCCGCAGTACGATTACCTGGTGGACCGTATCGCACAACAGCAAGCAATCAGGTACAAGTCGCTGCTAAGCCATCGGGTTAAACACCTTGGCCTCGGCGCCAATTGTCCCTGCGGTTCGCTGTGCATGGCCATGGGTGGCGAGGCCATCGTCCTCGCCTCCAAGGGTGACTCCAGGGGCCTGGATCCTCTCGCCTCTCGTCTGGCGGCAGAGGATGATGGCGACGATGAGGATGCCGGCCTGGGTGACGGTGCCATCAGCCAGGACAGCTTCCCGCGAGACGTCCCCATGCCTCCGACACAGCGGCTCCCGGCCGAGTTTGAATGTCAACTGTGCTTTACACGTAAAAAGTTTACCAAGCCGTCAGACTGGACCAAGCACGTGCACGAGGATGTCCAGCCATTTACGTGTACGTGGACTGCGTGCCGTGATTCCAAGTCGTTCAAGCGCAAGGCCGACTGGGTGCGCCACGAGAACGAGGGCCATCGGCACCTCGAGTGGTGGACGTGCAACGTCGATGAGTGCCGCCACACGTGCTACAGGCGCGACAACTTTTTGCAGCACCTCGTGCGCGAGCACAAGTTTGTCGAGCCCAAGGCCAAGACAAAGACGGCCATCAAGAAGTCAGGCGGAGGCGACCCGACGTGGAATAAGGTTGAGGAGTGCCATCTGCTCAGCACCCAGCGACCCCAAGATGAGCCATGCCGTTTCTGCGGCAAGACGCTTCCTACGTGGAAGAAGCTGACCGTCCATCTGGCCAAGCACATGGAGCAGCTGTCGTTGCCCGTGCTCCGTCTTGTCGAGGCTAAAGCAAAGGAGATTGACGCCGACACCATTATCAGCCCCGTGCAAGACCCGCCGGTGCGACAACAAGCTTTCCCTCTGCCCTTTAACAACGCCAACCATGGCAATAGCTTCCAACATCAGCAGCACCCCCAACCACAGCATCTCGGCATCTTCTCTCCTGAGTATGGATCCGTGGCTGTGGGGCACATGGGAAACATGCACTATAGCGGGAGCGGCGGTGCGGCGGCGCCGACAGCATACGGTGTATACCCGGGGCAGCTTCCACCAAGCCACCAGCAGCAGCCGCCACGGCACCAGTTGGGTGGAGACGGTGGTCAAGGCGGCTTCTACGGCGGCGGAGCGACGACCTATGGGATGCCGCAACACTCCCCGGTGTCAATGGGCCAGCAAGGATACGGGCAGGCGGACATGACGAACACGATGAGCCCCTACTCTCAGGGGAATGGGCAGACCCCTGCCATGTACGCGCCGGCGGCTTCGAGCGGAACCCACCAGCGCCAGCAACAGCACCACCAGCAACGTCACCACCAGCACCACCAGAGTGACAGTGGTGGCTTGGAGCCATTCCCAGCTCTTATGGACGATGGTACCGGACTCGGCCTCGGGCCCGTGTCCATGGCTGCAGCAGGGTCCGGAAACGGGGTGGTTCCGGGGCAAGTCCAGGGATATGGAGCCGGAGGACTGGGCATGGAGGCCATGACCGCGGGGACGGCGAGCCCCTTTAGCGCCATGGGCAGCGGGCAGGCAGGTTCCGTGTCTCCGTACGGCCACTCACCACACCAGGATCAGGGCAACCAGCTTGGGTCTTGGGGTGGTCCTGGAGGTCCTGGGTACGGATTTCAGTGACGATAACGATATGATGATGACACGGCCGACATGCGGAGGAAGCAAAATGACAGCAAAGAGAAAAAAAAAACACGCACATGCACACGCAGAGCTGACTGGCGGCTGCCAAGCTACCAATGCCCTTGATGTTGATTCTACAGCACAAATTTTGTTTCTCTCCCCCCAAGGAGTCTCATTGGAATGGTAGGGGAGACTTTATGTACCTGTATATACCTACACACTAGTACTATGTACTACGAATCTTACGGCCGCGAATCTACATACACCGCACACTCGTATTCAAGTTGTTATGTTTTCACTTTTGTGCACCTTGACGAGCTGAGGTGATGTGCTGGGCGGCCGAGGTGGCTGTCCAGTGTCTGGTATTCAATTACTTTATACGAGAAGATGTCGCTGTTGGTGGAGAAGGTGACCTTGGTTTGGTAACAAGGCCCGTGTGTTTGTGTGAGACAATCAGGTGTCGGTGTTTTCCGATGAGAACCCTGCACTCCGTACGGAGCATGGGAATGTGGGAGGCCTGAGGACCGACCGAGTCGCAGGAGTGAGAGAAGGGTGGGAAAATGGCGTCGGTCTGATATATATATACGATACGAGAATGGGCTAGACGCCGACGGAGAGAGAGGGAAGTGGACGGGGGTTACGCTGTATAACAGCGGTGATAATGAAGCATGCACGGAGTCGGGTAGTGAGTTGTATCTGTATGGACCCGTAGTCTCGCAAGTACTTCGTACTTCGTACTCGCAGTTCTCGTATACGCCGCAGGCTGTATTGCAGGTGAGGCCTGTGCTTGTCAATTAGAACTGACCAACCACCGGGTGTGGTAAGTAGGGTTACTAAGGTAGATGATATGCAGTCAAGCAGTTGACAGACCGAAGTGATGCTACTGGTAGCTTGTGTCGAGTTGAGAATGTGTTGGCTCAATGAAAAATGGCACACTTACTTGTACTGACTGCATGCTGGCTTGCTTCTGAGTACTAATACGAGTGTTAATACTCCATACTCCGCAATAGATCGTACATACAGTGTACTCGTACCCTCCCAACCTCCGTGCTCGCGGGATCGTGTGGTGCGATACTAGCGTACGTACGAACGTCGAGCAGTCGGGTGCTCATCGGTGCCATTGTCATTTGGGAAAAAGCGACCGGTTTCAGAGGTGTAGCTGAGGCCCAATGGCGGGTGGAGAGGTTGGCGGAGTGGGTGGGCTGGTGTTGTTGGAGGCTTAGTACGGAGGTACCCCGTAAATGCAATACTCGTACGGAGTACGGAGTACTTGATGGTAGTACTCAGTACGGAGTTGTGAGTATCATGGAGAAACTTGGAAGCAAGCCAGCGCAGGGGCCATGTATCAGCGGCGCACCGGTACGCTTAAAACGCCATGGCTGGTGGCGCCGCTGGGGGCACACTGCACAGTGAGCAGAAAACGAAAGGGGTCACGGAAAGAAGACGAC
The DNA here is from genome assembly GCA_900188575.1 of Geosmithia putterillii. Lineage (NCBI taxonomy): Eukaryota > Fungi > Ascomycota > Sordariomycetes > Hypocreales > Bionectriaceae > Geosmithia > Geosmithia putterillii. Next base: position 2,183,572 of record FYEU01000313.1, on the reverse strand, counting down.
GATGAGAAACGGCTGGTGATGGTGCTGCCGCCAGGGGGTCATGGCGCGGTGACGATCAAAGACAGAAGGAGAATCTTGAGTCTAGATAGTTTGCACGACTAAGTATGGAGACGATGATGAGAGATGGAGCGACGCGATGTCTGTTGTCCCTGCATACGGGGTCACCAAGTTGGTTGTGCCCTTGCCGCACCATGGGGCCATGAGGGGGGGGGGAAGAGAGGGATGAGGGATGAGGAGGTGGATGGTATGTGGGCGTTATTGAGGCGGTACAAGGCGACGACTTGTCTCTGGGCCACGGGAGAAGTGAGACGGCATGTAGATGGATGTAGATTAATAGTACGGAGTAAGGAGAACGGGGCATGAGTAATAGTGGTGGTCGTATTAACCTCTTGCCTCTCTCTCCCTTTTGCCGCTAGTATCGTGTTGGAAGATTCAGAAAGAGGGAAAAGATGGGGTACCCAAGGTACAAAGTCATAGTACTACTCCGTACTAAGGTATCGAATGAGTGAAGCCAAGTTGAAGCCAAGCTGTGATGTGGTGGGGCACCGGCAGGAACCAGGAACGACACGCCACGGCCGCTCCTTCTCCATGTAAGTCAAATGTGAAATGCTTTAACTCACAACAAACACCGCCACGGCCCTTTCTTTATGCGTTTCCTTCCTCTTCTTCTTCTTGTTCCCTTTCCCACTTCGTATCTCGTATTCTATCCTCTTCTCTTGCTTCTATTGCCTCTCTTCTCTTCCCTTCTTCTCCACTCTCCCCATTAAGCCTTTTTTTATTCCTTCTTCTTTTCGGCAAGTTCCCCCAAGTATTCCCTTTTTTTTTATGCGCATCCACACCGTTCGGTTCGTCGGCCCTCCCCCGTCACCCCGTCACCACCTGTCGCTTTACGAACCCTCATCTCCTGTCCTCATGCGCCCGTGATCCGGCTGTGCTGGTCTGCTGCCGCGCTCCCTCTTCGTTTTCGTATTATTCCCTTCTACCGGGGTTAATATAGCCTTCTGTCAGGCTGAGCCTGTTCCCACCCACCACCCCATTCTATTTTTGTGCGCACTCTACCTGTACGTACACGTACAGTGCAGACATACCATCACCCGGGCCCGCGGAAACGATACCCTTTGTCGGTCCCTTGGGCTTCTACGACGACTACGACCATTACGATCATTATCTGGCCGGTCCAGGCTCCCTCTCTTTCTCTCTCTCTCTCTCTTTCTGACATCACTGGTCCTTTTTCCATCCCCCAATCACTCTCTGGGGCTCGCTCATTTTTCTTCAACCTTGATCCTGTCTCTCTTTCATTTCCCCGGTCCACCACCATCCCTGGTATCCCAGCACCACCATTTCTGAGTACCCAGGCCAACAACATTATCCGTACTACGAGTACGTTGGGTGCTCTTCCCGGCGCGCTTAGGGCGCCCCTCAGAATACACACAGAGAACACGACGAGCCGAGACTCGACAACGACGACGACGGCGACGACGACTGCGAGTGAGAGAGCACCACCACTTGACACAGGAGGCACCATGCGGTCACCGTCATGGCCCCTCTCCCTCAAGTCACTGGCAGCCCTCTGCCTGCTGGCTGCCCCCGCCATGGCTGACAACATTCTCGAGACGAGCGGCTTCACAAACTGCAAGAGTGACGCCGCCATCAAGGTCACCAAGGTTGACATCAGCTACAACAACGACAACCAGACAATCTCCTTCGACCTCTCCGGCACCAGTGACAAGCAACAGAAGGTTGAGGCCTTCCTCGAGGTCAAGGCTTACGGCAACTCCATCTACACAAACTCCTTCAACCCCTGCGACGATGCTACCTTTGTCAAGCGCCTCTGCCCAGTCCCCAAGGGCGACTTCTCCGCCTTTGGAAAGCAGGAGATCCCCTCGTCCTTTGCCGATCTCGTCCCCTCCATCGCCTTCCAGGTCCCCGACATCTCAGCCCAGGCCACCATGAAGCTTAAGACGCTGGGCACCGACGACGACATTGCCTGCGTTCAGTCCCAGGTTACAAACGGCAAGACCACCGACGTTGCTGCTGTCTCCTACGTGGCCGCCGGCATCGCGGGTACCGCTCTCCTCATATCTGGCGCCTCGGCCATTGGCTCCGCCATCACTGGTGGTGGTGGTTCCCTCACCACTGGCAGCCCTGGAAGCGTCAGCCCCAGCCCGGGCTTCACGGAGGTCCTCGGCTGGTTCCAGGGCATGGCCATGAACGGCATGCTCTCCGTCAGCTACCCCCCGGTATACCGCAGCTTCACCAAGAACTTTGCCTTCTCCACCGGCCTCATCCCCTGGGACCCCCTCCTCACCGGCATCGACCGCTTTCGCGCCGCCACCGGCGGTAACCTCACCACCGACAGCGTCGCCTATCTCCGGAACGCCACTCTCGTCTTCCCTGACGGCTCAACCGATAACCTCGACAAGAACACGCGCCGTGTCAAGAGGGCCTTTGACGAATTTAGTTTCCTCGCCGAGCGGGCGCTGGGCTTCTCGAGCGACTCGGATGGCAGCGGTGGCGGCGGAATCCAGTCGACTGTGTCGGGCATCCAGGCCTACGCCAACCAGCTGCGTGTCCCCGGGTCTGACGTCTTCATGACGATCCTCCTCGTCGTCGCCATCATTATTGCTGCCATCGTCGTTTTTCTCCTCCTCTTCAAGGTCGTTCTCGAGGCTTGGGCCCTCTGGGGCAACTTCCCCCAGAGCATGTCTGGCTTCCGTCGCCACTACTGGGGATCGATCGCGCGCACCATCACCACGCTCATCCTACTGCTGTATGGAATCTGGGTGCTCTACTGCGTTTTCCAGTTCACCCGCGGAGACTCCTGGGCCGCCATCACCCTTGCCGCTGTCACGCTCATCATCTTCACCGGCATCCTGGCCTTCTTCTCCTGGAAGATTTGGAGCACCGCCCGCGCCCTCAAGGCAAAGGAGGGTGACACAAACGCCCTGTTCGAGGAGAAGGGCTTCTGGATCAAGTACTCGCTCTTCTACGACGCCTACCGCAAGCAGTATTGGTGGCTCTTTGTGCCCACCATCTTCTACATGGCCGTCAAGGGCTGTGTCATGGCAGCAGGCGACGGCTCCGGCCGCAACCAAACCATTGCCCTCGTCGTGGTCGAGGCCGCCATGCTCGTCCTCCTTCTGTGGAGCCGCCCGTACGAGCGCCGTTCGGGCAACGTCGTCAACATCACCATCCAGGTGGTCCGCTTCCTCTCGGTTGCTTGTATCCTAGTCTTTGTTGAGGAGTTTGGAATCCGCCAGACCACCAAGACGATTACCGGCGTCGTCCTCATCGCCGTCCAGTCCACCCTGACCATCATCCTCGTGATTCTCATTGCATGGCACGCCATCGAGGCCTGCTGCAAGCAGAATCCCCACCGCAAGCGCAGAAAGGAGATGGGTAAGCATACACCACTCTCATTCCCACGCCCTGTTGAATAATTCCTTGCTAATCCCTCCATTAGAGAAGCGACACCACCTGGAGGACGGCGACGACCTCACCCCTCTGGACGCGCGCAACTCACTGCTGCTCGAGCGCTACGGGTCCAACGCGAGCAAGACGTCGAGATTCTCGGAAAGCAGCATGGCCAGCACCCTCAACAAGGTGCCGGTGCGGCCTGCCTCACGCGACAAGTACATGCCCGTCCAGGAGAGCTACGATTACCGTCCGCCTGTGGCGCCGTCTGGAGGTCCACTTTTCCGGCCCATGACACCGTCAACGGCGGAGGGCGAGCCGCGGCCCGGGCAGCCGCAGTACCGGAGTGTAGGATATGCGGCGTATTGATATTGATTTGATGGGCGTATTTCATTCTTTTTAACCCTTTCCTTTATACTTTTTTTTTGTGATCATATAAAGAGATATATATTATGCAACATGCAACAACCCCTTCCACCCATATAGGGCGGGACAGAAAAGAGTGTACCAGTATAATTAGCTTGCTTGGCACTGCCGCCCAGTAGATGCATAGAAGTTGGAAAATTCAAAACGAATCAATCAATCAAGGACACAACTTCATCCCGACAACAGAGAGGAACTGTAATTCATGAATGGCATTCTTGCTCGTATGCGAGTATTACTCTAGACGCTGTATATGTGCACTTGATGTTGGGTGTTAATTCGACAGAGCGAGACAGGCATCAACGGCCAGACCGACCCTGCAAAGCGTGGTTAGTTTTTGTCGCAGGAGATACAAGCGACGGAGGGAGCAAAGACGCAGCAGATGTGGAATATGTGTTGTGGTGGCTCGGGGTTGGACTAGCTTACCTCCCCTCCTTTTGATGTACGACATCGCTAATGATGTCCCTATCCAGATCAGGAAACATGCCAGCGAGCGTTTCCACGACGCTGGCATGCTCCACGCGGTGCAGCCTCTGGGCCTCGGCCGTCTCGGCACTGGCCTGGCGGGCTGCAGCCTCCTCGGCAGAAAGGGTGTGCCGCGAAGAAGAGGAGCTTCCTTCTTTTGTCTCCTTGGTGGGGGGCGGCGGGGCACGTTCGCGGTCATCATCGTCATCGTCCTCTGTCGGGCTGGACGTGTCATCGGTGAAGATGCGGCCAATCGTCGAGAGGGGCTTCTGAATGGTCTTGAAAAGGCCGCTCATCGGGACGGAGTCCTCTGCCGTGTTACTGCTGGCTGGGGCAGAGTCGGCAAGGGACGTGGTCCGTGGGGGGTATGCCTTATTGCTGGCCGGGTTGGTGTTGCTGCTGCCGGCAAAGGTGGAAGGGTGGGGGATGGTGGGGGACATGTTGGCTGCCTGGTGGCGCTCAGCGATGGCAGACACGGCGGCCTCGACGTTCTTGTCAAAGTCCGAGTCCGAGATGGTCAGCGAGGTGCGGTCCATGCTCTCGATGAATTGGATGGCACCCATCTAGAGGGGATGCGTTAGCGAGCATACGTAGGGGTGGGCAGGTGAGTGAGGAAGTATTACCAGAGATGATAAGTAGTAGCCTGCTTCGCCGCCGAGCTTCTCCTGGTTGCGGAAGCGTAGAATGTACTGAACGTTTGATACAAGGTGCTCTGGGTTGGATTGGAGCACAACAAAGATGAGCATGGGCATAAAGGAGTCGGCTGACGAGTCGGACTTGTTGTGCTTGAGGAGGCCTGGGTGTGTGTTAGCTATGGGGAATAAACGAGCGTGGAGGGGAGGGTAGCGGGAGCCATTTACCAAAGATGACTTTGCAGCAGTTAAGAACGCAGATTATCTTATCGCGCGGTGCCCTGTACGATTTGATTTTGAGAAGCTCTGTGGCACGTCAACGTCAGTCAGGCAGCCCATCTTACACGTCTTCTTCTCTTGTTCGTCTCTGCTCGGAAATGAGGTTGCTCACCCTGCTGTGCCAACTTGAGGAACCGACGACCGCTGTCTCCAACCTGCGGAATGTCAAGGTGCTCCTCGCACACCCAACCGTAAATGTTGATCTTCTGTGTAAGGATGTCGTCGCGCTCAATGTCCTCCTGGTGCTGGCCACGGCGTCCAGGGCCCAAGGGGGGGTCGCCGCCTCTGCGCTTAGGCTTAGCACCGGGGATGGGCTTCGGCGCCGGGATGGCGGGCGAGAAGGTTTGCGAGTAGAGGCGGTTCATGACGAGCTTCTCCATGCCCTCGCGAGCATTGTCGAACTCAGCGTCGGGGACCTCGGCCCACACCTCGCACTGCGCCATCTTGTTGGCGATGAAGGCCAGGAAATCGCTGATGATCTTGACCTGCTCGTGCACCATCCACTGCTTCTTGCCGAACTCCTGTAGGAACGACTTTAGGTAACGTGCCACAGGATCCGCCTTCTTGTTGCGCAACTGCTCGAGGAACCTGTGGAAGTCAAAGGGCAGGGATGGTTCCGGTTCCGGGTCTGGCGGTGGGCGACGGTGCAGCGTTGGCGACGCGGGCGCCGTCGACGACGATGTGGGTGATCGGTCAAGCTTGGGACGTGACGACGGACCAGCGTCTTCGTCCTTGGGCGGCACCGGAGGTGGGGCCTGGCCCTCCTCGTCATCATCCCCGTGCTTCTTCTCATCCTGATATTGTGCCGCTGCCGCTGTTGCTGCTACTGGGGAATCGACCGACAGGTTGAGGCTCTGCATCTGGTCGACAAGGGGTGACTGTACTGCTACAGTAGACAGCGGCTCGAGGCTAGACTTGCGAGGCGGATGTTGCAGTTGCAACTGCTGCAACTGCTGTGACCCTGCCGGCGGCTGCAGGGGTGCGTTGCTCAGCCGCGGCGAGGCGATCTCGAGACGTGGGCTCATGACCTCGTCGGCACCAGGGCCGGCACCAGACTCGCTAAACTGGTCCATGATGCTCTGGATCTCGGATCGCGAGTCGGACGTAGCGTTCTCCTCGTCGGCCGCGTCATGCTTCTTATCAACGTCATCGCCAGCGTCGTCGCCGTCGTCGGCGGCCCGGGCGGCGTTGGAGGGCGTGCGCGAGGGCGGTCGCGACGCCGTGGGTGTGGGCGGTGTAGGGTCTATGTAACTCGGTTGCTCGGGGGGCTCGAGGTGGTCCGGGAAGCCGGTCGTGGCTGTGGTGGGAGGAGGCGTCTTGGGGGCGGAGGATGAGGCGCCAGCTCCGCCCCCGGTCTTGTCGTTGCTGTCGTCGTCGACCTGTATCAACGGGTCTTGCTTCTTGGGCTGGTGGCTGGTGGCCACCGTCTGCGATGGTTTGTCTCCTGCGTCTCCTCTCGAAGCTATCGTGGCCGCTGTCACTGTCGCTGTGACCCCGCCGTCTGTCTGCACAGGGTTGCCGTCGGCGGCGGCGGTCGGGTCTTGAGCCATGTCGCTGGCTGGGTTTGTTTGCGCTGTCACTGCTACTGCTGCTGCTGCGGCTGGCTACCGCTTCGGGTCAGGGCGACAACAGCTACCTTGTCGTGGTAATCTTCCCCCGGGGGCTCATGCAAAACAGGCCGCCGGAAAAAGAGACGGTCAGCCGTGCTGCTGCTTGCTGTGACAAGTAGAAAAAAGGTGGACCGTGACAAGACGTGCCCCCCTCTCCCCGACTCGTGACGGGATTAGGGCAGCGGTGGGCGGGTTTGTCCTTGTTGGTGAGAGATGGTACTGGGCTCTGGAAGAAGTGGTGACGAGCGTATGGTCCTCTGTAGCCTCCCTCTTCAGGAGAAAGGAGAGCTAGATCACGGGGTTGGGGGTAAGACGAGTGGACGGAGGTGGGATGTTGATCAAGCGTTGTTGGTTATGTGACGATGGGCGTGTTTGAGGTGGTGGGACATAACGCCCAAGGGAAGCTCCCCACTTTCTTCACTGCCTCTCCCGCCGTCTCTTTTTGGTGGGGCTTCATTTTCTCTGGCCCATGTCATCATCACCAGCATCTTTAACAGCATCTTTAACAGCATCTTCGACAGCCGTTGTCGAGACATCTGCCTATTAATTTCATCATTACCACCATAACTATTTATGTATACCTCTTTCGGTTATTGGCAATCAGTAGTCGTTTCTATCCCGCCGCATCCATCCCCATCGCCCAAATATACGTACATCAATTATCCTACCTCCCCCTCTTTATCGTTGTGACGCAGCGTCTATGCACGCGACATCGCAACAGCATGCTTAGCTATTGATCACAGTCCCTCCGTTGCAGTGGAGAACATTACCACTCACGCACGAGCTGTCAGCAGAGGCCAAGAACACTACGCAGGTCGCAATTTCGGACGGCTGCGCGGGCCTGCCCATGGGGCTAGTAAACTCCTTTTGAGCTCGGTCGTTCATCGTCGAAGGGATCAGGGGAGTCCATACTATTCGGTTGTCAGAGAGATACAGCGCACAAGAAGAAAAAAGAAAGGCCGCCAGGAAGCCTTTCCCGGGGAAACACACCTGGACCTGGTGCCACGGCATTCACTCGGATTCCCTGCCCGAGCTTCTGATTGCTGAGGGCGCGAGTAAATGATACGATGGCGCCCTTGGTGGACGTGTAGTCGAGCAGATCGGGGCGGCCAATATAGGCATTGACCGAGGCATTGTTTACAATGGTCGAACCGCGCGCCATGTGCGGCAAAGCGTACTTGGTGATGTAGAAGAAGGAGTGGATGTTGACATTGAAAGTGTGTTCCCACTGTTCTTCAGACAGGTCGGCGATGTCTTCGACTACTGTCTGGACTGAAGCGGAGGCAAAACCTTAGTCAGTATTGGCCACGATCAAGTTGTCCCATCGTCCAAGGAAGCGGAGTCGGGGGCCATACAGGCAGCATTGTTGAACAGAATATCAATCTTGCCCATCTTCTCCACGGCAAAGTCGACAACCTCGCGGCACGCCTTCTTATCCACCAAATCCCGAGAGATCAAGTGGCAAGCGCATCCGAGCTCCTCGACCCTCTTTCCGGTCGATTGCGCATCCTTCTTCTCGTTGGGCAGGTATACGATGGTCGAGTCGGCACCCTCGTGGGCAAAGAGAATAGCCGTCGCTGAGCCGATACCGCTGTCGCCGCCCGTGATGAGCGCCTTCTTGCCCTTGAGCTTCCCAGCTGCCTGGTACGTCTTGGATTCGCGTCCACCGTGTTCGGGGAGCTCTTCATGCGTGGGCTGGGGGTCAGGCATCTGGCTGTGCGTGCCGGGGAAATCTTGCTTGGAAATGGGGATGTCCCGTTCTAAGTAAGGTCAGTGTCGCCGTCCCAGTAATGCCAGACACATCAGCAGGGAGATCCCATACCGTTCTTGAACTGTGATGCCATTGTGAGGGGTGGACGGTCAATTAGTAGTCACGGGTTGGTAATAACCGGTCGAAACACGCAGATGCTACACTGGCTGTCAAAGATTTGATAGGCAGGGTCATGTCGTGTGTGTGAAGGGCGACGCCTTTATTTAAACCATGGATGGGATATATAGATGTCATTCAACAACGGGGAGGACGAATCCAGGCAAGGGATATTTTGCCGGAGTGGATGGATGAGGGATCGATGATGCCATAGACATTTGCTGGCGGATGACGCCTGGATACTAGGTCTCCATTCCCGCAGACCCAATGTTCATAAATCCAGTGAATTCTCAAGTTTGCATGCTTTCCAGTACTTGGTACAGAAGAATCATCTCCATTTCTCTCGTGCGCCGCCAAGCGTCCCATTCTTTCGGGACTGCTCGGACGCATAGAACCGCCCCCCACCCCCCTTGCCTTCCACCACACCACAAAAGCGTACAGATTGCTCCAATCCCCTCTTCCCCCATTATAAGTCGCTCGATGAAAGAATACAGTCGCGAAGTCGGGAAATGTATGGAAAATAAAAAACAGAAACGCCGAGTTGTAAACCGCGCAAGCCCAGTCGGGTGCCCTAAATCCCCTTCTATAGGGCAATGGCACCTCGCCGGGACTCGCGAACGTGGAGGAGGCCCTGGCAGCCGCAGAAGACGAGGAATGCCTACAAGTGCACGCAATGTTAGAGGTTAGTCAAGAGGCCAGCCAGACGGGGGAGGTAGCAAGAGAAGGGGACGGCAATTTAGGGAACGCACGGCGTAGACAATGACGGCAGTGAAAATGGTCCCGGCAACGGCCGCTCCGTCCTCAGGCTTCGGGTCGTTGATTCCGCCGGTAAACTCCTCATGGCCTTTGCCGTACATGCTAGCAATGACGCTGAGGATGACGATGGCGAAGACGGAGACGACGGTGCTGCGGACAAGCGTCAATGTTAGCATTTGCGCGCCACGGGCCGCCCGCGCGGGATGAATGGCGACGGGCCGGGAGGGGGGGGACGCACCATGACCATGCGTTTCCGGCGCTGACGATGGGCTTCATGATGGGCGAGTTTGTCGGGCTGGTCTCGGTGTTGAATTCGTCCTTGTTGGGTATAATGAACGCGGATGTTGTCTCCTGTCTGTTCTAACTCGCGATGATGCTCCACGGGTAACGAAGATGGAACAACGGGGTTGAAAGATTACGTAAGAATTGTAGGTTGCCTCACAGCTAAGGCTCAGGCGGTAACCAGCCACAACTGAACTCCGCCACAGAAAGCTCCATGCCAGCTTCGTCAATCTTTCTTCTATTACTCCGTACTCACTCCATACAGAGTGCTCGGTATGGAGTACGTCAATACGGAACTCCGAACTCTATCCAAAGAACCATCCTGAAGAACTATTCCACGTACCGCGTATCTGTTAAACATCAATGGCCGGCCCTGTTCAAGGCCAGCAGTTCGTTCCCGAAACCTCATACACTGGCCGCATACCCGGCCGCCCTTATCACCTACATTGTTTGGGACTGATGCACCGCACCCTGCATGATGGCAGGGCGGGCCATCACATCGACAATGGCACGGCTGGGGTACAACCGGCCAGCCGAGCCAAGATTCAGACTGAGATGATTCCCTCTTACGCGCTGGTTATTGGACAGTGTTTACAGGTCTGGCGAAACTGTACGTGCAGCTTAGGCGCCCGACTCATACATAAGGCCAATCACCATTCGGGTGGCCGGCGCTTAGCTGCGTGCTGGGCTGTATGGAGCCGTTCCTCAAGCCAACAACCAGGCCTCTGTTTCCATTCTGTGACAGCGAAAGTTATGGAAATGATGGGGGCACAGTATCACTGTCCATATGTTTGTTTGTGCGTGCTTGTTCCCTCGTGACATCCACCATCAGAGAGGACGCAAAGGAACCCGCCACGAGTGCTACCAAGTACAAGAGCACAGCTGCTATAACAACGTGCGATATATTAATACACAGCCTACATTAACAAAGATTCAAAGCAGGAGATCCAACTCCCGAAGCCAAGGCAGATCAGAGAAGACCTGGCCCCTGCAGAAGACGAGTATCAGCTCTGGGCGCGAATACGCCCACCCGCAGCAAGTCCAAGTATAGCGACAGACACACCTGGCCAGTGTCCGTCCGTACCAGCTCCACCTGCCGGGCCAATTGCACAGACGGGTAAGCGCGCATCTACAGGTCGCACACAGGCGAGGGGTGTCTAAGTGAATTAGCGGGCGAGAAACACGGCCGGGTGGGAATCCATTGTCTGGCTGGCATTGCTTGTTGGCTATTTTACCCCAGTCCCTCCCCGGCACATGTTGGCCACGATCGTCCTCTGTGCCTCTTTCTTTCTGTCTCTCCGAACCAAAGGATTCCCGCTCGGACTCAAGCCGGAAAAGAAGAAGAAGGACAGCCAGAATCCGAATCCTTTCTCAAAATGTACGCAAAGGCACTGCTCGCGCTCTCCCTGGGGCTGGTCCACCAGGTGACCGCTGGATCTGCCGATGCCACGAGCGACAACCCCGTCGACGACGTGTACACGGCCACGACGGACAAGACCTTCTTCACCGGCGCCGCCCTGACGGGTGTCTTCACCGGCGCCATTGTCGCCCAGACCCCCAGGGACGGGCGGGGCGTCACCCTGGATGTCTACTTCAACAACCTGCCCGAAGAGGGTGGGCCGTTCAGTAAGTCCCAAGACACGCATGCATCCCTATCAAGTGCCGCATCTCAGTCCTTTAACACTTTGGCCGCAGCATACCACATCCATGAAGAGCCGGTCCCTGACGACGGCAACTGCACCGAGACGGGCGGCCATCTCGACCCGTACGATGCCGGCACCGACACGGCCTGCGACCCCAATGAGCCCCAGGATTGCGAGGTCGGCGACCTGAGCGGCAAGCACGGAAACGTGACGGCGTTGCCCTTTGTGACCACGTACAACGACCTCTACCTCTCGACCGACGCTGGCCAGCCCTCTTTCATCGGCAACCGGTCCTTTGTTGTACACTATGCCAACGGTACGCGTCTGGCCTGTGCAAACTTTGCCAAGCTGACTCCGTGCTCGACCACATCACCATCGTCGTCGGCCTCCCCTTCGGCCACTCCCACATCCGCCTCGGCGCAGTCGGCCAACTCTGATGCCGCCCAGTCAGATGACTCAGAGGATCCCGAATCGGGAGCCGCCCAGATGGGCGTCACGTCGACGACTGCCCTTGTGGGCCTGGCTGCCGTAGTGCTGGCACTGGGCATGTAGGCGGGAATAAAGGGGGGAGGTATTCACTTCTTGGTCTCATATTTTACAACAAGACTTTCCATAGTCTTTGCGTTTTCTGTATCTTGGTGGTCTAGGAGTCCGGTGCAAAAACTGTTGCTACTTTTGGTTTGCTTATACTTCTACTTCTATCTCTTGTGGCACGTCAATGTAATACTACTATGTGAAGACGCAAAAAGTGTGACGACAGCATACATCTACTACTAGTTAAGAGTATTGTATGTGTTATGTCTCTGTATAGGTACTAAGTCTTATAATTTGTTCACTATCAACCCGTTCTTAATAGTAATACATTGGTGCTACCAGTACCTTAGTAGTACGCGAGAGTATCTACACGCCTACCACGATCATCGTCCATTATTGGCGTCGATGGAATGTCCCGGGGCTTATGAGCTATATTGAGCTACCAATTTGATTGCACACGTGCCTAGAATCGAATGCTAACCCTCGAGCTGGATCTGACCATAGCTACCAGCGTCCGCGGCTACGCTGGATACGGAGCGCCTAGATACTGGGCCAAACTAAACAGTAGAAATGCCCCAGAAACCAAGTTTTCACATCTGAGCCGCCGCAGAAAATGGACCGGCTCCTGTGGCATCCTGGGCCGCTTGGTCCTGCTCTGCGTGGCTTTTGAGAAGACCCTGGAGAATTCTCCTCTTTTTAAGACGCGCCGAACGTTGCGATGTGTCGGCCACCTCGTCGGCTGCCCGTTGCGCCTCGGCATGTGGCTTGCCAAGGTTCCAGAGGCTACGCATCTTCTTGGGACGCATCGTCTCTCGCAGTGCTGGGACACTTGTCTTCAATCTCAGGGTGCGTAGACTCTGGTCTAGAGCCATCCTGGAACTGTCCATGAACCTGCGGCGGAACCCCAACGTTTGGCTCTCCTCAACCTGAACATCCTTTGAGTCGCTGGTGCTCGCGAGGATGTCATGGCTCTTGGTCTGGGTCGCCTTGGTGAGCTTGTCGGGCCTGGTGCCGTCCGGGTGCTACCCAGACGAGGTTCCTGGATCATGCTGAAGTGTCTCATCGGTCTCTTGACGGCTTTGCAGACGAAGCGACTGAATCACACGGAGAGGCGCGATAGGCGGCGGATCCCGTCGAAGCAAGTCGGCGACTTCGGCGGCCCCGGAGAGTGCCGCGATGCGGGCAACAGCCCATTGGGTGTCGATGACAATCTTGGTGTTGCCAATATCGGCAGTGAGGACTCGGATCGGGATCCTGCGCCCGTTCTCGAGTGGGCGGCCATGGTTATCGTCGGCGACAGCCCCTCTTGTCGACATGACCGTGTCCCTTTCGGCCAATCCCCTCAGTGACTGGGCGATGTGGCTCAGCGCGCCGGGAGCATCCAGGTTGACGCCCCTCTTGCATTCTAGGGTGTTGTTGTCGTCGGGGCAGTAGTAAGACTCGACAGCCTTGTGAATGGATCCAGGGAGCCAGTACCACTCTAGAAAAGCAGTGCTGTAGCCGGGCTCGTCCTGGGCCTCGGGATCCACGCCAGCCCACTTGAAAGCGAAGTATGCTTTGCCCCAGTACCTGTGAAGCGTCGGGTTCAACGAAAGCATATTCCACGTCCGATCTGACGCTGCGAGCTCATGATTGCTGGGGGTAAAAAGGTTTATCATGCGGCGGCGAAGCTCGGGGCTCATCGTGAGGGCGCTGAGCGACAGAGCTCTACGCGTCGTGGTGCGGTGCTCGATCGTATCATTGGCGCAAAATGGCCAGATGTGGCACACATCGGGCTTGATGTAGTGGGTTGCCACGCACCGCGCATTGTCGCGGTCCAGGGCCTGTAAATTCGGAACTTGTCAGAGGGGCATGGATTATACTACATTTGAAGAGGGGAGCATGCATACCCGCTGCCTCTGGGTGGCAGAGCGTGACTGGCCCCCTCCTGGTCTTGGATGAGGCTGGTAGGAGGCGTCGCCGCCGTCGCTGGAGTCGTTGGGGCCACGCGGGCTGGGATCAGGTCGGGGAGGTCGCTGCTGGAGAACTATTCGCGGATAAGGAGCATGTCAGCTACATAAAGACGACAGCCTGAATCAGCGTCGACTCTCGTCACGGACGTACATGCGGCGAGTAGTGACTCGATACCCTCGCAGTGGTGGTACCTGCAGTCCGAGGCAGTATTTAACAGGGTCTCAAGGTCGGCCACAAGAATGGCCGCAATGTGTATTGTATTGAGAGTGAACCGCTGGTACCGCTCGAGCCGCTCCGTCGTTTCATCATAGTCATCGTGTCGCACCCCGTCTAGGATCTCAGCCGCTATCTGGAGACGCTGTTCAATCTCGTGTGGGGGGCAGATGACGGGGCAGGGTGTTGCCATCTGCGGTCGCGCGGATGCAAATTCCCCAAGCCGTCTGATGGAGCTAAGGGTTGTCGATGCATCATCTTCAAGACAAGCCTGGACTTGTCTAAGAACCCGGGACCGTATGTCGCCCGAGCTTGAATGAGCCATGGCCGAGAGGAAGGTAAGAATGCAAGGGTAGTGACGTTAAACAGAACAAACGTAGTTGATTGGTTCAAGCTCTATCCCCACACCGGGGGATCCAGTCTATATATAGATCTTGGATCGTGCAATTTAATGACTAAGCTAGGAAAACTAATCAATCATCTATCTGGTCGTTGCCGACTGCGTTGTCAAAGGGCGTATGGTGAGATTCGAAATTATCAAGTTCAAAATCCAAAGTTCAATTTTGTTAGAATCTTAGGCCAAACAATCCCTTGACCGCGGCAAATTCAGCTGCGGGCTTATGGTTGGCTTATAAGTTATTAGTCGTACAAGGCGTCAAAATGAATACCGTAGCCCTCAGACACCAAACGCAGGAGACGGCACAAGAACACAAAAGTCATGGAGAGTTTGGGTTGATCGTATCCAAAGAAAGCGAGGCATGTATATCATGTCCATGTATATCATGAACCATCCTATCTATAGACATGGATGTGCGCCACATCATACGACTGTATTCGAAAACAACTTGCCCTAAAGTACATGTAGCACCCGCTTACTTACGCCTGCCGACTTGGTCTCCAACATGTATTCGCCTTGTGTCCTCATAAATATCGTTTAAAAGTTGAAAAGTAGAAATAAAAAAGGTCCACGCACAGCGTAGACGGGGGGGGGGAGTCCACAGCTGTGGCCAAGGATATGTAAAAGGGCTAGAAAAGACCAGATTGCGTGTTCTAGTACCAGCCAGAATCTGCGTTGCTCTCGGTCTTGAGAAAGGCATTAATGTCGCTGAAACCCTCCGTCTCAGTCTCGAGGCAATTCATCAGTTCGAGCTTCTGTGTCTGTGTCAGACTTCCCTGGCGTCCCGGAAACATCATGGCCCGCTCAAACTGCTGAGTCCCCAGGGCAGCGTTGGCGCCCACTGTCTCGAGGCCGAAGCCCTGACCGCCACCAAAGTCTCCAAACGAGGAAAGTCCGCCGCCGGGAAGCATCTCATTATAGAAGCCGTTGGAGTTGCCCATGGTGCTCATATAGGGCATCATAAAGGCGCTCGGGGGAGAGAACCAGTCGCCCGAAATGGTAGCCGAGGGGACCTGCTGGGGGAGGGGACGCTGCTGTTGATATTGCCGTTGCTGCTGTTCGTGCTGCTGCTGTTGCTGCTGCTGCTGTTGCTGCTGCTGCTGCTGCTGCTGTTGTTGTTGTTGCTGGTTCTGGTTCTGCTGCTGTTGTCGCAGTTGCGGGGGCATCGTGTAGGGGGGGACGCGCTGTGCAGCTTGAGGCGCAATGTGGTTCATTTTGGAGGGCGGCGGTGCATTTCCACCCATAGGAGGAGGCTGGGGTGTGGGATGCTGATGCATCGGTTGCTGCGGGACATATGGAGGGGAAAAGGTCACGCTTGATGCGGCGCTCGGCATTCCCATAGAGTGAGGGGGTGTAGGCATCTGGTTTGGTGGTGTCGGTTGTTGCTGCTGTTGTTGCTGCTGCTGCTCTTGCATGAGGTGGTGTGGTATGTTCGGCATCGGCGGTGGCCCACCGGGCTCACCCGGGCCAGCAGACACGTCGTCAATGTTAAACTCTGGTGGGAAGTAGGAGAAGCGGCGCCCGTGTGTGTCAGTGGCCGAGGGGCTCTGGAAGATGGAGTTGGAACGGAAGGTCGGTTGTGGGGGTGGGAATGTCTGTTCGAGGGTATAGCTGTTGATGGACTCGGGTGACGAGCCAAAGACGGAGCCAAACTGGGGAGGGTTGAGGTATGTGGGGGGAGCGCCGCTAGCATTTCCGGGGACGGGTCCGGGGCCAGCCTGTGAGTATGGCGTCCCATCGGGCGAGCTGCTAGCTTCGGAGTTGGACGGGGTCGCGAAGACCAGGTTGGGTTGGTATCCTGTGGACTCGTAGCTTTGAATACAGGCCTTGGAGAAGATGGAAAAGAGCTCTGATGAGTTGCCGGACCCAGGCCAGCGCTCTTCGCACGTTTCGATGACATCGAGCGCCTTGTTGATGAGGTCCTCGGCCTCCTTCTTCGAGTGAGTGTTGCGCACTTCAGGATACGAGATGGACCACAGGAGCGTGCTGAGCGACATGTTGATCGTCAGCAGGAACACCCAAGTGATGCCAACTGACCCGTCATCGGTCTGCCTGTGCGACAGATTAATTATGACGGCTGAGCTATTGAAGCAGATTTCAGCGGCTCTAGAGGATGGCCTAGAAATTTGCGGCGATGGCCGGTAGGTGAAGATGAGGTTTTGGTGATAACAGCCCGCGAACCTAGTGGGGGGGAGTAGGTACACCAAGTCAGTTTTCTGGGGCAAGGTGCGACTTAGATTTTGTTTCTGTAACTTACCAAGGCTTGCACCACGCAGGATTGGTCGGGGCCTCTTGCAGCCATTCTTCCAAGCCCTTCTCCAGCTGCTGGAACCAGGGGCTGGAGTCGTTTTCGGGCTCAGGCCGCTTACGCTCGTACAAGGTCCTCCGTATCTCGGCTTGATGGACCCTCAACTTGAAGGCATGGATAGCCACCCGCTTGAGGTCACTCTCTGGTCCAGGCTTGATGCCGTTCTCGGTGATATACTCATCCGGCAACGTGGAGAAGAAGCGGACATCAAGCTTCTCGTCGCTAGTGGCAAAGCTGTTGGGACGGCCGAGAGTGTGGGAAAGTCCATACTCGAGAGACGCAAGGTTCCAGACCACGCGACGCCTCAGATCCAGGGTGAGCGGGTTCAGGTTGTAGCCTGTCGTGATGGTCGTCTCGTCCACGAGGCCCTCTTGCTGGCAGATCCTCGCGGCGAGACCAATGACGTAGTAAACGGGGACACGCGTCGGGGTTATGAGAGAGTACTGGCCGATCAGGGCGAGGCACTGTAACGTCTTGAGATCCTTGGGGCGGAGCACGGCTTCAAAGTTCTTCATGGCGGCCAGGTAAAAGGCATCGGCCAGGCCAGCATAGCGGATAGACATGCGTTGGAGTGCGATGCCGAAGGCCATGTTGACAACAAACCTCTTGTATACATCCATATCGCCATTGTACACATCCTCCAGGTCCTTTTCAAAGGTCGGCTCATGCAAGATGGGCCAGAGAACTTGGGCTATAGGGGTGGTGAGGGTTAGAGTAATAGGTTAGCTGACCGTCCTATTCACACGGTTATAACGGGGAGCAAGGCATCTAGTAATGCCGGTATCAGTGGAGTTTCCACTCACACGTCTGCTCACCCTTGTGCTTAAAAATCTCAACAAGCTTGTTGGCCGTTTCCCTACTGGGCAGCTCCTCGGCAGGCTCCCCGCTCATCATCGGGTAGCTGTTGGCCGCTGATATCTGGATAGACTGCATGCGGTTCCGCCTACGGGCCTCAAGATCAGGTATGAGATCGGCGACACGGGTGGATTGGCTGAAGCGCTTGGCCTCTTCCATAAGCAGTCTCGTCATTGCGATGCCGCTGCTGGGGCCTAGGTAGCGCGGGGTCTCGTCCTCGGCGCCGAGGCGGACCATTCCTCCAGGCCTAATCATATCCTCGGGGTTCCGGAGGTCGGCATCGTCATCATCGACAAAATGAGCCAGCTCGGCTTCGAGGGCGCGGACCTTGTCTTGGAGCTTGATGACATAGTTGCGATTGATCTTGCGACCCTTGGCTGTGTCGAAGTATTCGCAAGTCGAGCCGGACCTCTCGCACGGTAGACAGCGCGGTAGCGTGGGATCACATCTCGTTTTTCTCTACAAAGAGACGCGAGACATCTGTCAGCTATGTTCGGGCTAATGACGAGCATCGTTACGGGCACGCTTGCTTGTCATGATGCGACAGCACGCTGAGACAAGGCTCCCGCCGCCAACAAGGAGCGTAAAGATGGCAAACATGGCAACCGATGAGGATATTATGGAGACCGCCAGGGATGAGCTTACCTGGCGACAACGAACACAGGCCGTCAGCGTGTGCGCGATGCGATTAGGGCCGTCACCATGGTCATCGGAGAGGTCGTCGTGGGGCAGCAGTTGGCGAGTGGGAAAGTTGAGTGTCTGGTGGTGATTCTGACGCGGGGCGACAGACCCCAGGCCTCGACGAAAGACGTGTGCGGCATCCATTGAGACTGGCGTCACCGAGGTAAGCCGTCTCGGCGATGAGGGAGTACTGGGCTATTGATAGTGGTACAAGAGACAGAGGTGCGGGGCGCGACCAGATGCCCGAAGAGAGTAAGAAACAGGAGGGGCATCAGCTGAATGATGCTGCCATGGGTGAGATGTACGGCACGAGATCTGATATGGTCATATACGGAAGGCGAAGAGTAGAGGAGGGGGGGAGGAGGAGGGGCGGGGTGGGAAGTTGTTTTCGGTTGAGGAGAAAGTGGTGATGGCGATTGCAGTGGTGGTTGGTGGTTGGTGGGTTGGTTGGAGGGGGCAGCAGCTATCCAGTCGTGCCTGCCGAGTTCTGCGGGCGGGTTCCATCAAATGCTATTACTCGTACTCCGTAATACAGTGGTGGCATTGGAACCCGTTCCGTACCCGTTAGCAGGATTCGCCATGGCACACGCTAATATTTTACGACACGAGTATAACTCCGTACGGATGGAACAGGTTATATTACGGAGTAGCGGTATTACTACCGGTGCTATATACTACTATTATTACATTGTTACTCCTATTAACCCGTGTACATTTGTATGGCTGTATGGAGCATACTCGTACCTATGCTGTATTGCTCGGAATACAACTACTGCCCATATGGATGGCGGATTACCATGTCGTCCATTAGCAGTTAGCGGTTCGGTCATCACCATCATGGCACTGCGCCCGCAGCGCACACGGGTTAAAGGAAAATAATGTCAAATGGCAGCCGGTGCCATCGATTTGCCTTGATAATTTAGGCAAAGCTGTCAAAATATTAGTCTCATTTCATGGCCGTCGCACGAGCTTCTAGAGGGCTAAAGCTTGGAGCTCAGCTCATTTACGCCGCAGTACTCCTCTTGTCCTCCTACGACAGAGTACAAGTAATAATCAAGCTCTGCACAGTACCGAAGCAACAAAATGCGCCCACAGGGAGTGAACAGAAGGACAGGTATCCATGTACGGATTACAAGTACGTATATGGATGCATGCAGGTGATGATATGCAGCATCATCTGTATTGGTTAGATGCGTTGCGCCTCGTTTGGCAATTCACCGATTTCTGATTACCATACATGTACGGCGTACGGAGCACTCGTAATTCTAGGGATGTCTGTTTCTGTACTACCAATACAGCTTTCCCAATGGGAGCGTGCAACAGTAGTAGTGCTGGTGGTGTGAACAAAGGCATTGAAGTTAACGGCGATGCCGTGCAGTTGCGAGACAGATGCACACGACGTGGTAAATCCGCGGTCGGACAGTGAGGCAGGCGACAAGGCGGGTGGAAGATTAGGAAGGGAAAAGTTAAGTGCGTTGGCTAAGGAGTGCGGAGTATTAGTACTTTCCCTTCGGAATATCTCGATAGGGGGTTGGTGCTGACCGGTTTTGAAGAGGCAGGTGCGTTCCGACACAGATCAAACATCAACTTTACGCACATACCTCTCCCTCACGAACGGGCACTCGCACGTCTAACACATGTGCCGCTTACCCCTTTGGCAACGTCACGCAGGCTTATAATGGAAAACACATACATCGGTATAAGCCTACATGTATCTTCAATGTTATATGTATACAGCCACCTAACAGCAAGACCTAGACTTGTCTTTTCTGCAGTAGCACGACGACTCAACAGGCACATCGGCATACGCCAAGGCGAGCGTCAACTGCGGCTTCACAATGGCAGCCTCGTTATCCAGTCCCAGCTTGACAGCACATTCGTGGTAGCCGTGCAGCGCCCACACGTTGTTCGGGTGGTGACGTCCACGAAGGGTCCCGGGAGTGAACCCCAGGTCTGTCCTGTATGCCTCGAGAGCCTCCTTGACACGGCCCTGTTCGATGAGCAAGGCAGCATACGCGTGGCGTGCTGGCTGCATCCAGGGCCAAGGCTCGCTATACGTCAGGTTGTCATCCAACTCAATGGATTTGCGCAGATGGTCAAAGGCAACGTCGATGTTCCCCAGGCGATACTGCAGCTCTCCGTCCAGCATGGCCTCGCCGACTGCCAGGATGTTGACGCACTTGTTGGGGTAGTCCATGCGCGTCGGGGGCACAAGGCTCTTGGCTTTGAGAAACACCTCCCTCTGCTCCGAAGCCCTATCTACTTCCCCCAGGACGGCCAGCGCGATTCCCTTGGCGTAGTGGATCGTCGCCGTAGTCACTGAGTACAGAGTCTGATCGGTCGGCAGGTCCAGGTCGAGAATCTCCTGCCACTTGCCGAACCTGACCAAGACGTGCGGGCGCACTGCGGCAAAGGATTCTAGCCAATCGGCCATGGGGGGGCTCTCTATACGCAGCAGATTCTCAGGCAAGGCTCGCTCCATCTCTCCAGTTGTCTTGATAGCTGTTTCATACTGGCCCGAGAACATGGCTGCATAGATGAGCGAATGGTACTCGTGCATGCGGTACATGGCGTAGAAGTCGCCTGGTCCGCGCAGGCCGACGAGCTTCTCGCTCGCGCGGATGGCTGCCGTATTGGCGTCAATGGACCGCCTGTAGTCGCCAATGAGCACGTCAAGATGCGACGGCATGTGGGCGAGGTGACCCGCGTCGCCTGCCAGTCTCCGGAGGTTGTCGGCCGGTTGTAGGCCACGCTCGGGGCTAGTGGACATCTCGACGAGGTGGATGTACAAATGCAGGATCCCAACGTGGTCGTAGCCGACCTTTTGCGCGAGAGCCCGGTTGAGAACCTCCTCGGCTTCTACCACGCGAGATCCCACGCCGGGAAGCCCTGTAGCCATATCCCACAGCGCCCAGGGCGTGACGTTCATCAGCGCGTCGGCATACAGCGCGGCAATGTCGACATCGTGACCAAACTCGTCGTACACGGTTTTCATGGCGTCGGCGTACCCCCTGTTCTGTGCGGCAAAGTCCCTCTTCCCTTCCTGCTCGGGGAACCGATGCTGCAGGGCTTGGAGTAGGGCCTTCTCGATTCCATGTGCTTGGAGCGACAAGCCCTTTTGGAGCGTCTCCCAGGCCTTCTGCGTCGTCCTCGCCACATCATCCTGATCAAAGAGAACCCAGGGCTTATTGTAGTTGGGCCCCAAGGCATATGTGAGTCCCCAATAGGCGATAGCACAGGCGGAGTCAGCCTCGATGGCCTTTCCGAACGCCCGGGCTGCTTCGGCGTGGTTGAATGCGTAACTCCAGATGAAGCCGATCTCGACCCACCGTCGGGCTTTGGGGTGGCTTCCTCCGATCTCTAGGTTGAGTGCAAGGGGAGGAAGATTGAAATCGTCGAGCTTGGGCTCTGGGTATGTCTTAGACGAAGCCATCAGGGATCACTATGCTGCCAACCTTTTAGAGGTGAAGGGATGCAGACCGTCAAGATAGTTCAAATGAGGGGCATGGGCATGAGGGGCTGAGGGGCATGAGGGGCTCGCGAGATGTGTCCAGAGTACATACACGTGTGTGTGTGTGTGTATGTATGTGTTACATATATACATGGACAGACTCGACGTCTCAATATTACCGTAGGGGAATTAATTCATGTGTATTCCCTACAATCCCAGTCAAACGACTGATCGTGCCGTTCGGGTTAACACCAAATGAACTGAAGGTGCAATATTGTCGAGGATTGACGCTACTCGAGGTGGGGGGAGGTCCGTACCCGATTTTGGGAAGTTGGATCCGGACCATTGACGATTCTCCACTCACATCATCACCTCCCGATTTCTACAACAAACAGCCCGGAACACCGAGTGCATCTTGCATCAGCATTACCGGGTAATGGCATTCGCTCAATCGTACGATAAAGGCGGGGGGTCACTATCGCGACGCATTGTTATCTCGCCAGCCTACATAGCGTGCCATGTGTTGGGCCACGATGGGAGGGATGAATAGAGGTATGCGGAGTCACGCAAGAGGACTGCAGAATGCCGTAGAATGGTACTCATGGCGGAAGAAACTAGCCGAGGATTCACTCAAAGTAAGTTACAATAAAGACAGGTCTTTGCGATGAATAAATATGTTTGGCTCAGCCGTTTGACCTTTAAGAACGTGCATCATGAGATTGAGGACGTTCGACCTCTAACTCTCCGTGTGTGCATCTTCTCCCCAGCCTGGCTAGGCTGAGGCAAAGAGTTTATTCGCCCACTGCACTATACCCTCCTGTCCCTCAAATTTAGAGAGCCCAAGTGCCTGCCGTCCCACAAGGCTATCAACGGTGTCGATGCTCTTGTAACCCTTGTAAACACCTTCAAAATGTCCTAGGTGGCCAGTAAAGTCGGGCGGGGCTGCACCATTGTTGAGAGCCGAATTCTTCTGTCTGTTTACATACTCGACATTGCGCTTATTGAGCGGAACGGCGGGTATATACAACACGGTAGCAGGACCGGGACCCTCGTGGGATGGATCGACGGCATGAATGACCTGCAAATGGCGCCGTATCAGTACGTATTAGTATGATGTATTCCGCACTCTAGAAATTGGAGTGATAAAGAGATGAGAAGAGTGTTGATGGTAGTCTGCGTACATCTGAGTGCCAGAAAACGGCATCCCCCGGGTTTATGACAGGGGTCAGCGTCAGCGTCTTGTCAAGCTCAAGGTGGGGGTGGAGGCCGACGGAAAGTTGCTGGCTCTGCCCCTCCCAGGCACCAGGGAACGATGAGGAGTCTAGATCCAGATCCCATTCGGCCACATCCAGAGAGCCATTCTCGGGGGCCTTGAAGAACGGCCGGAGCAGCACGTACGCGATGCCGAGGCGTACGGACGGGTATACGGCGAGAGCACCCTTGTTGAAACCTCCGCCAGACGTCGAGAGACTGGTCCAGCCCTGGAACGCACGGAAGATACTCGACTGCTGCTTGCCCGGGTACTTTGCCGTGTCTGCATCGCTGCGCCAGGTGATGTCGTAAGGATCATGGGAGAGCACATCGCCGGAGAAGACGCCGTCGTAGTAGCGACGGTACGTCTCGTCTCCCCATCGTTCCAGGCTGCCGGCATCAATATGCGGCTTCACCGTGGAAGCGAAGCCCCCCGGCCTGCGGAAGCGAAGTCCATCGGCATACGTGAGAGGCGTGGGGAGCGCCGTGTCGGGTGAGTACCCGTGCCACAGCTTGTTGAGGAACTCTTGTGCTTTGAGGCTGCGAGGATGTGCGCGCACCTCGGTTTGCACCGGTGACAGGTAGGACCTGTACATCCACGGGTTTGATTCAGGAAAGCCTGCAACGAATGTCGCCAACATGGACGTTTGTTAGAGACATGGGTTCAGAATTGGGTCGTCTTGATGCAAAGTGTGTCAATGACTGGACTGTACGTACCCGGGATTTGAGAAGCGTTCTCAGTGAGATAATTCTCGAGCGACGAGAGCCATTCCTTTGCCTTGTCCTCGGAGAATACATTGCGAACGATGACAATTCCCGTGGCCTTGATCTCATCCAGCTTCTCGGGAGATGCACTGTCTAGGTTGGCAAAGTCAATCTCGGGCCATGAGGCCGAGCCGCGCTCGGTGATCCGGCGGTTCTCCTCTTTCAAGAGGCTTGTCACCTGAAGCCAACTCTTTCGAATGTTTTCTTCTCCATAATGAGCAAAAATTTCCTTTTTCAATTTGACAAACTCCGGTCCCGTCTCCCTTGTCTGAGCCCCCCAGGGGATGCTCCAATGCGTAGCAGCTTGAGATACCATGTTTGGATATGTAGACGGAATATGTATAACTCGGCGGTTGGGATGTCTACTTCGTACATACTATTGAAAGTGCCGATGATTTGTTCTATATAATATCAACGATATTCCGTGTTCATGTATGATCCTTGAACCAAGCCAAGTGCTGGCAATGGCATAAAACTGATCTAAAATGCCGTCATTGATGCATATTACCCACGTGTGAGTTCAACTCCCGAAAGATTGAAACCACTGACCTTCTTCAGTACTTGATAGCGATGAGAAAGATAGCAACGAGAAGCTGCATGTAACACCCCGCGCAATGCCCACAACTTGCCGGAAATAACAGCCGGCCTCTCATCTCTTACTCACGTCATTCCGAGCCAACCTTTGACAATCGCTAGGTAGATACAAGAGAGAGCGGGCAAAGACACGAGCAACGCGTCTCTGGTCAAACTCTTCTACTCCGTACATGGCCCGCGATGGCGAAATGCAGGGTCCCGTTGGCGTATGCGATTGAACATGGTTAATAGCTCGCTCCCGCATACAACATTGGTAATACACACTTGAAACTTCGAAGAAAGGTGGATAGAATTGCCATTTATTGACTTTCCTGGGAATGACGATAATGGGACTACTAAACTACCATGGCCAAGATGCCATTCACTCGGAGCCCATGCATGCCCTCGCCTCGCTTTGCGCTCATCTCAGGTGCTGGTCAGCAGTCACATCTCAATGGTCTGGAGCTTCCCGGCTCCGCTTGGAAACGCAGGGTTTGATTCATTATCTTTGGCATGTATAAACATGGAGGGCTGCATGTATGAGCCGGTTGGTCGTTGTCGAGTTTGAACTCGACAAACAGACCAGCCCTTTTCTAGACTCATCCAAGTCACTGCAATGGTCGACTTTACAGACACGGGGGCACAGAGCGTCGCCAGGGTCCTTGTTAGCAACCCGCCCAAGCCGTTCTACAAAGACCATGGGGCACTCAAGCTGTACTCGGTCCTCTTTCCTGGGGTCCTTCTCGGTGAGTTATTCACATATGGGTACCAAGCAAGTGCATGTATACTGATGGGATATTCACAGTGAGTGGAACCGTTGGATACGAAGGATCGATGCTTAACGGACTTCAGGCCCTCGATACCTTTAAAGATTGTGAGTTTGATATACGACGATGTTCCACGGGAGTCGAACAATAAGAGAAAGAATGGGACTAATGAGATTTAAATTGATACAGACTTCAAACCCGATACAGCAATCACCGGTCTCATCAACTCCAGCTACTGGATAGGTGCCATTATTGCCTTTCCATTTGCCGAAGTGATATCCAACAAATGGGGCAGGAAGCGCGTCATCGTTGCCACCTCACTCATCATGTTTCTTGCTGCAGGTCTTCAGGGCGGAGCCCACAACTGTATGTTGAACGACAGTGGCTCATATCGTGCCGGTATAAGACTGGATTCGAAAAAAAGACTGACCGACTGACTGAACCAGTGGGAATGTTCTGCGCTGCCCGCATCCTATTCGGTTTCGCTGCAACAACGGCAGGAAACGCCGGTCCCGTCCTGATCGCCGAGCTAGCCCATCCTCGCGATAGGCGGGTGATAACATCTTTGTTCAATGGAACATACTACCTCGGCGCCATCACCGCAGCCTGGGTGACATACGGCACCTTCCGAGTGCCCAGCACGTATGGCTGGCGCATCCCGAGCTACCTCCAGGGCGTGGTGGCTCTAATCAACTTCGTATTCGTCTTCTTCTGCCCAGAGTCGCCGCGCTACCTGACGGCCAACAGCCGGCACGACGAGGCGCTGAGGATCTTGGCGGATGCGCACGGAAACGGAGACGTCTCCGACCCCCTCGTGCAGGCTGAGATGAGCGAGATCACCGCGGCCATCAGCCTCGAGGTCAGGGACATCAGGTCGGGCTACAAGGAGTTCTTCACAAAACCCGTACACCGCAAGCGTATCTTCCTGCTGGCCTTTATTGGCACGGCCATGAACTGGTCGGGGAACGGGCTCGTGTCCTACTACCTTACCCGGGTGCTCAACATTGTCGGCGTCACAGACCAGAACTCGCAGACAAAGATCAACGGTGTACTGCAGATTGTGTCCTTTGTCACATGTTTGGTGGCGTCGTGGGCGGCAAACTGGGTCAGGAGACGAACTCAGTTCCTGACGTCGGCCGCCGTCATGTTTGGCTCCTTCCTCGCCGTCACGATTTCCAACTCGGTTGTATCAAAGGAACCAGACAACAAGCACGCTTCCGTGTCTGTCATTTTCTTTGTCTTTCTCTTCATGTGCGGGTACAACTGGGCCTTTAATCCCCTGGCATACGGCTATCCCGTTGAGTGTAAGTCAATCAAGATCCATGCCAAAGTCTAAACCGGCCGAAACAATGGCATTGAATGCTTACACGTGCCCATCTTGAACAGTTCTGCCTTACAACATTCGTGTCGTCGGTGTGTCCTGGCTCATGCTCTTCTGCAATATTGCCGGATTCTTCAATACCTGGGTAAGATGACTGGTTGGCATCGTTGGAGTACGTGAGCATCCGCTAACTCAATGGCTATAGGTGAACCCAGTTGGTCTGGATGCCATCTCCTGGAGGTACTATATTGTGAGCAGCGCCGTTCCGTTCCCTATAATTAAATTTGACCGACGTAGCAATGCTAATGAGAAGCCTCAGGTCTACGTCGTTTGGCTCTTTGTAGAGTTTCTCGTCATCTTTTTCACTTTCCCCGAAACTCTGGGATATGCGTTGGAAGAGGTGTCGGCAATCCTCGACAACGATCGCTTCCTGAGTTACAGGTACCACACTGCCTCCAAGCCTCGTCCGAGCAACCCGTCAGATACCGAGGAGGGAGTCGATGTGATCATCAATACCCCACAGGACAAAGGACGTCAGTGAAAACCACACGCGGGTTTCATGATGATTGTGCTAAACGCTGGAAGGTTGGGGTCGCGGCGAACGTGGATGTCTGAAAGACCTGCACTCCATGATCCATTCCAGAGCTCCAGGATAAAGAGCACATGGAACATGCCGGTGGTACGCTATATCTTGTAGATGATGAAGACATGAATTTTGAATAGCTGTCACGCTGACGGATGTTGTTCGTGACGTGGCGATCCCCTCAACTGTGAATAATGAGGTCAAAATTCTGCAATGCTTTTAATGGACCTCTGATGAACCGATTGTGAGGATATCGACATCGAGACATGACAGGCTCAGTAGATGATGTGTGTGAGGATGATGATGCTTCTGTGTGCATGCACCCTGATGAGACGACCAAAGTCAAAAAATCGGTGCAGGGTAAGCCCATTGAGAAAGTTGGCGCCTGGGGCATCCACAAAAGGTGCCAACATGCCAAGACTTGCAAGGGCCCCACGCCTGCGACGCATTTTGGCCGGTTCCTTTTCCCTTTGGCGCGACTGGCTCGCTCCATCAAAAACCTAGACACACCACCGGAAAGCAGATCTCGACGCGCCTCACTCGCCCACGACGACCCTGTATCAACGAGGACGACGATTTGACTGCGAAACCCAATTCCCACCCGTCTCGCCAATCTCCGCCATTGGGAGGGTCCCTCCCTCTTTTGTGGACCATACGGCCAGGCGTCGTTTTTCCCACGCGTGCCGCTGCTAATACTCTGCCCTCCCTTGCGCGGCGTCAGCATGAGGTGAATCGCCGGCTGCTGAAAGAGACCACCACCGACAAAAGCAACGGCAAACGATAACAGCGAGAGACCGACTCGGCACCCTCGATACACACATACACACATCCCCCCTTTCCATTGTTCAAGATGGAGCGATCGAATCCGCAGGCGTTCCTGACGAGCTACGCGCCGCGACTGCGGACGTACAACAACTCGTTGCTGACGCCCTTTGTGCCGACGGCGCCGACGGCGCCGACCTCGCGCATGACGAAGCGCGGGACCACCATCATCAACTACGCTGAGGACGGATACGAAGATCTCGAGGACGACAGCGACGATACGCGGAGGCGGCCGACGGGCCTGCGCACGCTGCGCAGAGACGACTCAGCGGCGGCGGCGGCAGCGCGGCTTGACCTAGGTGACCGTGTGGGCAAGGAGACAAAGGAGCCGGTGCATGTCCAGGGCGTATGGCGCGACTGGGTCGGCAAGAATCGCTTCGTCAAGAGCGACCAGCAGAACGCGGCGCAAGCCGGCCTCCCCCTCACCCTGATACCCATCCGCATCGACCTCGAGATACCCTCGTTTGCGCCCCCGCCGCCCTTCCCGGCGTCCAACGCCAACTCGGCCGACGCCAGCCTGCCCCAGTACCGTCAGCAGGAGTACACTGCCCCCTACAAGCTGCGCGACATCTTCTGCTGGAACCTCCACGAGACCCTCATTACCACCGACCAGTTCGCCCAGACCCTCGCGCAGGACCTCGACCTGCCGAACCGCCACATCCTCATCCCCGAGATCAGCAAGCAGATCCGCACCCAGCTTGAAGAGTACTCGGGTGTCGCGCTGCACCCTCTGTTCCACACCGAGGAGCAATACCCTGCTGCGTCGACGACGACCGCCGCCGGACAGCAGCAGCAGAAGTTGGGGCAAATCTCGACGACAGTTGCCCAGTCCCTGGCAGACCCATCGTCTCCATCGCCAGCACCCACCCGCGGCACGGGCACGCCCCGGCCAGCAGCAGAGACTCCCGCAGCGACGGGCACGGCGGCAGAGCTGGAACCCAAGGTGACGGCGTCGGCGTCGGCCATCCTCCCCGGATCGGACGACTTCAACCCAGACGACACGTACCGGTGCATCATCAACCTCAACCTGAACCTTGCGTCGACGCTGTACACCGACAAATTTGAGTGGTCGCTACTGCACCCGCCGGGTACAGCCGAGGCGTTTGCGCGGACGACGTGCGCTGATCTGGGCCTGACGGGCGAGTGGATTCCCGCCATGACACACGCCATCTACGAGGCGGTGCTACGGCTCAAGAAGGAGGCCTGTGAGGCCGGTGGCATGGTGGCTGGCTGGGGCGCGGCTAGCGGCGGCGGTCTGGGCCAGGACCTGCCCAACGACGCCGCCCAAGGTGCCGAAGCCGGCTGGCGCTACGACCCGGACCACCTCGCTGACGACTGGGAACCCAAGGTCGAGTTCCTGACAAAGGAGGACATGGAGAAGCGCGAGGGCGACCGCGAGCGCCAGATCCGCCGCCTCCGCCGTGAGACGGCCCGCTTCTCCTCTACTACGGGCCTGCTAGGTGGCACCCCATTCGGCACCCCGCTCGGCGCTGGGTCCGCTCTACAGAACCAGTTCTTCCCTCCCCTCGATCTCGAGGAGGAGCGCATGGGCCGCGGCGAACGATCCAAGAAGAAGCGCCGCTTCCGCAGCCTCAGCCCCTCGGGCCGCTCTGGCACCCCTGGTGGGAGGGGCACCCCTGACGCCGGTGGCTATGGCGGTGGTGGCGCCCTCACCGACCATGAGAGGTCCACCTGGCGCTGCTCCCACTGCCGTGTCTGGGGGTCCTGCGTTTGGGCCGTCCGCGACGGTCCTGCCGGTCCCAAGGTACGTTCTCTTTTACCCCCTCTCCCCATTCTGCATTCCTTTTCTAACATGCTGTGTCCCAGACCCTATGTTCGAACTGTGGCCTCACATTCGAGCAGGAGAGGAAACTGCCCCGGCAGACGAAGAATCTTCACTTGCTCGATATACGGACTCTGTAGCCTTTTTCTTCCGGCATTTTGTTCTCTTGTCCTTTTTAATTCTTTTGACTTGGCGGGAAGAGAGGGGTTCTTCGAGAAAGTTGTTGACACCGGCGTTTTTATCCAATTTACTTTTCTTTTTGGTCTTGTATGCGTGTCTCGCGAGAGGCTCGCAACTCGGTTGATGATGAATATCATTAGTAGGAGGAGGAGGGTATCTCGAATTTGGGGGAAAGGGGTTCATTGGTTTGTGTACAACTTATTTGTCCACCTCATTAGGTGCATGTAGAACAAATTTTAGCAACAAAAAGATACAGAACGGCTAAAGGCAATGTGTGTATATAGCATGATGATATATTGTATGGGTGTGTATATGTATGGACATAGTCATGGTCATTCAAGAGAGGTATCTTATTCATTACTGCCGGGGCTGAGGTTGGCCGGGATCCGGCATTCCCCACGGCACGTCTACAGACGGCATGCCGTGTTGTTGCTGTTGCTGCTGTTGCTGCTGTTGCTGCTGATGCTGCTGATGCTGCTGATGCTGCTGATGCTGCTGATGCTGCTGTGACATGTCCAGGGGGCCGCCGGCGTCACTGTAGTACTGTGCGGGCTGTTGCTGATGCTGTTGTGGGTGCTGTTGATGTTGCTGTTGATGCTGCTGTTGCTGACGATGGCCACCCATGGCCGCAGCGTCGCCCACAATGTCCCTTCTCCTATTGAGCCTGTCGGTGACGTCACCCGAGATCCTCTCGAAGCTCGACTTGAGCATGGCCGACTCCTCCCAGCGCTCACCAAACTTGGCGAGGGTCTGGTCGACGCGCTCGAGGCAGCCGATACTCCTGTCAAGGTTGCTCGGGCCATCCCGCACCTGCTGCATATGGCCATAGTCCGCTCCGTAGCGGGGCACTGGAGGCGGTGGAGGGGCGCCTGGTGCCCGCGACCTCTGCGGCGGGGGCTGGGGCAGGGCTTGGGGCCCCGTGAGGAGCATGTTCTCAGCGTCGAGTAGGACGGCGAGGAGCTGGTTGGCCATGAAGTAGACTTTGAGGGCGTCGTGGTACGAGTAGAAGGGCATGCTAAGGTTGTCGTGGGCCGTGGTGTGCATCGAGTCGAGGTAGGCCACCGAGTACTCGAATATGAGGCTGCGGCTATAGTCTGTGATCTCGGGTGCGCGGCTCGAAGGTGCGATGCAGTACACGTAGCTATACAGCAGTTCCTGATCAAAGATCTGGCGGATGGACGGCGGCAGGTCGCGTGGTAGTGATTCACCCCACTCGCGCATCTCGAGGCACATCTGCCACACAAACGATGTCGGGTCGTGCAAGGGCTCTCCCGAGTGCGTCTGGTACAGCTCCTGGTACCAGTACGACTGGGCGCGTCGGAGCTGGAAGAGCAGCAGTGCCGGGCTGGGTGATGGTGGCACGGAGGGCTGGCCCATGAGCGAGGCGGGGAAGACGACATTAATGGAGTCGTCTGTGAAGGAGAATGTCCTGGCATGGACCATGCTGATGGCTCTATTTTGTTTTTGCTACTGGTCAGTTTACCTTGTTGTCTTTCAGGGGGCACACCTCGTTACAAGGGGAGGGGGGCAAAAGCGTACCGGTCAAGACCGTAGGCACAGTAGAAGATCTTGCGACGCATGTCGAGGGCACTCTTGTCGGCCACCGAGGACACCGGGGGGTCCTGGTGAATGCCGAGATCGACAACGGCTCGAGTGGTGAAGCCTATGAGGTGCCAAGCGTCGAAGTGCGCAGGGTCGAGCATGGAGTACTGGGTGAGGAGAAGGAGGGACTGGATCTGCGTGATGTGGCCGGGGGCCAGAGCGCGCTCGGCAAACTCAATGGCCTTTCTCGCATAGCTGACACCGTTGTTGTAGAACTCGTCGTGGATCACACGCGTCTGGCTCACGGAGCTGATGGCCAAGACCATGTAGAAGAGCCAGAGGTCGAGGTCCTTGATGAAACGGTCCTCGTGGCTGTAGAGGTCGCTGATAGCGGCGCGGAGTGTGGCCTCAGGGAAGAAGGGGTACAGCGAGTAGACGTTTGTCATGTACAGGTTGACGAGGGCCTCGGCCGTCTCCCTCGGGGGCAGCTCGACCTCGGATGACTCGGGCAGGGCGTCGTTGGTGGTGGCTGTGAGGACGAGGCGGGCAAACGTCATGTTGCCGACGGTAGGACCAAAGTCTCTGGTGTTGGCATGGACGGATCTGTAAGGGTCAGCGCAAGGTCTCACGCACACTAGGAAAGCCAAGAAAGTCAAGAAAATGCGCTCGAGCACTACGGAGCAGCGACAATACGTACAGGAAGCCAAAGTCGGACACGAGGGTGTTGACGTCCGAGTTCTCACGGCTTCTGGCCGCCTTGCGGTGGATGGCGGCGCGGATGTGAGCCATCGAGTCGCGTCTGTCGTCCTCATCAACGGGCTGAGCCAAGGAGGACAGGTCAGGCTCTTGGACGCCCAGAGAGGCCTTGCGATTCTTGGCATACTGCAGCCGTCTCTCGAGTTTCTCGATTCGAAGTTCGAGGGCGGCGACATAGCTGGCTAAGCGTCAGCAGGCGAGGCTGGTGTCGACGTGGTATACTACGACCGGACGACGTTATTCTGCGGCAAAACACACATACCTTCGTTCCTTTCCCCTGGCAAACTGATCGTTGGCTGCTGAGCATTCAGTCTCACGACCGGCCTTTTCACAGGCCGTGCAAGCTGGTAGCTTGCCATCACACTGGAATCGGGGAGGAGGGCAGTGTCAGTCTCTCATCTGCGCTGTATGGATTTCATCCAGTTGGAGATGAGATCGCTTACCTTGACCTTAGCAGCTCGGCCTACAACGACTGTCAGCATTCCCCTTCTTTTCTTATCCTCATCTCTACTAGAAGAGAGCTGGTGTTCACCTACATCGCGAACAAGCCGACACAGGTCTTGAGACCTTGAGCAGAGGATTGAGCGAGAAGCTCTTGCGCGGCATGATGGCGGAGGATATCTCAAGTATAGAGGCCAAAAGAGAGGTCTCGCGCCGTAGGCGACGCTGAGGCCGGATCCGATGAGGTCGGCAATGAGAGAGAGAGACAGAAATGAGCGTTGAGTGTGGGGTAGCAGGAATGAGGCGAAGAGAATGAGGGGAGCTGGTTTGTGGTTCGCGAGACAGGCCAATGAGGGCAAACAGGCAGTAGTGATACACACGCACACAAAGAACAAAAGGTGGACAGAAAGATATGGAGGCGTAGAGGGACACAAGGCAATAGACGAGACGGGACAAGAGTGATGAAGGTTGAGTTTGACAGTTCGGTAGATGAGACCAGCTCTCTCACTCAGTCATCCATCCATCCATTCGTTCCTCGTGGGAGGTGGGGTCGATATTCGTGGACGTGCGTTGGTGCTAAGCTTGTACGAGAACGGGGAATACATCACAGGTACATGATTCCAGTGGTCAATCCCGCCCTACAGGCACCGAGCGACAGCCATCCACGGCTGTCTACAACGGTGTGGGATGGGTTGATCCTGCTATCGAGGCCATGTACCATGACAAGTACCGCCCAGGACAATTGCCGTGGCTGATGCAGTGAGCAGCATCCTGCTAGATATTATTACGTTGGTACCAGTGTTGTATCTACCTGTATCCTGCTATCCTAGTACTACTAAGATACAGGCACGAACGAGGACTCCGTAAGTCAATCAATCATTTTTTAACGGCACGGATCTCGACACGGCCAGTGCCAATGCAGGGATTCGTGCCAAGTCCAACTGAGATCTGACCAGAGCCAGTATGATTACTAAGAACTCAGCCAGCTCGCCATCCACTCACAACGTCATTCTTTTTTTTTCTCCCCTTCCAAACGGCCTTCCATCAGCTTCTCCTTCTCTCCTATCCGCCATCAACCTCTCCCGACATACTATATACACAAAACCCCCCAGCGCTGTATATACCATCACAATGGCTGCCGCCCGCGTCACCAGAATGTTGCTGCCTGTCAGTGCACCTATGCGCCTCCTGCGCTCAACCACTCTGCGTCCCGCGGCACTGCGCTCAACCACGGCCGCTTCTCCTATCCTCTCTGCAGCAGCAGTGCGCCACGCCCACTCCATCCCCCGACCGCGTATGGTCCCCCGTGAGCCCGAGCCCTCGTCGTCGTCGCCCTCGTCCGACGCTCCCAAGTCCGAGGGACAGCGCCCCGCCGTGCCCACCCAGCAGCGCGACGGCGGCTACTACCAGCTCTCCTTCACCTGCGTCCCTTGCGGCCACCGCTCCCACCACAACGTCTCCAAGCAGGGCTACCACACCGGCTCGACACTCATCACCTGCCCCGAGTGCCGCAACCGTCACGTCATCAGCGACCACCTCGGCATCCTCACCGAACGCAAGGGCGTCACCATCGAGGACATTGTCCGCGAGAAGGGCCAGCTCGTCAAGAGGGGCACCCTCGGTGAGGACGGCGACATTGAGTTCTGGCCCGAGGAGGCCGATGCCGCCAACGACGCCAAGCCCGGTGATCAATAAAGCGTGACCGTTGGCTCCATTATTGGACGCCGAAATACTTGTACAACAGAACAGCACATTGCTATGTGTATACGGAATCCGGGGGGCTAAAATGTAACATGACTTGTGAGGGATCGAAAAAGGGGGTGGGCATGCATGGTTGGAGTTGGATCTTGGATTTGAAAAGAATACCCCCCTCAGCGCGAGGAGCTATACAATGTACTATATTATAAAATGTAAATTAGAAGTATTACAATGTACAAGACAGACACTGATGTGTCGGCATCTACACTACTACCTTACGGCACGAGGCAGCCTCGAGCTATTGGACATCACTGCATATTGACAATGTAACCTGTGTAATCGACATGTACCACCTGGACACAGGCGGTACGAATATCCAAATTTATATCCAAGTTGAAATACAATACGAGTAGCTATAAAGTGCCAAGAATCATTCAGACTTTTATATGCCCCAAACGCCATGGTAATGTGTGTGATACATGAATGCAACCAATTCCTCCTCCTCCCTTCAGACGCTCACCAGTTCTTGTATGCCTGTCTCTGGGCCTTCTGCTCCGATGACCTGGCCTTCTTCCTCGACTTATTCTTCTCCACCTTCTTCCGCTTGTCGCGTCCGTACTTCTCCGGCTGCGCAATCGCTTCGATCTTGCGCTTGGCCGCCCTCGCCTGCCTCTTGTCACGCACCTCCTCGCGAATCGTCAACAGCTGCCGGCTGTACTCGGTCGTGCCAAATTTCTTCTGCAGAGAGTCCATCAGGATCTGCGCACGCGTCTTGACGTGCTCATACCTGGCCGTGAACACCTCGTCCATGGTCTGCGGCGGGCGGATCGTAAAGTCCGTCAGGTTGTGTAGCGGAGACAGAATTGTCTTGAAGCAGGGCGATAGGCGTTCCGTCGACGTCCGCCGACACACCGTCTCGAGCACTTCAATGGCCACCGTCTTGGGGACAATGGCAGCCGCCCGAGGTCGGATCTCCTTGCGAAGAATGTGGGACAGCCTCCAGAACAGGTACTGAAGGTCCTTGGTCTTCTTCTTCTTCTCTTGGGCCGGCTCTGCGTCTTCGCCTTCCTCTTCGCCCTCTTCCTCGCCCTCTTCTTCGCCTTCCCTGGCACCATCCACGTGCACCTCTTCGACGGCAGCTTCAGGTGTCGGGAGTCGTGGTCCCAGGAAGATGAGGATCTGGCCAGCCTCAGCGGCAAGACCCTCGTCAACCTCGTGGCCGTTGAGGATGTTGAGGGCTAGGCGGACCAAGTCTTCGACCTTCTCCTGGTTCAGCGCAAGCCCATGGGAGCCACTCATATCCTTCTGACCAGCTGAGGCGCCCTCCGTGTTCTGGGCAAAGTCGGCCAGGTACAGGCTGATCAGCTTGATGGCGGCGAGCTTGACGGGCGGGTGGGGGTGTCCCATGCAGCGTCCAACATGCGTCCAGAGCTCCTCGCTCTGGGACGAGAGGATCTTCTCGGGGAGTGCGGTGAGCAGGATAGTCACCAGGCCCAGAGCTGCCTCGACCAGATGGCCGTCGAGGTCGCCTATATCTTCGATTCCCAGAAGCTCCATCACCTTGCTATAGGCCAACTTGAAGTCCTTCTTATTCTTGTCTGCCCCGTCATTGCACTCAAAGTAGTAGCTCCAGAGAAGCAGTGAGAGCCGGACAATGGCAGGGTTGCTGTTGTCGAGCCATTTGCGAAGGAGATCGAGGAAGTTGGATGTCCGTTCCTTGTTGGCCCGGCGGAACGTCTCCTTGAGCAGCTCGGCCGCAGAGAGTGTGCATTTCTCGCTCTCGTCATTGGCCAACACCATGAACAGAGGCAGGAAGCATGAAGCCGCAACCTCCTGCACAAAGTCGTCCGAGGACTTCATCAGGAGTAGGTGGATCATCTCCAGGACGGAGAGGCGACCGCCCTCACGGTCGTACTTGAGGTTGGCAATGATAAACTCGAGCTGCTTATCCCAGCGAGCCTTCTTCTGAGGGTACTCCCGGATAAACTGGAAAAAGGCACCACGGGCCAGGTCACGAGTGTCCTTGTCGTCGTTGGTGATCATAACGGTGCCCACGTAGTCCATGGTGTCGTAGACAGTTGCAGTCTCAACTTTGCGCTCCAGAACCGACCGCAGGAAGTTGAACGTGACGTGGCGGTACTGCGGCTCGGTGAGGTCATCTTTGAGCTTGCCCAGGAGCATGTCAACAGCGGCATCCCTGACCACAACATCCTTGCGATCCCGCAGGACAACCGCGAGCATCTTGAGTGCAGCCTGCGACAGGTCCGTTGTGGTTGAGACGGATGTCGACACGCTCTTGGTGGCCTCCTTGACGGCCACCTTGTAGATGTTGGTCCCTTCGTCCCCATCAAAGGGAACCTTGGTAATGACGGCGAGGAGCCTGAAGGCCGACATCTTGACCTCATCCTCCCCTTCGATGATGGCATCTCCCAGGAGGGGAATGAATCCGGACAGGTTCTCTGGTGTGCGAAGGCTGTCGTGCTTCTTGAACATGGACCTCAAGGTGTCGAATGAAAATCGGAGGAGCTTGTACATGTGCCTCGATGTTTGGCCGCGGTCGCCCTTCTTGGCGCCTTTCTGGACGAGGTACTTGCGCATCCTAAAGTCTAGCTTCTGCGGCGCTTCTGGCTTCCGGCTCCGGTAGACACCCTGGATCACCTCATAGCAGAAGACAAGAGTATCGCGGCTCTCGGCAGCCTTGTTCTGCAGCAGACCGGTCGAGATACGGCTCAGGAGGTTGTCAATCTTGCGAATCATCTTAAGGTCTACCTTTTGCATCAAAAGTGCTTGCAGAGGCTGGACCAAGTCGATGAGGCGGGTGATGGACGCGTTCTTGGCAATAAGTTCCATGGAGTCCTGGCTCTTGCTGCTCTTGACCTCCTTCATCTGGGTAATGTATCCTTCGGCATCCTTCTCTTGGCCAATGACGCCGAAGATGTCGTCCATGATGACATTGACAATGCTGGGAATGCAGTAGTCTAGGTCACCAGGCTCGAAGCGAGGGATGACAGCAACCAGAATTGAGTGCACCGTGTAGGACAGAACGTGGAGCTGGTATCCCTTGGTCAGGGCACCTCGAAGTTCCCTCAGGATGAAGCCAACGAAAGACGAACCCAGGAGGGTCGCAATCTGAACTAGGGTGTCTCGCGCCAGGTCTCGGGACTCTGTCGACTTACTGCGCAGAATGTGGCAGATATCTGTGAGGGCTCCAGCGAGCCTCTGCTTCATATCATCCGAGGGCAGGAGCCCCAAAAGCTTCACAATGGTGACGCCAACCGGGACTCGGTAACTGACCTCTGATTCGTCCTTCTCGTGCAGATGCTTCATCAGCGTCGGCAGGAAGTGGTTGACAATCTCAGTGGATAGCTGCTCCTTCTTGGGTACAGTCAATGACAGCCTCTGGACAGTAGAAGAGGAAGCTTCGTCAGCCTCATCAACATCCATGGTCTCGGCAGGCTTCTGCTTAGCAGAGTAGACGAGTGCGTCGGTAAACTTTCCGAGAAGTCGGATTGTCTGCTTCTGATGATCGGGCTTTGCGGCGACGTAGCCAATGTACCTCTGCAGCGTCGTACGGTAGTGCTTCCAGTGGAGAGACTTGGCGAGCTCGCCAATGACACTTGTTGCCTGAGCACTAAGACCACGGTCGTCGCTGCCGTCGGCACGATCAAAGAGAAAGTGCTCGAGAAGAGGTATGAAGAACTGGGCAAGGTTCTGGCTGCTGATCTCCTGTTCTGCGTTGGCCTTCTCCAGCACCTGGAGGGCCTCGAGCTGTCGAGAAACGGCAGGGCTGAGAATGTTGAAGAAGAAGGGCGGGTCGGCCGAGTCCTCTTCGGTGTCAGCTAGGAGTCCGCCCATGTCCTGGACGTGCTCCCACTGGGGCATGCTCCTGAGAATGAAGCCGAACACACGCAGAACCTCTCGGCGTGTCGTCTCGGATGGCTCCCTAGCACCGGCATGCATAGCAGGCAGCAAGATATTGATAAGGTGAGCCTCGAAAGCTGCCTTATCAGCCCCAGGCTGGCATCTGACGACATCCCGGACGAAGCGTCGCATGCCGTCGGCAGAGTTGGTTGCGAGGACGCCAAACTCCTCATCGGCCTTGATGAAGAAGAGGCAGTTGTGAAGGAGAGGAAGCCACTCCCGCGGAGTAAGAGAGACCTCACGCTCATCTGAAATGGCCGTGAAGGAGGCAAGACGCTTGTCATAATCCAACTCGTCAATTCTTCCTTGCTTGTACGAGTTGAGCCCGGCGCAGAGCCCGGCGACATCCACAGACGAGGACTCGGTGTCCTGAACAGCTGCCACTGCCCGGCAAAGAGCCTGACGATTTTCCCTATCCTTGAAGTAACTGAATAGAGAAGCCAGTGTGTCGTAGACGTCGTTGCAAAGGTCGCGGTGCTTGCTGGTGTCGACGAGGGCAACAAAGCTCTCGACCACGAGGAGAAGGCGACCCTTGGTCCTGGGGCTGACACGTCGAGGAGGCTGCTGGAGGAGGATCGAGCAGATCTGGAGTACGGACTCGACACAGCGGGGCTCCCGGAGGACCTCGGTTAGAGACAGGAGGGCCTCGACGCCTGCCTCGAGAAGGTCGTTGCTGGTGGAGGAGGCGCGCAGGATGGTGGTGATGGTATCCAGCATCGCTTCCGAGTTGGCATCCAGAAGGTCGGCCTTGATGAGCTCGTTGAACTCCGATTCCTGGGCAGGGGCCCGGGCAAGCCTCACCAGGTTCTGAATCATGCCGAGGATAAAAACTCGCACGTCGTCCTTGGCCTTCTCGGCAGCCAGGCACTCGATGACCTTGGGCAGGATTCCCTGCGGGAGCACATCCTCATGCGGGCCCAGGAAGAGCGCAAGGTTTGGAAGGGCCGACCATGTAGACATCAGCTGCAAGATTCCAGAAACACCTTGAGTCATCTCGGTCGCGAGGTTTTTGAGCCTCGGGGCCACGACCTCCCCGACAATGATCGCGCGGTACGGCTCCCACTGGTAGCCC
The DNA here is from genome assembly GCA_900188575.1 of Geosmithia putterillii. Lineage (NCBI taxonomy): Eukaryota > Fungi > Ascomycota > Sordariomycetes > Hypocreales > Bionectriaceae > Geosmithia > Geosmithia putterillii. The sequence goes on along the minus strand of FYEU01000313.1, from coordinate 2,144,334 downwards.
TGAGAATTCTGGAAGAGCATGATCAGGCACTTAATCCCCGTAGACCGGGCGATGCGGTGCAGGGAGTGGGAGCTGGCGTTTTCGTCATCCTCGGCAGCGGGATCGGCCGCATCCAAAGTGGTGTCTGTGAGCTGCCTACAGGAAAATACGACACAGTAGAGAATGGCGTTGAGAAGCTTCTCCATGTATGGTGTGACGTTGGTTCCAAGCTCGGAGATAAGCGAGGAGGCCATGTTGAGAAAACCGACCTGCTTCCTGGGTGGGATGATGGGCTGGGCAAAGATCTTGTCGCGGGACGTGCTAGAATTCATGACCTTGACACTGCTGAGCTTGCCGGTGGCAATGTCGAGGAAAGCACCCGTATCCTCCACGGACAGGTTACGGAGAACTGTCAGTCGCGTCGCCTGGAGGCCGTGTTTTCCACTTGCAGCGCCCTTCTTGGAGATGGCACGACCGTAAAGAAGGCGGAGAAGCACAGGCAGAAGCTCACTGCGGTGCTCAGGTTTGATGGTGTCTCCCTGGAGGAAGACTGTGAGCTCGTTCTTGAGGCGGGCGTCGTCCAGGAGGAACTCGAGGTTTTCCTGGTAAGGCTTAACGCCCTCCTGCTTCCAGGCCAGGATCGCCTTAAGGGTGAGTTTCTGGAACTCGACGTCACCATTCTCCATCAGGGACAAAAGGCCTTCGTAGACCTTGTCGTGCAGGTAGAGGACCCTGGGGTTGACGAACTGCGAAAAGACACGGAGGAGGGCTTTGCGGTCTGCCAAGGACCAGTAGGTATCGTCCAGCTCGACGTCGTCGGGAAGCGAGGTCTCGCCTTCCAACGCCCAGGGAAGGAAGTGCGGTACTAGACGGCGCGAGCGCTTCTCGGCCATAGAAGGGAGTGCATTAAACACCTTGAGAGTACGGGACCTAGCGATGTTGGCGAGGGCGTCGGGTGTGCGCTGCTGCTCGTCAAAGTTGCGCAGCATCATGTCCACGGAAGTGTCTATGACATTGCAGACCTCGTCGGCCCGGCGGTTAAGGCTATTGAGCAGGGTGCAGTCAAAGTTGGTGATGACGCGCCTGTGGTCGGCATTATCGGGTGCAGAGGGAGTCCATCGCGGAGATGGCACAGTAAGCCACTTGAAGGCGAGGTTGCTGACAATCTCCTCGCCTGCTTTGGAGTGCGACATCTGCTCCAGTGCCTCAGTTGCGTTGTCCCACACAGGCGACAGCTTGACCGTAAGCATGCCGAACACGAAGCTTGGGACACCCTTTTGCAGCCAGGTGGAGTCATCCAGAGAAGGGTACTTTTGGCCAAGATTGCGCAGGAGCATGGCGATGGTTCGGACATGGTCGATGGTAAGAGGTAGCTGCTCGATCTCAATCATGTTATCGACGAACTCGACATTCTCGCCAAGACCGTTGATGCGCTTGAGCAATTGCAAAGACGCCAACCGGATCTTGTGGGACGGGGAGCACAGGTTGTCCATCAACGAGGTGATGACTGGGTCCTCGTCCAGATTGGAGCCATCGCTGGAGGGCTCATCGTGGTCCTTGGAGCCTTCGAGGCCCTGCAAGTGCTCCTCGTAAGCAATGTACGCCTTGAGGAAACCGACGGACCGGGCGAACCGAGGCACAGCGGCCCTCAGTAGGGGGCTGAGGGTAGTGTCGACGGTATTTCCGGGCTTGCTCATCCTAAGGTAGGCGTGGAACCCCTGGCTCACAATGAAGTGGACCTCATCCGAAGCCAGGGTTGACGACGGGCGGAGGGCGAGCTTCAACTTGCGTAGGAGTAGCTCGGCGATGCGGGCGTTGGTCGAAGGGTGAACCGTAGTGAGGGCCAGCAGCCGTAGAAGCGCGGAGTACTTGGGCAGGCACTCGTCCCTCCAGACCTGGGGGTCCTTGTTGTAAGGGCCGCGTTCTGGAAATGGCGAAATCTCGAGGTTCTCAAACTTGGAGACAATCTGGTCCTGCCAGCCCTGGGGCAGTCTGCAGGCCCCACGTTTCCCGGGAGACTCGAATCCGTCCTTCTCAATCATGTTCGGGATGAGGACGCACAGAAGGTCCTGGTTGCCACCTTGCGACCAGTGACCGGCAATGAACTTGAGGAACTCAGTGCGCAGCATGTTGCCGAAGCGAGGGGCATCAAGCTCGCAAAAGTAGGAGCAGAAGGGGATGAACCACCTCATGAGGGGTCCACTCGTCAGATGTTGAGGGGCCTTTGCCATGGGTGATATCATAGCGTCCAAGGGTGCATGGTGGAACGTGATGGCGGTCGGGACCATGATGTCCCTCCAGACAACGCCGGGGTCTTTTTGTGCGGCATCGTCGTCGCACTTTGAAATGATCTCGAGCATATAGGCGAGGGTGTTTGTGATCCTTGCCCAGTCGCTGACCCTGGAGCCCTTGCGGACACCGGCCATAACTCCGAGAACCTTGATATAAGGGCGCAGGGCCCACCAGTCCTTTGCATCGTCATTCTCGCAAAACTTCTCGAGGCCCGAGGTGATGGCCTGGAGAATGGCGTCCTCGAGTTCTGCGAAGGTGGCGGAAGTAGAATGGTGGATGACGCTGGTAAGGATGCCACAGATGGCGTCAGTCCAGATGTCGTTGCGTGTGGCGGTGGAGCTGTCGGGGGAGTCATCGTCGTCAAGCGCAGCGCTCAGGAGGGAGACGAAGATGGCGGGGCCAGCCGAGTGGATGGTTCTCTCGTTACCCTTCATGGCCTCGGCAAACATGGTCATGACACCGTCCTGGTAGAGAGTGAACTGGCGGTCGCCAGCAACGTCGCAGAGGTCCGACTTGACGTGGGTGACAAAGGCCGGCAGCGACGTGGCACGGTGGGACGGCCCGCCCGCTTTCTTGACGAGAAAGCTGAGGGCCTCGGCAGCAAAGCGGGCAATATGCGGAGGATGGCGAGCCTTGCCCATGAGGGGGGAGACGGCGCCATAGGTCGGTGTTAGGTTGGGCACAAGCAGCTTGGAGAGGTACTTGAAGAGGAAGGCGAGGGCGGCGAAAGTCCACTCAATCACGTCAGCATCCTGGGGCTTGCCGGCAATGTCGACAATCAGCCCCAGACTACGGGGGTAGTGCTTCTCGAAGCGGACGCCGAGGTCGTGGGCGAAGGCCGTGAGGAGGTCGAGCAAGGGCTCGAGGGCCTCCTTGTCGTGCATGGCAATGTGCTTTGCCAGCGACTCGAAGATGCGCTTCTCAAAGTGAAGGATCTGCGGCAAGCTCTCAGACAGGGACAGGACCTCACGCTTGAAAGAGACGAAGCCCTTGGATATGTTGAGCTCGCTCCATTTCTGAAGCCCCGTGCGGAAGTACGACGTCGCTGCCGAGTCGTCCTCCTGGTCGAGGTCGTGACGGCGGACCTTGCGGAGTGGCTGCAAAGAGTTGAACTTTGCAATCTTGTTGGTAAAGGTCTCGAACCGGTGGTTTTTTTGGTGGGGTGTCGAGTTCTTGTACGCCTTGGCGATGCGACCCGACGATTTGGCCGGCATCTTGGCGACTTAATTGCACGGTTCGTGCAAGAAAGATTTCGTCGTGTGTCGTGTATATGGAGAGTTTGTCACTTCTTCATGATCCCCACCAAAGAAAGACGAGAGGACGAAAAATCTTGGGGACCTTTTTTTTTTTTTGCCGGCCTCTTATCGGCAGAACTGATAAAGCTCGATAGTGGGGCTTCGACCAATAATATCGCTATCGCATACACTTATCGCCCTCCGCCGCCAATTGCACTAAACGCCATTGAAAGCGGCTTCTCGCGTTCAACTCTTTACCTCTTACAACCATCTCCAATCACCACTTTGGGTATTCCTCCACGATACAACAGCCCACCATGGCTGCACCAAAGATGTAAGTAGCAAGCCGGGCTCTGACTAGCACACGGCTATCAAATCACAGCTGAACTCATAGCTAACTTTCTCTGTCCGTGCGTTAGAATCGTCCTCGGCAGCCTCAACGGCGCCCTGGAGCCCGCCCTCAAGAAGCTGGCCACCCTCCACGCCAAGAACAACTTCTCCCTCGCCCTACTGACCGGCGATGTCTTCCCCCCGACGACCGACGACGCGACCATCTCGGCACTTCTAGACGGCACTCTCGAAGTGCCCCTGCCGACGTACTTTACCATCGGCAACCACGGCCTGCCGCCACGCATCGCCGCCAAGGTCGAAGCCGACGAGGACATCTGCGCGAACCTGCACTTCCTGGGCAAACGCAGTGTGACCAAGACATCCGAGGGCGTGCGCATCGTATCGCTGGGCGGGCAGCCCGACCCGAAACTCGTGGGCGGCAAGTCTCAGGAGCAGCACCTCCCGTTCCACACTGCTGACGACGCACGGAGCCTGCGGGGCGCCAACTCGGCCGACGTGCTGCTAACGTCGACGTGGCCGGCGAGCGTGTGGAAGGGCTCCCGCTCGGGGCAGCTGAAGCCCGACGAGATAGCGTCGGTGCAGAGCAGCGACGATGTCGCCGAGCTGTGCGCCGCCCTCCGACCGCGGTACCACATCTCCGCGTCGCCGGGCGATTTCTTCTACGAGCGCGAGCCCTTCGTGCACCCTCCCCCGGACAACGACAAGGGTGGCTCCGACACCGCCGTGTCCATCACCCGCTTCATGTCCATGGCTCCCTTCGGCAACTCCGCCAAGGCTAAGGCCATGTACGCCTTCACCCTCAACCGGTCCGACACGAGCGTTCCCCCCGGCGCCACAGCCTCGCCCTTTGTCACTAAGAAGAAGCACCCCCGACAAGATGCCGAGGGGGGCGGATACAGCCGCTTCGGCGACCACGGCCACGGCGGCCATGGCGGCGGTCGCAACAAGCGGCGCCGCCAGGCCTCCCCCCCTCCCGGCCCAGACAGGTGCTACTTCTGTCTGTCCAACCCCAACCTTTCATCCCACATGTGCTGCACCATAGGTGAGGACGCTTACGTCACCGTAGCCAAGGGCCCGCTTCCCACGCCCACTACCTTTGCCGACCAGGGGCTTGACTTTCCTGGCCACCTCATCATTATCCCGCTCCCCCACGCCCCTACGATACCCAGCATCCCGGGCGGCATGACCGACCCGGCCGGTGAGGCGGTCAAGACGTACCGCGAGATGGAGCGCTTCCGCGAGTCCATCCAGGCCATGGTCGCTGCTAAGTCCGGCCACCGCCTCGGCCTGGTGACCTGGGAGATCAGCAGGGGCCGCAACGTCCACCTGATATGGCAGCTCGTCCCTGTCCCCGCCGCCATGATCCGCCAGGGCGTTGTCGAGGCGGCCTTCAAGGTCGAGGCCGAGAACCAGAGCCTCCCCGCGCTTGTCACGCGCAACCTGGAGCTGACCGACCTTCCTGATGTCGGTGACTTCTTTCGTGTCTGGCTGTGGGCCGACGAGGGGGATATAAATAACGCGAGCAACGCAGATAACGAGCAAGATGCTGAAAAGGAAAGGTCGGGTGGCATTACGGGCAAATCCCTCGTCATGCCCCTCGAGCCGGAGCAGCGCTTCGACCTCCAGTTTGGCCGCCGCGTCCTCGCCAAGCTCATGGGGCTCGAGAGCAGGCTCGTGTGGAAGGACTGCGCTCAAACAGTCGACGAAGAAACCAAGGACGTCGAGTCCTTCAGGGAGGCGTTCAAGGAGTGGGACTTTACCTTGATGGAGGAGTAGGACCTCCTTCCTAGCACCCATACAGGTACAACTGGCGGTTCGTACTTAGTACTAGTATTCATACTCTGGCGTTATGGCATCGTTAGCATCAACTGGAATATTTGGGGTAGTGCATTTAGTAAAAGACGGGTGGAAATTTCAAGAAGGCATAAAAGAGTATAGCAGCATAGATGCAATTGCAACAAAAACACACAAACACACAAACACACACACATCTGGGAGATCGAGCTCATCTTTATCATGTCTGAATTGTAGGATAAAACACCTAGAGTCTAATGCTTTCAACAGCCAGCTAGACTCATGCACCTTTTGGTACATATAATACAGACCAGCCATCTGTCCTCTCTTTCTTTGTTTGCCGGTCTGTAAATGATTGCAACAGCGCAGCAAAAAGAAGAGACCAAATGATAGTAAAAAAAATAAAACACAAAAACCTGACACGCGTAGACCATAAAGACTTGTCAAGAAACAAGCAAATGAAGAAAAACTCCCAGGGTATACCGCCGCCACCCTTGTCAAAAGTATACACAGTTGAAGGGGTAATAGAACAAGAGAAAGCAAGAGACAAAGGAAAGGAAGGAATGGAAATGAAGGAGCATGCCGTCGTCTGTGGGTATATGCGCGCATCGATGGGCGTTGTAAGAAGTGATCTGATGTGGATTGGTTCGTGGTAGGCGAAGTTGCAACTGATGCAGGAGTGTTGTCAACTGGGGGTGCAACGAGGAGGTGGTCTCTGAGGTGATGAAAAGACCTGTTGCAGTATTAAGGATCTTGATGGTCGTCGTATGTGAGTGTTGTTTCGTTTGTATAGACATTGGCCGTGCATCTCAACCGTCGCCGAAAGATTATGGTTGAGCGCAACGTGCCGTGGTTTGCAGCCCCGGCGGGAAGCCAAATAGTGTTGTCGTCGTATGAAGTCGGACAGGGTTCATGAAAACAAAAGGCCTTCTCGAGTTTCGTTGGGTCTTTGTTGTTTCTGGTGCCGTCTTCGAGAGTGGAGCAAAACTGCCCGTGATCTCCATGTAGTTGGTCGAGTTCGACGCTCAAAGTGGTGGCTTCGGTTCATTAAACAGAAGCGTACTAGCAAAAGCAGCAATATGTACCGGTGACGCAAAATGCGATCCATCAAGCATGTGAAAAAGAGATAAACAAAGAACCGGCGAAGGCGTCTTTGTACAATGTCCCAAGGGAGGGGCGTCCGCTGCATCTGCGGCAAGCCCCAGTGGAACAATGGATGAATTAGTATGACGCCATTCGCCGGGTCTGGGTGCGGTCCCAGATGGGGGAAGCACCAAAGATGGAGGTCGGAAGCTGTCGGGGAGTGGGCCTGGCGGGGGCGGTGGGTGAGTCCATCTCGCAGGGCTCGCGTTGGCCAAAGGCAAAGGTCTGGGCGCGGCCAAAGCCCTTGCGCTGCTTGAGGCGGCCCATTTCACGCTCGCAGGTGCGCTGGTGCTTCTCGTCCGACATCTCAACGTACTCAGGGGGGTAGCACCGGCCACGGTGCTCGGAGAAAAAGGCGCTGTAGCCACCGTCCAAGATATACACTTCGGGGTATGTGAGGCGAGGGTAGTGCTCGGCGTTGGCCGTGCGGTCCTCAGAGCGGACATGGCGTGCCATGAGAGGGGCACGGTGGGCCGAGTACTCGCAATGGAAGATGAGCAAGGTACGGCCGTCCATGGGAGTCCTGAAGAGCTGCGAGGCCAGAAGGTCCTTGTCGTTGTGGTTGACAGCGCCGTCAATGTGGCCACCGTCATACTCGTACTCGAAGCGGCAGTCGATGATCATCCTCTGGTCGAAGTGTTCCGAGTACTTCCCGTCGAGCAAGTCGACGAGAACCTCCCTCGAGATGCGAGGGATGGTATCTGTCGGGTCGTCTGGCATGAAGTGAGGAAGGACAGGGCCGGGGGCCTCGTCGGCATCCATGACGGACTGCAGACTCGAGGGGCCAGGGTCCTCCCTCTGGGTGTTGGGCTTCATGATGTCGGCCGGGTGCTCAAACATGCTGAGCGAGCGGCGAAACTGCTTCCTGTTACGGAGGTAGGGGTTCGACGGACGGCGAGAGTGGCTGCCACCAGGGGACCCGAGACGGGCAGGGTTCATGGCCGCGAGTTGTGGCCTGCAACGGATGGGAGCAGGGGCGCATGGGCTGTTGGCAGAATGGGGTCTCCTGATCGGAGGCGGCGAGGCCGACTCGAAGCACTCGTTAAGCGACAGGCTGGAGCCGGGCTGCGAGAAGCCGGAGGTGTTACCGAAGCGAAAGGCAGGGAGCGGGTTCGAGTCCTGACCACGGCTGAGGATGTTACCGGTGCTGTGGCCCTTGTTCCGGGACAGGGACGGCCTGCGAAGCGCGGCGATCTTGCGGCTGTTGCACGTGTCAGTCTTCAGAGAAAACGGTAGAGGAAATGCAACTATATGACTAAGACTAACTCAGGCAGGATGCTCTTGGGCGGCTCGAGCGATTGCCTCTGGATAGGCGGCGGCGAGTCGAGCATCATGCTGTCGCTCCGCTCCGAGGAGGGGGTACTCGAGGGTGTGGGCGATGCGAGCTCGAGCTGTGTGGAAAAGGGCACCTTGTGAGGGAGTGGTGACATCTCCATGGTCTCAATGGTAGGAGCAGGGGAGGAGGAGGGGAGAGGGGGTGTAGTGCAGAAGCCTGGAGAAGGAAAGAGTCAGCCACGGCCGTTACGGAAAGCAGTGCACACACGAGGTGTTGATCACTCGGAGGGGGTTTCGCCTCTCTTACCTCGCGACTCCATACCGCCCATCATGTTTGCGGTGAAGAGAGCACGTCTGGGGGTAGGGAAGTGCGGACTGCAAGAGCAACCGCAGTTAGCAACTATTTGGCATCGCACACAGTTGACAGGGAAGCAACTTACCTGGCCTCATTGTCGATGCGGAAGTTCTGGGAGAGGTCGGCAGCCAGACTGGCAGCGGGCGAGGAGCTCTGGAACTCCTTGGCATTGAAGTAATCGGTCTTCGAAAGACGCTCGCGGAGGGCCCTGTTACCGAAGTTGTCGGTCGACGTCGAGTAGTGGCTGTGCGGGTGGGAGCGGAACAGGTCCTGGCCGCCTCCCCAGAGGGAGAGGGGAGCCGAGGGCTGCATGGCAGCCAGTGGTGATGAGGCTTCCATTGTGACGGCTGTGGAAGTGGTTCGGATACAAGGTCGACTGAATGACCCTTGTGTCCGAAAAGGGAGGTAGAAGAGAAAGAATGGTGGCTGTCGAATGCTACAAGGCTGCAATAGCAGGAAAGACGAAGAAATACGAGCTTCGCAGTAAGTCAATTCTGCAAAGACGCCTAGGAGATGTTATGTCCCGTCTTGTCTATATGCTAGAATGCTATATGCAAACGCTTGTCGGAAGGAAGGAGGGAAAAGAGGGAAAGAAGGAGCGGAGGACTGTCCGGATGGAGGGGACGTCAGGATTGAAGAAGCCGGCTGATTGCGAGGACGAGTGCAGAGTAATGGCTCGATATGAGCATTAACATCTGAGGCGGCGGAAATCGTCTTCTTGGAGAGAGAGCTGCAGGGGGTGGCTCTTTGTTCGTCTGGCGATCGAGTCGGTGGATCGGCCGAGTCTCGACTCTTCGAGGCTGCTTCTGGCGTGGGGAGGATTTGCTGCTAAGGCTCGCGGCGGGCGTGTCGTTTTTGGGGCTTGTCGGGACAATTGGAATTCTGCAAGGGACGCGAGGTTGAAATGTCAGAAGCAGTCTAGACGGGGCCGTGAAGCCGGGTCCGTGGGACAGATAATGGGGAGCGTATTACCTTGACCAGTGGCAGCAAGCAAGGCTGAGAGAGAGAGGGGAGAGAGAAGGGCGTGACCAAGTTGCTCTCGGGCTCCGGTTCGTCCACCCACCAAAGCAATGGCCAGTCACAAAAGATGAAGATTTATGACTGTGCCTTGGCTTCTCTGACCTACCGTTCCTCAAAGATCCAAGAGAGGGTTTGGAGGGAATGGGAAGGGGTGGGGTGGATGGGCAAGAGAGAGAGAAAGAGAGGCCGTTTTGGGTGGTGAGGGGAGCAACGGGTTTTGAATGGAGTCGTCGTCGGTACTCGTAGGTACGTACGAGAGAGCAGCTAGGACGGTTGCTCACGCCTGGGTTGGCTTGGTTTTGGGTTGCTGCAGCTGGGCTGGTCTGCTCTCCAGCAACGGCGACACGGCAACCGGGGGGGGGGACGTCAAAGAAAAGAAGCTTGGGGCCGTCCCTTTGTGCAGGCGGCAACGAGCAGCACCAAACGGGCGTGTGCCAGGCACAAAACCGCAAAAGCACAGACACACACGCACACGCGCTCGCAGCTCACAGTGGGGCCCTCAGCAAGCAGCAGCAGAAGCAGCAGTGGGCAGAATAGGCACAAGAGCACAAAAGACGCACAGAGCAGGCCGAACCGAGAGACAGGGAAGGGGGGGCGTGAGTGGGTGAGTGGGTGAGTGGGAGAGACTGAGAGAGAGGGGCGTGTGCGTCTGGTGTGGATTGTGGGTGTGGGTGGGCTGTGGTGCCGTCCAGTCATGATGAAATGTCGCCAGTTTACGGGGCACGAGTTGGTTACTGTAGTATCAGAGTGATCAGAGTGCGCGGTGGAAGCTGAATCGGCCGGTGGGGTTCGATTTGGACGAGGCAGGGCATTTGTTCTAGGCAAATAATACTGCAGTACTCCGTACTCGAACAGCGTAATACTAAGAGCATCGACTACGACTACGAGCCCGAGTACTACATGCTACTATCATCTATTGTCGAATACCGGCAACAATAAATGTGCGGTCGATGCTCGAGCAGTGGGCTTCCGAGTACAGACCCTAGGGCTGGGCGGACAAAGCGCCAAGCAAGAGAACAAAGGACAGAGGGAAGGAGCGATGCAGCGTACTCGTAATACGGAGTCAATGGACTGTTGCTCCATGAATGGCCCGCAAGCTTCACACTTTACCAGGCCAACTGCCCGCTTCCTCCCCTGGTAAATACCTGTATTTCACTCTGTACAAAGTACGGAGTATGGATACTTGACTCCGTACGAGTACAGCGTGCAAGCTACGAGTATTCCTACTCCATACTTCGTACTCCGTACTTCGTACAACCGACAGTGGACAAGGTGACCGCAGGTGTTGCCAGGTGCCGCCAGGTGTTGCCCAGGTGCCAGATGCCCCAGGTGTGCCTCCCACCCCACTGTCTCGCCCCGGACTGGACCACCAGGCATCTGAGAATCAAGGAGCCCTGGCTTCCCTGGAGGGCTTCCCTGGTAAAACGGGCCCTGTAATACGGCAACGAGGCTCCGTCAGTGGTTGAGGCGTCCGTCCGTGGACCGTGGGTTGCAGGTGGGCAAGGACCAGACAAGGGCCAGGCAAGGGCCCAGCTAGGGAACGGGAAACAGCCTTTTCCTGTTCTGTTCTGGGCAGCACACCAGGCGCTGCAGCAAGCAGCGCTTATCCTTCTGTGGGATCCATCAATAGGACCCATGGGATTAGCTCGTTCCTGTGGTGGAGCCTCCATTACCTGGGCCGAGCAATTACATCATCCGTTTTGACAGGGGTGTGTCCACGGCTCTTCAGTTCTCTCACACGCCACGGGCGCACACATGCACGAGTACTCGTATACTCGTAGTACTGTCTATAGAAATGAATGTACTCTTCGCAATGTGCACTACTCGTGCTACGGCGTTGCTAGAAATGCCAAGAATGTGTGTCTCTGTGTGCCTTGGTGTCTAAGTTGTGTGCTGCGATTCATCTTCGTCATGCTAGCAGCCCGGCCAAGTACTCGTACGTCGGTCTACGGTGAGTTCTGTCTATCATCAATCTCTCCCATACCTGTATACCTGTATTACAGCGTAACCTACATGTATTGTGCTGCACTGATAGCTTAAATTCCGTGGCCGTGGGCTGCTGGTATCCGGCATAATACCACATTGGACATGGCGTTAATAGTGTCGCATACATACAGGTACGAGTACAGATAGCCAAGAATAAACTGCACAGCATATCAGCATACTCTGTACATACTTTGTACATACATACAGGAACAGCCGTATCATCGTGCATCTGACGCATATTACTACTCGTACGCGCTGCATCAGTGGACAGCACGTACAGGCACGGCAGCCAATACCAGACGCCCAAACAGCGGCCCCGCACCAGATTCACGTTGCGGTTTTGGTTGCCCTTTGGTTGCCCCTTTGGTTGCCCGGTCAGACAAAGTCAACAATGCCAGACGCGTCTTGGCAATTTGGGCAATATGAACAAAACTCTTTCCCCTCCCGTCGCTCTTTCCACTTCTCGTGGTTGTCCGTCCACCGGTACCCGCAAAGAATCCATTACCAGGCCCGTAACCGGACATTCCCATGCATCACGTATTACAATTGAAGTAATCCTCGTTAGCAGTTGTATTCCAAGTACCTGTACGGCATATCACCACTATTACTTATGTGCTGCTCAGTCTGTTGGTCGCATACGGGACGGCTAATACTTCCAACACACAATGTATTACAGAGTAACAGTAGCATACGCTGTAATGCCCGTACTCGTACAAAGACTCACTCATTCAATCTCTGTCCCGTGCGACAGTCGTCACTGCCATGTGCACCCGCCCATCCGCCCACCCGTCTCCGTCATCCTCCGTGCCCATCCGTTGCCGTACCTACGACGTACAGAAATCGTCGCATTCGTGCAGGGCCATGACCATCGTCAGTCTCCTCTCTGCGTTGCGGCCGCCGTTGCTCTTGGTAACAGGCGCATGACACCAACGGCCCCTCTCGAAAGACGAGGCCTAAACGAGCCATGGCGACAAGGGTCCGTTACAGCTGAGAGCAGGCCTGTCAATCCATCGTAAACCCCCGCTTGCGAACAAGGGCCTGTCGTCTCTCTCAGTCTCACTGCTCAGGGAGTCTGTGCCTGTAGAAGATGTCTGTCGATTCGCGTGTCGGCAGATCGTTCTTCGTTCCTTTTTCCCTCTCCTCCGCCTTGCTCGTATGCGCGTTGGCGCGCCCCCCTCGTACTCTCTAACGACCCCCAGCTTCTCCGTAGCATCGGTAATCCTCGTCTGTTACAGAGTTTAAATGTACGAGTACGCCGTGATTACCAGGCCAAACAAGCACATTTGCCCTCTGTCTCTTGTCCTCTGTACGTACGAGTACACAATTCCGTATTACAAGTGATGGCCGTAATACTCGTACTACTACTCCGTACGCTGTAAGTACCTGTAATACTCCGTACAGCCTCGAGTCTGACCGAGATGACTTGAATTTCCCTCCCTTGGGGAGGCGAAACGCCCCATTGCGCCGGTGGGTAAAATGGACGGTGGTGGCTCTGAGTCCTTGCGTCCTTGCGTCCTTGCGTCCATCCCTCCCCAGGGCCCAATTGGCAAGAACAGGCCTGCCTCGTACGATTCGCTACTTACGCTGGGCTGTTTGCTCTTCTGGCAGTGACGACAGCACAATCTGAGACAAGTCTTCACGCCCTGCCCGCCCTGCCAGAAAATTTCATATCTCAAAACAAAGTCTCGGGCCTTCCAGTCAACCAGTCAACCAGTCTTGCCGTGACCCTTTGTATCATGAGACAATCCGCACAAAACCATGGCCGCATTCGGCTCTAATGAAAAGTCTAATCGGCGTCGCACCCGTAATCTTTCGCCTCCATATCTCTGCCACACTGGCCAAAGCTACCGAGTGCTACTCTACATACTCCGTACTAGCAGTGCCGCGTATTGCTATTTCCAACTCGCAACCTGTGCTCGTTTGTTCGTCTTGTAACAAGCTCGTGTCTTGATACAATGCGCGCACGTCAATGCATGCACCTCCCATCAGTCCGTCGCTTCCGATCCGGCCAACCGGCGATACTCGCCGCCGTCGCCGCCGCCGCCGCCGTCTGGCGACACTGCCGAGATGCCAGTACGAAGCATTGTTGCCTATAGATAAAGTGCAGTCTTTTGGAAAGTTGAAAGGCCTGTGTGCTGTAGCTGCCGTGGCCAGCCCAGCCCAGTCCGGTCCGCATACCACCGAGTCTCGGTACCTTGGCGGGGCCTCTACGTCGTTGTCGTTGCGCCAACTCCTCCATGCCTCAACTGAGGAACGTACTGGCACTTGGCGCTGACACCACGAGTCTACTACGTCTTACAACGTTGAAAGGAACGCCTTTAGATCCCGGAGCTATACTGGAAAAAGATGCATAGTCCGGTTGGTCAGTTTACGACAACGCAGCATGGCCTTTTTTCCTTTCGCCTCAGTAGTAGTTCTATGCCCTGCATGCGTTCTTTGTTGTCTTTTGCCACCTGCAGGTGCTAAAAGTGAGGGTCCAATATGGGGGAGAGTCATGAACTCGACGTCTAGAATACCATCATCTTGCACGCATACGCAGGCACAAAGACAATGGAGATTCGAATACGGCGCAGGTACGAGTACTTGCAGTAGACGAGTACTTCGTGCTTAATTCGTACGTCTGGATGAGTACCCGTACGGAGTATTATCCGCACACACTCGTAAAGAACAGCTAAATGACCGATTCACCCATCTGAGTGGACGGCAGCTCGATTTGGGGGGGCGTGTATCAAGTGCAGGTGTCCATGGCAGACAGGCTCTAAAACGACGACATTTCGATCGCCCCCTGTCTAAGATGGAACGAGCAGGCTGCAAGACTTGCAAGTCGACAATGAATAAAAAAAGAAGGGTTTGCTTCTCTCAGCCTTCTACTGCTCCGTATCAATACTCTGTCCAGTTTGCAGTTCCTCGTAAAAGCGTACGACGCAATACGCAATGCGACGCTGCTCCATCTGCTGCTCCATCCGCTGCTAAACTCTACTTCTCGTCATGTGGCATCTGGCATTAGGCAAGCGCGTCACGACCGCAATGCAACGCACCTGCCGTAAGCTAGAAGTATACAAAGCCACAGACCAAAATGGCAACACCCCGGACTAGCGCGAGGCACTCCTGTGCTCTTTCTCTTTTCGTCGGCACACTTGGAGGGGAAGGCACGCTTGGGGATAATCATTGCCGTCATTGTTCTCTTGTGACACAACTCGCTGAAAATCCCTGGCCCGGCCTGGGCCTCTCTCAATCTCTCTTGAATATCTCCCGCGCGACCATTCTCTCTAGCTCTCGCTTTCTCCGTTGTTAAGCGTTTATAGGTACGCTGTATGGAGTGGTCCTTTTATCAATAATCCCCTGGCACGCGTCCCCCATCGTCGATGAGGCCATGTCCCAACGATCGATTTGGCCCCGGGGAATTTGACCCCAACTGGCGGCTTCCAGGCTGGGCGATGACGTCCACGACAGCATCCTTTCCAGTAACAATGTGGAGTAATAATCAACAGCCACTCGTACCAGTAATACGAAATGTCAACATGGCAACTTGGACATGGACATGGACCATGGGCATGGCAATAAACGGCACTGACGGAAGAAGCCACTTGCATCGCCATGATGATGCGCATCCACAAATGCAACCACTGCATCACTGCACTGCACTCTGCACAGCACCGCACTGAACGCTGCTCCGCCAGTGCTCCGCCAATATGCACCTACTTTGGAGATTCCAGGTTCTGCCTCTTTTCGACGAGGCGGTTTCAGATGCCCCCCGCCCTGTTGCTCTGTAACCATCTATTGCTATAATCCCAGTTGCCGGGCGTCCAAGCAGGGAGGGGAATTGAACATTTGCCCTCTTGGCTTGTCCAGAAGCAAAGTTGTCGACAAACTTGTTCTGCACCCCCGATCGATTTCTCTTCTCCAGATTAAAATCGCCCTTTGTTTACTTTTTGTGTGCTCACTACTCCCGAATAGAGAGTAGAGTGAGGCTGAATAGCCGCCCGACATTGGCTTTTTGCCCTTGTCGGTATTGCTTTTTTTTTCCATGCATCTAGGCGCTTCTTGTCGAAATCTTGCCAATCGCTTCGTGCCGGGAATACAACTGCTCTGTACTTACCAGCACAGGTTGACAAGTACGGAGTGCAGTCACAAACTCGAACGTCGTAATCCTTTGTCCCTCGTACGGCGGCACCACCGGTACGGTGATACCTGATACTCAGAATACCAAGATACATGCAGCGTGCTTATCCCGATCCACGAGCCCTGGTTCTCTGCCTCTGTATCAACCATGCACATCACTCCATACGCCTGCCTGAGCTGTTGCTGTGCTCCATCCATCCCTACCTGTACTCGCAAGTACAGAGTTCTCGTGCTGACGGCAAAGCGGCGCAGTCCGACCCGGCTGGTTCGGCTCTCTCTGTTTGCGGTATCCGGATACTCGTACTCGTCTACCTACGACGTGCTAACACTGCGCGCTCGTACGAGCTCCCCACCGAAACGGCGTTTCCTACCCCTGTTTGCTGAGCTTTGTCCCCCGACTGGCAACCATCCAGCTTGCCCAGACCGGCGCCTCGCTCACGACGACCATTAATCACCCCGGTCCCATGATGCAGTGTGATGCGGCGTGCATGCATGAACTCGGCGCCGGGGGGGCAGTAGCTCGAGCTGTTGACAAAGAATTGAAGGATCCGGCTGCTATTCGCCGTCTGTCGAGTCTCAGCATGCGGGGTTTTCTCCCTCTTCCTTTGTCTCCATTGACCACGGCGACCACGGCCACTCCGCATCGCACGAGTACGGAGTACGGAGTAATACAGACTACTACAGAGTAAGTAATACGGATACGCTGCACCGAGTACGGCATTGGTTGTTGATGTTTTCAGTAATCATTGTTGGCCCTCCTGACGTGCATCTTGCCCATTCATGATGTGCACCGGTTAGTGTTGGCGCTCGTGGGCTGACCATGCCATGCACCACCCTTGTCGCCCATGTCTTGTCCCTTGTCCTTGTCCTCAGGGCCCCAATAATAGCACGAGTAGTTCCATGGTGATGATGCATCGACGACGGAGCGGAGCTGTGCAAAGAAATGGTGAAGGCGGTCTGGAGCGCAGTGCCGTAGACCACAAAAAAGTAAACAAAGGCAACGCGTCGACTCGTGCGGGGCAACAATGCAATGTGCGCGAAGTCACGTGTTTTTTGCCTGCACACGTCCTCGTACTTACACAAACCAGACACCACAATGCTGTACCGTACCTGTGTTATTACTCGTACTCCATACGCGAGTCAAAGTGAGAATGGTCCACTGACATTGTCAAAGCATTGACTGAAGCAGTGAATCACCGTCACACAAGGCAAGTGGAGTTTGCAACAAGTTTCGGGCCCGGGCCACTGCCGTCTGTCTTCTTTTTTTTTTTCTTAGTGCTCCGTTTTACTGTACAAAGTATGCCCCTGTCCACTTCTTTTGTACTCTGTCTCCCTGGTGAATTTCCAAGGCCATTGAGACCCTTTTTTAACTGAGATTTTCCCAACTTGCGCGTCGTGCATACCGAGACTTGTTATACTACAAATAGCTAGTACTACGAGTACCACAAATGGGAATACCTGAACAGTGTCAACGTGTATCAGTGGATAGCAGAATACGCTTGTAGCACAATCATTTCGGTGAGACGATTTGATTTCGCCCATTCTCCCTCGTGGGATGGACCTCAAAAGGGGGAGACATCAAGGGTAGGGTAGGTGCTATCACGAACGGCACTTACACATACTACGTATTATTCCATATGCTTCAGACTTCAATCTTCTTCTGCATTGTACAACTTACAAGTAATACCCGTAGCGTGTTCAGGACCACTTGCCTCAGGGGGCGTTATACTCGTAGTATTACGAGTAGCAACGAGAAGAATAAGGCATCAGACATTGGGCCGTGATACATGTTCTTGGCCCCCCATCTAATTCAACTCACATCACTTACATGCGCACATCTAGATGCACTGACCTGACCCTTGCCCTTGCCCGTGTACTCGTACTCACGATATACCATTGTGCGCTGCACATCTCATGAGGAAAAAAAAAGGAGAAGCAGAGAGAAAAGAAAAGAGAGAAACCTTGATATTGATATTGTCCGTGCTGTCGCCAACATTGTTATACTTGCCACACTTTCCGTCATTTCCGACCCTTACACCCCCGATACTACGTATAATCGCCGCATCGCTATTCGTGTTGCCACGTCTAGGGTATCCCACAGACCGGGTCTGGAGAAGGATCGGGGCCTCTTGGACCTTCAGACCCTCCGGGATATGAAATTGCAATGGAGTCTTGAGTCGATTCTATTGGAATGGAGACGACCACGTATTCTGCCAATTTTACTCTCATACTCGCCCTTGCTATCGTACAGTCGCACCTGTATTACTAAAGACTCTCGCGACCTCTCTACGTAACTCTGCATGTTTTGCCCCCGTTGCACAAATCCCTGGTCATGGATGGTATACCCGTCTTGCCGTCTTATAGTGGCACAGACTGACCGGAAGTTTGATCGGACGAGAGAATGAGTCATATGCCAATTGACTAAAGCGACACCGCAGATGACAGGCACAGCAAGCCAATTGGGAGATTCCGAAAAGTTTGCTTCTATAATAACAATTATACCTGTATAACCATATCCTCGTATGTCCCCCAACTGTGGGCAATTGTGGTGTATATCACGGTCTGTAATACCAGCAGCCATAATCGGCAGGCGGTGGCAGTAGCTGGTGGGGTTTATTGGCGGTCGATGGCGGCAGAATACGGCAGTTTCGATTTTTTTTTTCCTACGTAGGGTAGTATGCGACCGTAGAGCATTGAACGAGTTTGACAAGACCATTCAATCAATCAATCAATCAATCATCGATCAATCGAACCATGAGCGGCGGAAAACGAAAGCGCGGATCGAAGGATGCCTCGCACTCCAGCAAGAAGTCCAAGGGTGCCACCCAGGATAGTGTGAATGGAGGCGGCGCGGCGACCGCAGCGGCAGCAAACAAGCCCAGCCTGGAGCCGGCCCTGTTCGTCGAGACGCCCGTGGGCGAGGAGCGCCGTCGCGAGGCGGACCTGTACGAGATGCTGGGCAGCGACGACGAGAAGGAGCGCATAGAGGCAGCCGGGTGCATCGTGTCGAGCCTATTAGATGTGGGTGGCAAGGGCGTCGCCGAGCCCATCCTCGAGCGGCACCTCAGCCGCCGCCTGTTTCGTGGCATCACGAGCGGCCGCAACGCCTCGCGCCTGGGCTTCAGCCTCGTGATCACCGAGATTCTCAGCCAGCTTTTTGGAAGCACTGACGGCTCGTCCGACAAGAAGCCACTGTCCGAAACGAGATACACGGGCCTCACGTTTGACAAGGTCATCGGCATCCTCATCGACAAGACCCAGGCCGGCGGCAACATCCCCGGCCAGGAGGAGAGGGACCACTACTTTGGACAGCTGTTCGGTTTGACATGCTTTGTGCGATCTCGCACCCTCTTCGAGCCGTCGGGCTCAGGCTCGAGCTCGTGTTCCTCGCCGAGGTGGAACACGGTCCTCCACCTGGCCCTGAAGCTCGCTTACGACAAAGTCTGGATGAGATCTCAGTGCGGCTGGATTATTGTCCAGGCTCTCGAGCAGATGGACCAGAAGGAGGTGGCAGCGACGCTCGAAAAGGTCGCCGAGGCCGGCCTGGCCAGGACTCCTGAAGGCGTGGCCATCTGGCTTGTCGCCCTCGAGCGCTTCCCTAGCCTCAAGGTCAAACCCTGGAACCACCCTCTCGCTCCCAAGGCTCTCGGTGACCTAGCCTCCGTCCTCAAGGAGAGCTTCCAGAACCACGAAGCACCTACGCAGGACGATGGTCGCAGGCAGCCCGCAAACAAACAGGCCAACTGGACCGCGCAGCTGCACTTCGTCTGGGACACCATCCTCGGCCACTTCAAAAAAGAGAATGCCAACAGTCAAGAGTTTGAGCAATTCTGGTCTCGAGTCGTCGACGGTATGTTGTTTTCTCTACAGCTCCCCCCCTCTTGCTTTTCACTCTTCTAGACGGATGGCTAACCTTTGCATTCTAGACGGCCTCTTCTCTAAGAGCGCCACGGATGGTCAAAAGTTCAAGGGTTTCATGGTCTTCCAGTTGATGCTGGGTGGCCTCGCAGACCAGCCTGACAAGCTCGGAAGCCTGTTCAGCAAGAACTTCATGTCGTGCCTGATGAACCAGGCCGCCAAGAAAGACCGCTTCGTCCACCGCGCGGCCACCAAGGCTCTCAGCGCCATGGAGGCCACGGTCACCTCGGACCCGGCCACTCTGCCCGCCATCCTGAAGGGCCTGCTTGGCAAGAACGGGGCCTACGGCTTTGACCAGCGCACCAACACCAAGACCGTGGACAAGCTGCTGCGCAGCATGGACGCGGCTAACGAGAAGGAGTGCCTCGACATCATCCGCCAGCCCATCAGCAAGCTGAAGAAGCAGGAGGTGACCGACGCACAGTCCACGCTGAGGACCTACGTCGACCACCTGTCCAAGTCGCTGAGTAGCACATCTTCCGAGTCGCCGGAGGGGGCCCAACGGAGCTCCGGACTGGCCCTGCAGGAGCTCGCGCGCCTTGCGTACGCCAAGCCGACCGACATCCCTGCGGAGCTCCTGACAGAGTCAGTGCGCAAGTTGTGCCGCACACGCCTCGAGTCCTCGTTTGCCAAGCTGATCAGGCAGAGCAACGACATGGCCGTCTTCTGCCGTGCCGTGGCGTCCATCGACTCAGCTGCCGTGTCCATGGATGACGAGATCAAGACGTCCGTTGACGAGGCCCTGTCGCGCATGAACAAGCTCCTCGCTGGCAAGAAGAGCAAGTCGAGCAAGAGCGGCAAGGACAAGAAGAAGGCGGACGTGGCGGAGTCGTCACCGGCAGCGCCCCCTCTTGTAGCACAGGGCCTGGCGGTTCTGCACGGCGTGTCCATCTTGCAGCTGTACAACGAGGAGCCCGATGCCATGGAGGTGCTCGAGGACCTGGCACAGTTCACGGACCGCCTGAAGAAGGGAAAGCTGGATGAGGAAGGCGCGTCGGAGCTGCTGGTCGAAATTCTGCTGTCCATGATTGCGCGGCCGTCGTCTCTCATGCGCGCTGTGTCGCAGCAGGTGTTTGAGGCCTTTACGACACAAATCACACCCGAGGGCCTGCTGCTGCTCACGGGCCCTCTGGCCTCGGGTGAGAGCACAAAGGGGCAGAAGGAGCTGTTCAGCACCGAGGACGATGAGGCCATGGATGTCGATGGCTCCGATGACGAGGATGAATCCGGCTCTGATGATGACGCAGATGGCGATGGAGATGGCCCGGGGATCGAACTCGACTCCGACGTCGAGTTTGTCGACTTGGACGAGGAGGAGAAGGATGGCGACGAGGATGACGACAGCGCGGATGATGATGATGATGATGATGATGATGACGGCAAAAAGGGAAATCTTCGCATAGACATTGACGATGAGCTTGGAAACATACTGAAGAGCCACCGCCTGGACAAGGACATGGACGCCGAGTCCTCGTCAGACGAGGACGAGCAGGAGATGACAGATGAGCAGATGCTCGCCATGGACGGCAAGCTATCCGAGGTACTCCGCCATGCGGTTAACAAGGCCCGTCCTGACTCAAAGGTCAAGAAGGACGCCAAACAGACCGTTGTCAACTTCAAGAACCGCATCCTCGACCTCGTCAACATCTACGTCAAGAAAGAGGCCGCCAACCCGGCCGCCCTCGCCGTCCTTCTGCCCCTGCTCGGGCTCATGCGCACTACCAGCAAGAAGGACCTTGCCAACAGGGCTGCCGACTCCATCCGTCAGTACCAGGCTGCTCTCAAGAAGGCACGGAGCGGCGCTGGCGGCAAGGACAAGGAGGATAAGGAGGAAGAGGAGATTGAGGCCAACGATCTTCTCCCTCAGCTCGTCGAAATCCATGATGAAGCTGGCAAGGACGACTCGCATGCCTACGCCAAGGCGGCCAGCTCGGCCAGTCTCATCGTCGCGTCAACAATGTTTGCCATTGACAGGTCGTCCATCACCAGCATCGCGGCCGTCTACGCAAAGACATGGTCTGAGTGGGTCCTCGGTCAGGGCAAGGTGCAGTCATCCTTCTTCCAGGAGTGGTACAACTGGTCCCAGAACATGGCGTCCCGCGCGTCGTCTTGATAGTATCGTGACGGCAACGTAGCTAGAGAGAGGGCGGGATGTCGTATTCGCATGTACATAGCAGCACAATAGATCATCGGGTCAATCAGAACCAAAAAGATTCATATTTCATAACATTTTTTTTGTCTTCATCGTATGTGTTTTTTTTTGTTCTTTGCGAGGATGCAGCGACTCTTGTGCGTCCTGACAAGATTATGTTCTATGACGCCGCGTGAATAGTACAAAGTGTTTTTGTCATGCACCCCCGCGTTTGCCGGCCGTTGCTTTGGTGTGTCGACTGTCGTTGGCTCGCTAGGTCATCTATTCCTCCATCTTTTCGTCGTCATCCTTCTTGTCGTCATCGTCATCGTCCGACTCATCCTCGGCGCGCGCCAGCCTCTCGGCCTCCTCCCTCAGCTCCTTGGGGACCTCGACGTGGCGGCCCTTTGTGGGGCCGTCGACGGTGCTGATCCAGGTCATCTCGAGCTCAAACTCCTTGTCCTTGTTGTCCTTATGAGCGTTGTAGATAATCTTGGCAGCCTCCTTGACGGCCTGCTCGAGGGTGATGTTGCCTGCGGGCAGGTCGAGCTTCTCGAGCTCTGCCTTGGCCGACTGACGGCCCTTACCGGCAGCAGCGCCGTAGTAACCCCAGTACTGTCCGCTAGGCTCAATCATGTATAGGTAGGGCCCGCCGTGCTTCCCGGGGATCTTGCCGCCAGCACCGCACTCTGGGCCGGACCCGACGATGCCATCGATCTCCTCATCTCCCGCCGAATCGACACCGCCGACTATGGCAGTGATGCCAAAGGGCCGGACGGACCCGTACATGGTGTAGGCCTGCAGGTAGCTACCCATACGCGAGGCGAGCTCGGCTGTCGGGATCGGTGTGCGCAGAGTTGACCGCCACGATTGGGCTTCGTCGCGGGCGCGGTCGACAAAGTGTCGGCCGTCGGGGATCATGCCAGAGTAGACCTAGATGCAAACACGCACTGCATTAGCGGACTGCGGGGCAACCTTCAACCAGGAAGAGGAGGAGGCAGGAAGGAGGGACATACAGCTCCAGCGTGGGAGTCAATAGTGGCAATTCGCTTGTTGGCACCCGGTTTTAACAGCTTCGAGGTGATGATCTTCTCGACGGCAAGGACGACGCCGTCCTTGGCGCGGATGCCGATAGACGTGCCTCCATTCTCGACGGCCTTGACTGCGTACTCGACCTGGAAATTCCGACCGTCGGGGGAGAAGATGGAGTTGAGCAGGTCGTAGCCCGTGCCTATGGACGTCTAGTATTCGCAAGGGTGCGGTCAGCAGAAGCTCTCGTCTCTTTCTCTCTCTCTCTCGCTGAGGTCATCGTCACCAGTGACGGTGTGTGCATGTGGGGAAGAAGAAGACCACCCCAGCAGGGCGGGCAATGGCGATGGCCGGCCGGCCGGGGAATCGGTGCTCACCATGGTTTCCTCTTGGCTCTGGGGTCGTTCTTGTGGCTTGGTTGGTTATGGAGAGTCGGCAGCGAAGATGGCGAAAGGCGGGGTGGTTGGAGGGAGAGCTTTGGACCTGGGCCTTTGAGGCGGGATGAGATGGACGTAGCTGCACTAGGCAGCCCGAGAGCTGCGTGTTGCCCGTTCGTCAGTCGGCACCAGCCACAAGTGGCAGGTGCTGGTACCGGGTATACAGCTGTGCTGGTGCCACGCTCGTGTGGCTAGTGCCATTATTGGCGGGGATCTCTTACGTCGTAGTACTCAGCGCTCGCAAACGATTCACCCTATACTAAAATATTGCAGAAATGTGCCATGAATGATGAAACCATCTTGTTGGGTCAGAGGGCATTGATACAGGAGATAAAAATGGCCTGCATGCCTCCGAAGATGGACCTGATTGTTTCTTCTATCCTGTTCCTTCGTCCTTCTCTCTGGAGACACCAATATGCAGCAGCACATCAACCCTCCACACCGTCTCGGTACCCCTCCATGATGGCACCACCACCATTAGTAGGTGACGGCTGCCATGTTGCCCCCCTTCACGTGTATCATTTTGATGCGTGAATCCTACTCATTTAAACCCGAACGTGAACTCGTCTAGGAAAAACAGACCCATGTTCTATACCTGGCTCAAAACGGACCATGACTTCCTCTCGTAGCTAAAACTGCCCCTCACCCCCTGTCTTTGCCCCTCCCCGCCTTTGGGCGCCCAACATAACCATGTAGGGGACGAACGGCCACTAAATGAAGCACCTAACAGGGCCTGAGTGGCCTGTAACTTGCCGCTTGAAGCAAAACCTACACCGTAGTGCCTCCCCTCGTTCGCTCGTCTGGCACACCAAAACCCCAGTCTTGTGACCCAACGCAACCCAACTAAATCCACCGCCTTCTGATCAGGCTGGCATCTGTCATTCCATGAGAGAAAATGACCTGTACCCCCTTTTCTTTTCCTTTGGCTCTCTTCTTGCGTCTTCTCCTTCTTATTCTATCTCTCTCGCATTTAACTCGCTTCGCATCTCTCTAGCATAGCCGAATATAACCATCATTGTCTTCCGTGGAACACTTACACACACACACTCGAGATCTCTCACAGGCCCGCGCCCATCTCCAGACTCTCCTCGCTCCCCTACCCTTTGTCTAGACGGAGGTCCTGCTCGAACAAAAGAGCAAGGAAGAAAAAGTGCCCTTTGGATCGTCCGGGAATAAAGAAGAGGAAGAACACGCACTCTCTTCCCGGAACTAGCTCTCGTCCCTTGCTCTTCTCATCATCTCTCTCTCTCTCTCTCTCGCATATGTACATGAACTCGACCGCCATTTCCTAGCTGTCTACCCCTTTCTCTCGTTTCATTTAACTTATGAACATATATTCTGACGTATTGCCCTGCAGAATCAAACATCATGGCCTTTGTCGAGCAGAACATGTCGTCCGCGGCCTATGACGAGCTCGCTGCTCTCTTCTCTCGCAACCTGACCGTCACCCACCACGACGCGCAGAGTGTCCCCCGCAACATGGAGGCAGTATCCGCTGGCCCCGCCTTCTCCATCAGCCAGCACTACCATCACTCGACCAACGCATTGCTGGCCGACCAGCAGCCTGACTCCTCCGAGGCAACCCTTCGCCTCCACGGTGTTGACCCGACCAGTCTGACCCCTTCCCAGATCCAGCTGTTCCGTGTCGCCGACATCCCTCAGAAGAAGCGCCTCCTAGAGCTGTGGAGCATCTTCCCTCCCAACAACGGCGGCGAGATCCCTTCGCTCGCGTGGAGCAGCAACTCTCTTGAGCACGAGGAGCAGCTCGCTCAGATCCGCAGCGATAGGATCCAACAGCAGAAGCAGCAGCAGGAGCAGCAGCAGAGGCTGCAACAGCTCGCCATGGAGCAGCAGCAGACAGTCCAGAGCAGGGATGGACAGTGGCATACGGATAATAGCGCCAGCGAGCCCTACATGGAATCTGGGTATGAGCAGCTCATGCGTCGCGAGCGTGAAAAGGAGGAGCGTGCCAGGAGGGAGCGGGATCAGGCCCGCTACAGCCAGGCCACCGACCCCGTTTACCTGGGGCCTGACTTTGCTCGTCAGCAGCAGCAAGTCGACATGGCTAGCCAGTACGGCGCGTTTGAGCAACTCCGTGGCGCCCAGCTGGACACTATGGACGTCATGATGTAAAGACGGGGTCATGATATATGAGGTCACGACACTAGCGGTGCATCGGAAGTAGACTGTTTATTTGGGTCATGTGTTTTACTCTTGGACAAGTCTTCTACCTCGGTCGTGTAGCTAGCTACTTCCATGCCCCGGGGTTATTTTACATCTCTTGTAAAGACCCCAGGGTTGGACATTAACGGACGAAGAACTACTATCATGGTGGAAGGAGATGCGGAGGTGGAACTGGAATTATTGGTATACCCAGAGCAAGAAAATAATCATAAATAGCATAAGAGAAATAAGGAGGATAGCATTAACAACAATAATGGAATATTATTTTCCTGAAGTCCTCTGGTACTTGCCCGAGAAGGGCCGTCTTCTATTAGCCAATATGCCTTCGGTCTTGACTCGTAGTACGGGGTAGCATCATCGTCTACTAGTGTGAGGGGTAGGCGGCATGCACGATAATGAGACATGCAGAGCACATGCAGGCAGGGGTATCGAAGTTGATTGGAGCGCTCGATTCTAAACGATGTGCTGTTGTATATAATGTTCGGTATGCAAAAATGATAAAAGGAAAGGCCCAACAAAGAGAGTATGCACATCGTTAAAGAAAGAGAGAAGGTTTATGTGGGTGACGAATCAGATCTCAGTCTTCTCCAGCTTCTTGGCCAGTTCATCCACCTTGGAGTCCTTGACCTGGACGGTCGGTTCCTCCTGAGCCTCCTCGGCCTCCTTGATGAGCTTCTCGGCCTTCTCCTCGGGGGTGGCATCCTCCTCCTCGTCCTCCTCGTCCTCCTCATCTTCGTCGTCGTCGCTGTCGATCTCCTCAAGGTCGCTGAGGCTGTCGACACCCCAGGCATCCTCGTCCTCGTCGGTATCGTCACCGCCGAGCTTCTCCTTGCGTTCGTCAAGAAGGTTGCGGAGGGTGACGACGGCGTCGAGGTCCTCGTCAAACTTGTTGCCGTTGAGCTCGATCCTGCGGAGGGCAGGGAGGGCGTTCTTGGCGGCGTCGGCAAACGCCTTGACGCCATCGGCCTGGATCTCGTTGTACTGGAGGCGGAGGATCTGGAGCTTCTTGTTCTCGCCCTTTGCGAGCGCCTCGGCGACGATGACGCCGCCCTTGGCCTTGAGAAGGGAGTCACCGACGCCGAGCTCGCGGACCGAGGGCCAGGCGGTGACGACGCGCGAGAGGGCGCGGGCGCCACGGATGGTGAAGGTGTTGTCCTGTAGATCGAGGACCTCAAGGACCTTGGCATCCTTGAGTCCCTGGCTGAGCAGGTGCGAGATGCCCTCCTGGCGGATGCCGTTCTGCACCATCTTGATGACGCGGATGCCACTGTGGAGGTTGTACGTCTTGGCCCAGGCCGTCATGCTACCGTTCTCGAGACGGTTGCGGCCGCAGATGACCGTCTCAAGCTGGGGCACCTTCTTGCCCTCCTTGCGGGCAGCCTCCTTCTTGCCGTGAAGCTCGGACAGCGCATCCGCGACCAGGATACCGGCGTGCGGACCGAGGCCGTTGTTGTTGAGGTAAAGGTGCTGCAGGGGCACGTGCGCCTTCAGGAAGGCCACCAGCGGTGCCACCGTGTTGAGCCCGAAGGCGTTGTCGTTGAGGTTGATGGTTGTCAGGTTCGGCAGGTTGAGGATCGAAGTCAGCAGCAGCGACAGGGCCTCGGGAATCTCGCTGAGAAGACGGCCGGTGTAGATGTCGGCCAGGTTGGCGATCTTTTGGCTCTAGTTAGCTTCCTCCGACCTTGCACCGCCTTTGTGCAGTCCTTTTATCAGCTTCGCTGGGGACATACCTTGAGTCCCTTCTTGGTGGCGAGGACCTCTCCGAGGAGCTTGCAGGCACCGACACCGAGCGTGTTGCCCAGCAGCCTAACCTCCTCAACATCGTCCTGCTCACGGAGGGGAGCAATATGGGGCTCGAGATCGGCCTCGGTGTCGAGCTTGAGGCCCTTTCCCTCGAGAGAGAAGATCTTTTTGGAGTCGGTCATGTTGGGCTATATAGTTTTGGGAATATGAACAAGTGATGCAGGTATTTCTTGGTGTTGGCTGTTGTTCAAGTTGAGGGTGTTGTGCGAACTTGTTGTTGTGATGGTGGGGGCGGGGCAAAGTGACAAAAGGAGCTGTCCGCTACCCATAAGTGTAGTGGGCCATTACAGTGACTTATTCACTAACATTAGGGGATGCTCGCAGTGCTGAACAGGTAGTTATGCGCTGAAAAATTAGTAATAAAAGGCAATGTAAAAATGAAATGAAATCATGAAAGATCGTGATGACTAACACTAAGACAGCCGGGGTTGGAGAAAAAGGGAAAGAACAAAAGGTGGAACGTAGCCACATATTGCAGAGCCTCAGGCTTGGAAAGTGGCTGGTGCGGACAAAAGGGAGGCTTTTTTGGTGACAGCCGACGCCACAGAAACAGGGAGGCATGGCCTAGCGACCCACGCGCCTGCTGTGTGCGGTAAGATTGAGCTTCCGGCGCTCACGTGACCTCGGCCAATCAGAGCCGGCCCATTTCGGAACGCTGGATTTTCTCTGATGGATTGCCAATGGCCTCGTCCTGAGCCTTTTCGTCCTCCGCCTACGACCACCGATACCCAATACCCCCATCGCCGAACACCTCCCATAGCGGCCTCCTCCGCGGATAGCAGCCAGCTCGACAGTCATGTGGGCAAGGACCTCTCTGCGTTCAACGCACGCCCTCAATGGGCTCCGAAACGGCGCGACGGCCGTCACCAAGGTAAGCCTCTCCCGTCCCCCCCGAAAATCACAGATTGCCTCCCCTTGAGGAAAAAGGGACGGCACCAACGCTCTCCCGGCACACGACACCATACTCGCAATCGATCGACTCGCCCCTGAGCACTCAATTACCTCCACGGATCCAATGCTAATCAATTTTTTCTCTCCTTCCAGCGTGCCGCCTCGACCAGCTCTGGTGCTGCCAACGAATCGGGCCCTTCCGGCTTGAACAACCTCGCTGCCGTTGCTTCGACCTCGCTCGCCGCCGGTTCCATCGCCTGGTACTGGCACATGTACGGTCCTTCGATCTCCGCCTCGGCACCTGCTGAGGAAGGGTACGTCAATCAATTTTTTTTTAACCACCTTCCCCGGTAATGGTTGGACGACGGCTTGCAACGCTGTCTCCAAACTACTGCGGCATAAAATGCTACAGCAAAGTTATATTCCAACAATGAAGGCGGCATGCTAATACGATACAACAGTCTTCACCCTACCAACTACCCCTGGGTTCACGAGCAGTGGTTCAAGACATATGACCACCAGGCGTAAGAAAATGACTCTTCCCGTGACCGTGTCCCTTGGACACCGCCGATCATGGTGTAACTAACGTCGATTCTCTATTCCAGTCTTCGCCGAGGTTTCCAGGTTTATCAGGAGGTCTGCGCGTCCTGCCACTCGCTCAGCAGGATTCCGTACCGTACGCTGGTCGGTTCCATCCTGACGGTGGACGAGGCCAAGGAACTCGCCGAGGCCAATGAGTACCCCGGCGAGCCCGACGAGCAGGGTGAGATCGGCATGCGCGCCGGAAAGCTTGCCGACTACATCCCTTCGCCGTACAAGAACGAGGAGGCTGCCCGCTTCGCCAACCAGGGTGCCCTGCCCCCGGATCTGTCGCTCATCGTCAAGGCCCGTCACGGTGGCTGCAACTACATCTTCTCGCTGCTGACCGGCTACCCCGAGGAGCCCCCCGCGGGCGCCACCGTGGCCCCCGGCATGAACTTCAACCCCTACTTCCCCGGAACCGGTATTGGTATGGGCCGTGTCCTGTACGACGATCTTGTCGAGTTCGAGGACGGCACGCCTGCCACGACGTCGCAGATGGCTAAGGACGTCGTCGAGTTCCTTAACTGGGCCGCCGAGCCCGAGATGGACGACCGCAAGAAGATGGGAATGAAGGTGCTCGTCTCTACCACCATTCTCTGGGCCCTGAGCGTCTACGTCAAGCGCTACAAGTGGGCTTGGCTCAAGTCGAGAAAGATTGCCTACGACCCCCCTGCCGAGACCAAGGTCCGCCACTAATTCTGTGTCTCGAGCGGAGGGAATGACCATTGTCCGAGGGCTACCGCCATCCCCTCGGCAAGGTCTTCTCTTGTTTCAAACAACCACCCATATACGAAAACAAAAAACCAACAAAAAAAACCCACCCACCCTGCTGGGGTTCTCGCGTGTATACTAGTCGCCCCCTCTAGATGAGCTCCCTTGTCAGCGGAGGCGGGTAGGATTGGACGTGTTGTGATTTTGGAAGATGAGGGAAAGCGGGAAAGGCTAGAGTGTAAAACCAGATATTTTAAAGACTCCTATTTCAATATTTATTTTGTCATCTTCATGCTCTTGTGTTGGCGATGCTATGACGGAGTTCTACATGGTCCATCGTAAAGAGGTAGCTCAATTGCGGACTGGGGACGACTCTTATGGAGTACTAGTACAGTGTATCGATCAATTCCTTTCCATAATCTCCATCCATTAGATAAATCTGTGATGTGAACATGTGTGTTACTGCGGTTGAACGTATACCGTTAGGACGAAATCGCGAGTCGAATTGGGGCCGATCGACATAGTCGCCGGGCGTTGCGCACCGAGAAAAAAGACCGGGTACGAGTGTTTGCGACGCGCCTCGGATGCTGACCAACTCGTGCATTTCCAAGGGAGGAGAGGGAATTTCGGGATCGGGAAAACACGTTACGAGCATATCAGTTACTCCATCAAGCAGCCTGCTGACCATTGCCAGCACACTGCGGCCCCGGCGGTCCACGGTGGCCCACTGGTGCGGTTCTCGTTTCTAGTCGTCCACTCGAGGCACACGAGCACTGCGAGGCCCCACTAAACATTTCCATTACTCTCCTGAATTAATTTGATCCTCCTGCCCAGCCCGTCCAACCGCCTTGCCCGTCAACCGCCCTCTTCTCTTTTCTTCCGGCTTGCCGCTGCCTGCTCTGCTGCCCAGGCGTCCGGGCGGTGGGACCCACCTTTATTCCGACTCCGATGGACGTCCCCAAAAGACTTCAGCCCCCTGAAACTTGACAATTCACGGTCCTACAATCTGCCGAACTTGAGCCACCGAAGTGCTCCATCCAAATTATCCAGTTTGCATAACTCGACATACCGCATAGCACAGCACAACATGGCATAACATCCAACCTGTCTCGCATTCACGCCACTGCCAGCTCTTTAACTTCTCTGCTTGACTCCGACACCATGGTCTTCCAAGCGTGACCTGACCAGCATCTCAGTCGCCCGTCAGTCTTTCATCTCAGATCGACACAGGAGATAGCAGTCACATATATCATCATCATCTCGAAGCGCGTGCCAGCGCAGTGCACGACCGAGGCTGCTCCCCATACATCCCTACGCGAGCTCATTCGAGTACCACAAACACCTCACAACCCACCATGCCTTTTGTCCAGCCGACGCGGAAGCGCGCTCGCTTCGACTCAGACGACGACTCGGACGAGGCCAGCGGCGACGCCCTCTACGCATTCTACACCAACGGAGTCGCGGCCAGGCCGTCACACCCGCCACGCAAGATGCTTCCTGTGCCTCCAAAGCGCGCACGCATCCTCCATGGCCATCACAGCGACCGACACAAGACCCAGAGTGTACCCTCTCCTTCCTCTCAGCAGCAGCTTCAGCCGCCTCCCGCCGCGCGCCATCAGTCCTGTCACGTCTGCTCCCGCCACCCGACACGCAAGTCCCATCTCGACTCATTCGCCTACTGCGGCAGCTGCAGCGAATGGACATGCTATGTGTGCATACGGCGCTGTCCCGGCTGGAACACCGCCCCCCGTCCATCGTCATCGTCCGGTGGCCCTTCAGAAGATCAAGACTTTGGCGAGGCTGAAGGACCTCTACCCGACGCCGACAGTGACCACCGCGATGACGGGCACGAGCACGCCACCACCGACGACACCCGGCCGCCAACGACGGGCTTCAGCCACGCGGACACAGTCTGTCGAAAGTGTTGTGTTGAAGTCTTCCACTCTGGCGGGGAGGTAGCTTGCGTAGCATGCTCTCTCCACACTCTCTAATATAGCTATGGCCGAGCAGCGAGCGCCGCTTGCCGTCGACTTCCGTCTTTATTCCACCACAAAGCTACACTGTTGCATTTCGGATCCGGAGTTTTTTACCCCCTTCTCGTTTGTTCTTGGAGGTATACCTTATGGGGCCGTGATGGCGTTTCTTGATTTCCAACGGGCGGCGTTTGGGTAACTGCACCCTTCTATTCCGCTTTACACAAGCTACTTGGGCTTAACTGCAACGATGCAACCGCCTGAGGTCCATACCGAGGCAGAAATTATACGACTAGTACTGTAGATAGATACCAAACACAAAAATAAAGACAGTTACAACTGTACTTACTGCATCCCTGGGTGCATCCAACGTCTGTAGCTACTATCTGTCTGTAGCAGGGTACGTGTCGTGCATGTAAAGACGGAGCCAGCAAGCTCTTTGCGGGGCAGGTGGGCACACTACATGACGCCCGCCAAGGTAAAACGAGTAACAAGGATAGATGTGTATTATTTCTACAATTGACTAGTTGTACTGCATGTAGGTGGCCGTCGAGTTAAACTTGAGGTTGCCCTTGATGACCTTGTCGACGGCGCTGAGGAAGTCCTTTTCGGTGGCCACCTTTCTGCGGGCGCGGATGGCAAACATGCCGGCCTCGGTGCAGACGCTGCGCAGCTCGGCACCCGTGCTGTTGGGGCAGAGACGCGAGATGAGCTCCCAGCGGATGTCGCGCTCGACTGACATGCTCTTGGCATGGATGCGCAGGATGTTGGCGCGGCCCTCGAGGTCGGGCAGACTGAACTCAATCTTGCGGTCGATACGACCAGGGCGCATCAGGGCCGGGTCCAGAGTCGACGGGCGGTTGGTGGCAAACATGACCTTGATGTTGCCGCGGGCGTCGAAGCCGTCGAGCTGCGTGATGAGCTCCAGCATGGTGCGCTGCACCTCGTTGTCACCACCAGCACCGTCGTCGAAGCGGGCACCACCAACAGCGTCAATCTCATCGAAAAAGATGATGCAGGCCTTCTTGGTCCGCGCCATCTCGAAGAGCTCTCGCACCATCCTCGCACCCTCACCAACGTACTTCTGTACTAGCTCGCTGCCGATGACGCGGATAAAGGTGGCATCGGTACGGTTGGCCACGGCTCGCGCGCAGAGTGTCTTGCCCGTTCCAGGGGGACCGTATAGGAGGGCACCCTTGGGCGGGTCGATGCCCAGGTTGACGAAGCGCTCGGGCGACAGCAGCGGCATCTCGACAACCTCCCTCAGCTTCTCCACCTGCTCCTTGCAGCCACCCACGTCGCCGTAGGTGACGTCGGGCTTCTCCTCGACCGTCATCATGGTGACGCTTGCGTCAATCTTGGGCGGCAGCGGCAGCATGATCTGGTACTTGTTGCGGTCCACGCCCACGCGCATGCCCTCCTCGATGTCCGTCGGGCTGACACGCTCGCCCAGCTGGACGACAAACTTGGCAATCTGCTTGACGTTGATGACGTATTTGCTCTTGGACTCGTCTCCCTTCTCGTCGGCGATGATCTTGGTGCACCTGGCTACCTGAAACGGCTGCTCTTCGGACATACGTTGACGGTCGGCGGCCACATCCCAAAGGTGTGGAGGGGCGAGGCCCGTATCTGATTCCTGTAGATGACACAAACAAGCAACGGTCAGCTCACTGGGCGGCACGGTGCAAATATGACGAGGATTGCTCTCCCAGAGGAAACGTACCTTGACTCCAATCTTCTCATCGACGCTCTGCTGCTTGTCCTTGATCTGCTTCTCGAGCTTCTTGATGGACGTTCCATACGGCGCGGCGCCGTACGTCTTGAGGACTTGGATATCCCTAGTGATGCCAGTCAGCTCGGTCCGCGTGGCTGCCGAGGGCACAACAAGAAGTAACGTACTCGTCCGTCAAAGGCGTAATCTTCTTCTCCTCTACCTCATCGTCGGCATAGTTCTTCTGGTACTTCTCCCAGCTCGAGCCGGTCGCGGAAGGCTGAATCCCAGGTGTCAGTTAGCAACAGCATACACTGCAACCACCGCATGGTACAGTCCAGAGAAGGACAACGCTCCAGCGGGCGCGGAAAGCACGCACCATGATGAAGTCCGCTAGCGACCTCTACGCTAGAAATATAATATTGGAGGCTTCGATACGTGTAATGTGAGCTTCTCGTCGATGGGGAGGTGGATCGAGGCAGGTCGGCGCAGGTCGTCGTTTGTGTTGGTTGAAAGTGACAGCAACGAGTTCCAGTGTTGAGGTCTTGGTAATGACTGCGTAGACCACCAGCTGGGCGCCCCAATAAGGATTAGCGCGCTCGCCGCTCTTGTGACCTGCCACGGTCATTGCTCAGGCAGTGAGCAGCATTGCGTACCATATCGTTATATAATACCAATAGAACCCAGTATTAGAATATATACGTATTAATGCATATTTCCACGCATTGTTGCTGCTAGAGCAATAACTATTACCAGTATTACGACCGAGTGTCGGCATGCAGCCACCGGATCTCTTACATCGCTCTGCTTCATCCTACATTGGGCAATATTGCTGACTGCATGACTAGGGGTCTAACAGGCGGACAACTTGGTCCCGCGAACGTATCATTAAGATGCCGGATTACCGTGCGGGCGATGCCGCACCCTACAAGGCTATTTATTGTCCTTGGTTTTAACATGATGACCTGTAAGCGCCTACGCATGAGAATCGACCTGGCTTACTGCTCTTCAGGCTCTCAATAAAGTGAGATGCCCCCCCCCCCCGCTATGTCTTCTTCCCAGGATCTATATTCACCAAGAAATAACACCTTTTTGCTGTATTTCTTAGGTGTGTAGTGATAGCACTGGCAACACTGATCTACACCTGGTTTTATCATTTCACTGTGCTATATAAATGTCACGGTCATCTACCGATGCCCGCCGTGATGCGGCGCCTTTTCTTACACGAGAGCCGACCAAAGACCTGACCACTGTTCGGCAGTCGGGCAGCGACTCAACAGCAGACGAAGATGGTACCTTGAAGGAGGGTCGACATGATGGGTATCCGGAACAGGGTCAAGCTAGAGGATCAGTGTCGGCAACCCATGTTGCAATCCGGAACCTCAAACTCACAATTCTGAACACGCTCTTTCGTCGAGGCCGGAGAGTCAAACTTGAAGAGCCCAAGGTGGCCATTCACAGGGGCCATAGAGCGGCAATCGCTGGCTTGGCTGTCCACTTCGTCCCGGTAGCCGGTTGCATTGTGCTTTTATACCTGAACCTGGCGGGCTTCTACATTGGCAGCGAGCTGGCAGGTGCCTTGAACGAAGACTCGACCAAGGTAAACGCCCTGCAGTTTGCTTCCAAGCTTCACGAGATCACAATGGTCAGCTCCATGTCCGTCATCATCTTTACTATGCTTCGGAGGAGGCTAGTGTCCAGCAACGAGGTGCCTCTAGGCGCCTTGGTGGCAGGCTTTCAGTTCACCGAGATGCAATACCTCTGGTCTCGGGAGCTATGGGCTTCTTTGAAGCCCATGATACGCAGTTGCGGCTGGTTCT
The DNA here is from genome assembly GCA_900188575.1 of Geosmithia putterillii. Classification (NCBI taxonomy): domain Eukaryota; kingdom Fungi; phylum Ascomycota; class Sordariomycetes; order Hypocreales; family Bionectriaceae; genus Geosmithia; species Geosmithia putterillii. The sequence goes on along the minus strand of FYEU01000313.1, from coordinate 2,109,592 downwards.
TTGTGGTCTCACTCATACTGGCCACTATGCTGGTGCCCCTGATCGGGCCGGCGTCGGCCCTCCTCATGATACCTCGACTGGACGACTGGCCCGCCGGCGGCACCACCTTTTACCTCAATATGACCCGCGACGAGATTTGGCCGGCCACGGTCAATGCCTCAATGGTCTCGGATACCTGCAGCACCCTCGGGCAGCCGGGGAAGAGTGATGACCGGGCATGCCCGGCAGGCGGGTGGGAAGCGCTCAAGAGTGGATTCGCCTCCGTGTCAAGGGTCGCCCCGAGTAACAACCTTGCTGACGTGGGGTTCAATGGTTTCTACGGCGATGTCGGACCGTTCCCTGTTCCCGGAAAATATGCTCTTACTGAGATGGGCACAGCGAACCAGACCAGTGTGGCCCAGCTCTGCGTCTCGGACGCCCTGCTCCAAGTTGCTCAACTCTGGAGCAGCATTTCGGAATTAAAGGGAGCGACCGACGACCGAGTCTTCAGATTCCGCCGTGACGCCACATTTTCCATCGAGGATGATGTGTTTCAGCCATGGACATTGTCATTCTGTGCATCCCAAACCATCAGCAGCGATTCCAGCGTCTACGACAGCATCCTGGTCGAGCCCTCAAATACAACCCATCAGGTATCCTGGAGTCACAATCTAGATGGAGCGGGCCTTAAGAAGGAGGTTCCGTCTATCATGTTCGCAGACGTTCCCGAAGGATTCCTGGCATCGCTAGTGGCCATTGTTGTCCTGCCTAGTGCTGCGTTCTCAGACTCGACAGACCAAGCTACTATCTTGACCTGCCCGGTCCTGTCAGAGTGGGCGGCATCGAAGCCTTTCATCAAGAATCAACGTCTCCTGCAGCGTTCGTGGACCGTCGAGAGCGACTTTGAATACACCCAGCGCGACCGCGACTCTTCTGTGGGCTCTGCGACACCCATCAAAGTAGATCCTACCTGGGCAGAGTACCTCAACCCCACTGTGGACTCGGACAACACGACGGTCTTTGCTCAGCTGTTTGATGCCACGGGTTACACAAACACCGTCTTTGACAGGTTTCTGGTGGCCAGTGTGATTTCTACCATGGTGACCAACGGCCTCGCAAGGACGGGATACACTGCTAGCTTGCAGGGGGTTCTCCCAAACATGAACGAGTCTGGATGGTACCGGCCCATCCTGCCCAAGGGTGTGTTTGGCGAGGCGCGGGCTTCCATCTGGTCGACCGACGGGCTAGACACATCGGGTATGCTGCAGTCCGCCGTCGAAGTCACTGTCAATGGCTATGGGTTCTGGACAGAATCCAAGACTGTCATCGCCGGCGTCATTGTCATTCTTTTGTACTGCGTATTCGCTCTTGTCTACGCTGCGTTTACCGTCGCCTCGGGCGTCACCTACATGAGCTGGGACGGCATCATGGACATCACTGCCCTGGCCATGCAGTCGGAGAAGACATCCCATCTGGAGAATACGTCCGCGGGTATCTCGGGAAATACAGTGTACAAAACCGGCGTCCGGCTGCGTGCCGTAGACGGCCGCATTAAGCTCTTGTTTGACGACACCGAGGTGGAGGGCAGTGAACGGGTCAAGGCTGATGTCGCATACTACTAGTAGTACTGATCATTAGCCGTACAGCGTAGTAACAACACACATTCCGTATATGGAAACATACAATAAAATAGCAAATTTTGATGTTATCCCCAGTGTCGAGTGTCGTGAGACATGCTGTAGGAGACAGGGCGAGTAATAATATAGGTAGGTACTATTAATACTACTAGATAACCTACCTACATGTATACAGCGATTACATGGATCGGACTTGCAAGGTGGGTCTGGATGGCCAGTTGAGCAAAAAGCGGCACTGCTCCAGGCAGTCCCTTGCGGTGACGATGGCGGCGTACATGGCGTAATCTGCGCTGCCTTGAGCCGGCGGCTTCAGGTACGGAGTACGGAGTAGTATGAAGTGGAAGGATGGAGGGGCTCAGCTCAGGGAGCATTTGTCTTTAGGCTACCTTGCGCCGCAGCCTGCAGCTGCCACCAGCAGCTTCCAGGCCTTTGGAAAGGCACACCGCTGCTGGGAGACGTTGTGCCGCCTTTTGTGGGGGGTTGCTCACCGTTCGGAGGGGGAACATCTCACGCTCCGAACACACGCCCGCCAAAATTTCTGGGTAGTTTCTCCTGGCGGAGAAGAGCCACCGCCGTCGCCTAGGGCAGAAAGTGGGATATCTCGACGAGTTCCAGAGACCTGCACAAACGTGTTTCTCACCAACAACCCCTCCAACCTACGACATACCTCCGTGAGAATCTCGGAAATCTCACCCCTTGAACGACTTCCAAAATGGCTGCCACACAAGCCGCCGGAGGCGACAGCAGAAATGCCACTTTCAGAGTCAGTGGAGCTACCCTCGTTGAAGCTTCTCGAGTGCCCCGCTAACCCCCCAATGTCGGTTTGCAGGACAAGGAGAAGCCCATGGCCGTGCGGTCGTCCAACATTGTCGCCGCCCGAGGTATGAATCAGACCATGTGAACAAAGCAGTGTTTCGAAACAACGTGTGCGCTGACCCTTTTATCCTGTCCCCTTTTACAGCCGTCGCCGACGCCATCCGAACCTCCCTCGGTCCTCGTGGCATGGACAAGATGATTCGAAGCGGCAAGGGCGAGACTATAATCACCAACGACGGCCACACCATGCTTAAGAGCATGGCTGTCATGCACCCCACGGCCAAGATGCTCGTCAACCTGGCCGGTGCCCAGGACGTCGAGGCCGGTGACGGGACCACGTCGGTCGTCGTCGTCTGTGGCAGCCTGCTCGGCGCCGCCGAGAAGCTCCTGGGCAAGGGCATCCACCCCTCGGTCATCTCGGATGCCTTCCAGCGCGCTGCCGCCTCCGCCGTTAGCGTTCTCCACGACATGTCTCTCCCCATCTCCCTTAACGACACGAGCTCCCTACTCCAGGCCGCCAACACTTCGCTCTCGTCCAAGATTGTCTCCCAGTATTCCAACCTCCTTGGCCCCATGGCAGTCAACGCCGTGACCAAGACGATCGACATCAAGACAGCCGACAACGTCGACCTGAGGAACATCCGCATTATCAAGAAGGTCGGCGGCACGATTGAGGACAGCGAGCTCTTTGACGGTCTCGTCCTCACCCAGCCCGTGCTGAAGAACGCCAGCGGCCCCACCAAGATGGAGAAGGCCAAGATTGGTCTCATCCAATTCCAGCTCAGCCCGCCCAAGCCTGACGTGCGTATATCTGGTTTTCTGCCTTGAGGGACCCTTCGAGCTTCATTCCAAGCTTTAGTCGGCATGTATCATGAGCTAACTTACGTACCCCCTTTTTAGATGGAGAACACTGTCCAGGTCAACGACTATCGCCAGATGGACAAGATTGTTAAGGAGGAGCGCCTATACCTACTCAACATGGCTAAAAAGATCAAGAAGGCCGGCTGCAACGTGCTCCTGATCCAGAAGTCGATCCTCAGGGACGCTGTCAACGACCTGTCGCTTCACTTCCTGGCGAAGCTGGGCATCCTCGCCATCAAGGACATTGAGCGTGACGAGGTTGAGTTCGTCTGCAAGTCGACGGGCTGCAAGCCCATCGCCGACGTTGACTCCTTCACTGCCGACAAGCTCGGCTCGGCCGACCTGGTCGAGGAGGTGCAGTCTAACGGAAGCAGGATGGTCAAGGTGTCTGGTGCCAAGGCCACTGGCAAGACTGTGTCTGTCGTTGTGCGCGGTGCCAACAGCCTGATCCTGGAGGAGGCCGAGCGCAGTCTTCACGACGCCCTGTGCGTTGTGCGCTGCCTGGTCAAGAAGAAGGCCCTGATTGCCGGTGGTGGCGCTCCCGAGATTGAGATTGCCGCGCAGTTGGCTAAGCAGGCACGCAGCCTGACGGGTGCTGAGTCCATCTGCTTCAAGGCCTTTGCTGACGCCATGGAGGTGATCCCGACGACGCTCGCGGAGAACGCCGGTCTCAACAGCATCAAGGTGGTGACAGACCTGAGGCACCGCCACGAGATGGGAGAGAAGAATGCCGGAGTCAGCATCAAGTCGGGTGGTGTCAACGTCAACATCTCCAAGGAGAATGTTCTGCAGCCGCTCCTTGTGAGCACCAGCTCGATTGAGCTGGCGGCAGAGACGGTCAAGATGATTCTTAGGATAGACGACATTGCTTTGACGAGGTAAATATTGGGCGGCGGCCTTTCTTTCTCCGCCAGCAAGTTGTACCATAATACCAAAAAAAGGGGGACAACATGGAGAAACAAGAAGTAAAAAGAACCCAAAACACAAGCGGTCCCGCCCCGAATTCTTAAGTGAATTATGTGCCATGTCAAACCAACGGGCTTTCTGGGCTGTTTTCGTATGACTGTATCGTATACAGCATGTCAGTGTGGTGTTTATGAGGGGAAGAGCTCCCCACGCACCTTCCCCCAACACTCAATATGTAGGTTCTCGTATCACCCCACGTCACGGCTTCCTACAAAACTCCCGCTCTCCTCTGCTGAGAATCCCAAGAATACATTTCATTCAGAGTCAGACCTGCGTATTCGGTCTCCGTGTCCTTTTTATACAAGTCAGTACCAGTCTGGCAAGCAGAAGTCGGCCATTTGACTAAAACCGCAAGGGTACCAAGCACCATGCCAGCCAGGGCAGAGAGGACGCCCTTTGCGCTCTCGGACGATGAGCTCGAAGTTCCCGTGGCCATGGTCAACGGCCAACGTCGTATCATGCAGGTGAGGGACGAATGACAGGGCTCAAGGATGGCGGAAAAGGATTACTGATATGGTCACTGGCCTCCAGCTGAGGAAGCAAAGGGAGGAACGGCTTATGGCCGTCGTGGTCGAATGCCAGGCCGAATTGAAGGCGTTGATCGAGGCCCGAAAGAGTGACTACGAACGGAGGCGCCAGGATATGTAAGACTATCTCTCTGGTGTGGCTCAGGCATACACATATACACACACACAACCTGCATTGCTGACGAGAGGTGACGGTGGTTTACAGGGCCAGAGAGCAGGCGCGTCACATCGAGGTCCTGCTGGATAGCATCAAGAGGAGGGGAAAAATTGAAGATGAGATGAAGAGGATCGTAGACAACATGTGCGAGAACATGTATGAGGTCGAGAGTATCATGTGGACGGGGTACACGGGTCGATGGGGCAAGGTGGCAAGTTGCACGGAGCGGAATCAGAGGGCGTGACACCTCGACTATGCCAGAGCACAATTCACTTCCTTTGAAAGAGTAGGCCATGTTATTTGTTGACAGTGAGAGGAGAGCCTCAATCCAAGTTGATTTGCATCTATTGTATTATGCCGTGTCGTCTAATTCGTAGGGGTGGATTGTACAGGGTCGGATTGTAAGAGTACACAGGGAGCGTTTTGCATCCGCTAGGGAAAGGGAGGAGAGGCGCCTTATAGGGACGGATGTCGTATTCGTGTGTCATCGACGATCGAGGCCGTCTATACGGTGAATCCAAAGCCGGACATGCAGCTCTTGTACTGGTCGACGAAGGACCTGCAGTCAAAAGCAGGGTCCTTGGCCGTCGAGAAGAGCATGCACTCGTCACGCTTGGCCTTTTCGTCCTTGCACACGCAACAAGGCTGGGAAGGGGTCAGCACATGTGGAACAATAGGACTCTCGGGATAAAATGGTAGGATGAGAGGCAGCGTACCTTGGGCTTGGAGGCGGTTGTGTTGTTGGTCGTCGCGGGAGCCGCGGGAGCCTCTGCGTGGAATTGTCAGCAAGAGAAATCAGAACGGTGCCGGACGAGAGGAGGAAGGAAAGGACTGGCGTACGGGGAATGGGGCAAGCCTGAGAGTCCATTGGATCTTGTTGGAGCGATTGCGCGCGTGTGGTATTGGGTGATGTTTGGAGGAGTCAGGGAGAAAGTTGAGGGGGGGAAAATAGAATGCAAATACCAAGATGGCTTTTTGGGAGATCCCGTCATCACATTATCGATTGCGAGGCAAAGACAAAAGACCGGGAACAATACGTCGTACCTGTATTTCTAAGCCGCGCAGACCAATGACCAATCATAACTTGCGCGCATCGTACTGCCGGTGCCACCCGACTTTATTAAGAGTGCTGATCTAGTATCACATGTACGTAGCACTCCGTACCTGCTACTACTTATTATTTAAACATTTAGACATCATCGTACAGCTGCTTGCTCGTCTTGTGGCTTCCAAGTGTAAATGCCTATGACTCTGCCCCCCAGCATAGCAACGTGGGTATACTTTGTCCATTGAGAGCGTGAATTGCGCATGATGCCAAAAACGAGCATTACTACGAAGTAGTAAGACTACCTACTAGTAGTAACAGTGCACATGCATGTAATCACATTGCACAGGAAGAGTGGCGAGCCGCATCTGGAGGCATTCCCCATGCAGGATCCCGGTGCTGACGGTTGACTCCCTTACCTTGAAGCAAACACCCCGCACTGCTGCCTGGTGCCCAGACATTCATATTTGGTGAAGGTGTCTCCCATACGATTACATCTGACATCTTTCTTCTTCTTTTTTTCTTTTTTTTTCTTTTTGAAGCGACCTCATATTCCGAAGAGACAGCAAGAGGGGCGGATCTTAAGCTCATATCATGTCTTTCCCACGTACCATTACCGCGGAAGCAGGCAACGGCAAGGACACCTCTGCGTTCTCCGTCGAGGAGGCCATCACTTCTGTCTTTGATCAGATACAAACAGCCCGTCAGGATGCACAGGCGGCCAAGATGGATTTGGTGATCAGCCAGCTCCAGGTGTTGTGCGCCGATAACCAGGCATCCAAGGCCAAAATATATGAGCTCGGCAACAGCTTCACCCCCGCAAACAATACGGTCAACGAACAGCCAAGCACCTCCGACGGGGGATCGTCCTCTCTTTCGACGCCGGTCCTGACCCCCTCCACGAGCATCGACCAAGATGAGCGGCAACAAGCTACAGAAGAGGAACAGACTGCGGCAGCAACAGCCGAGGAAACTGCCATGCGTCGTCCCCGACCCACGGTGACCAACGCCCAGGAGATTCTGGCAGCAGCCTGGAGGAAGAAGGAGCAGGACTGGAAATGGCACCAGCAGGTGGCGAAGCCGCAGTCAGAGCAAAGCCCGGAGGAGTACCAGGGATCCCGGTGGGAGGACACCGACCTGCCGATTCCTCCGCCGTCAGCCCCAGGTCACCGTGACCTAAATGGCTCCCTCGTGATGACACCGCTCGAGGGCGACGAACCGGAAGACTGGGAGAGCTCCAACAGCAACGAGACATACCTTCTGTGGCTGAGATCCCTCTGGGCTGACATCCTCTTTCCTCACCAGCTCAAAGGGCGTTTGAGGACCGAGAGCACCGACAAGCAGATCAGCCTGGGACTGGGGGGGCTGTCCAAGGTGGATGACCCCGACAACTTCTACATCCTCCTCCAGGTTCAGGCACAGCTGCGGATTGAGCGTGTCCCCTATGATACCTGGCCACACCTGATGTCACACTTCCTGTCCAAAGACTTTGATGACATCTACTTGTTCATCCAGCGCCAGCGCCCCACCTGGCCGATGACGGTGGAGGCCATCATGACCAAGATTGCGCGGGCAGGCCACTTTGACGCTGCGGCAGAGAGATTTCTGAGCACCTGCACGGCCTCGCCACTGGAGTCGCTCAAGACCGATTTGCTCAGCATGCAGGAGGCCTTCTCCAAGATGACGCCGAACCAGCAACACTCTGTGATTGTTGCCGATGCCGTCGGTGACTTCTACCGCACCCGTGCCCCGTACATTGAACACCATCTGAAGCGCACCTCGCGACTGCACCCCGTCGCTCAGAGCCTTGGCTGGGCCATACGCTATGCCGAGAATGAGGAGAGGAGTACAAAGCCATAGAGTAAGACGGAGGAATAGTGGGTGTGCACGGCACAATGTGGGGCCGCCGATGCCACTCACAGTATCTCGACCGACTTGTAAATCGTCTAGTGTACTTAGTACTAGTTAAGGTAGTACGAACTGCAAGCCATCTCTGATTCACAGCTGTCGAATCAGGCAGCCAAGCTGCTCAGGCAGGTCAGGTGCGCAGAGGAATATAACATGGGAAGCTCTTGATAAAAACCTCGAGGTCATCATACCGAGATTGCCACTGTACCTATTACAAACAGCAACAACTACACTTCCGTTACCTGAGTCCAAGCACATACCACACACCCAACATGCTCACTATAGAGGAGATTCGCGCGCTGGGCGAGATGGACCCCGAGTTTGAGCCTGTAAGTCCAGATCTTTTGATTCATCATGTACATGCGGTCCAAGTATCGCAACGGCTCATGCAGGCACTGAAACTAACCAACCTCAGGTCCTCGGGTCCGGCCACCCCGCACTTCCGGGATGGACCATGTCGACGGACATTGTGCAGATCCGCAGCATCCTGGCCAGAATGCACGAGGCCAAGCCGGCCCCCGACCCGGCCAGCCTGCCCTACACGCAGCGGGACATTGACATACCCGTGCGCGGCGGCCGGACCGTGCCAGCTCGGGTGTATACTCCCCGTAAAGAGGACGGCAGTGACACCGCCGACATGGGGCACCCGGGCATGATTGTCTTCCATGGTGGAGGCTACTCCGTCGGCGGTTACTATACAGAGGAGTGGCTCTGCGCGTCATTTGCGCGCCTCGGCGGCGTTGCCGTCGACGTCGACTACCGCCGTGGCCCGGAGAACCCATTCCCCGCGGCAGCACACGACGCTGTCGACGCGACATGGTGGACCGCCGCCAACGCAGACAGCCCCCTCCTCCGTATTGACCCGTCCAGAGGCCTGCTGGTCGCGGGCGAGAGCAGCGGTGCAGACCTGGCCCTCGTGGCGGCGTCGGCGTGCGCCCGCGAGGGCATGACGCCCCCGCTGACGGGCGTGTACGCCGCCATACCGTCGTGCGTGGATGAGAGGACCGCGCCCATCAAGTTCGCGGACCGCTTTCTCAGCATGGAGCAGTGCGCCCGGGCCCCCATTCTGTCCAAGGAGTCTGTCCAATTCGTACGCGGTGAGTTGGTACAATCACACAAAAGAGACAGTAGGTGTCCGTATGTGTGTGTGCGTGTGCTGACAGGCACGACCGCAGCAATCTACAAGCCCGACCCCGACAGCCCTTTGGCCTGGCCGCTCCTAGACCCCAACCACGCCGCTCTGCCGCCCACGTATATCCAGGCCTGCGGGCTAGACCCAACGCGCGACGCCGGCCTCGTGCTGGGCGATGTCCTCGAAGGCGCGGGGGTTCCTACCAAGGTGGACATATATCCGGGGCTGCCGCACGCCTTCTGGTCCGTGTTCCCGCGGCTCAAGGGCTCGCAGAAGCATGCCGAGGACAGCATACGGGGGCTGGAGTGGTTGTTGACGTTTGGTGCCGATGCCCGTCGGTGATTTGCATGTACCGAGGCTGCGCCACAGTGCGTTAGCAAGCGCGCTCAGCCACACGTTTACCTGGCAGTGTGGGGTGGGGTTGCCATAAGTAGCAATGGAAGCCACACAGAGGACGGGAATCAAACTACTCCGCAGTACTCCGTACATCTCAGCTCTCGACTCGTAGAATTAATTCCCATGCTACTATACGGAGTACCTAGTGACTTGTGACTCAGGAAAAGAAGAGAGAAGAACCAAAAGGCGTCTTCTGTGGCGTCGTTCCACTGCGGCTAGATGTACTGTGATTGTGTGCGTGTGTGCTTTGCCTTAATTGCCTGCTTGCCTGCCTAGATTGAACTCCACAGATGACGCGGTTCGCCCAAGTGGCGACATTGGCAAAGCACAGTCACAGACAGACAGTCAGTCACGGACATACTTGGAGCGAAGTAGATCTGACGCTCTAACCGTGCAACCGACTTACCGACCAACCAGATTTGGTGGCAACGCAGCGCCAACGCCAACGCCAGCCGCACTTCTGCCTATCGAGGTGTACGTACGCCGTGTAAGTGCGCATATGTATAAAGCCGACATCCCTGGACTCTATATTCCTGTTCCGTCCATCTTCATCATCATATTCACTACTCTGAACTTGATCCCTATACCAACCTAAACCTAAAACTACTCTTATCAACTTCCTTTACAACCCATCGACATCATGGCTCCCCCTGATATGGACCCCATGGGCTCCGTCTTCTATCCCCTCATGCAGTTCCTCAATGGTGGTGTGGGTGCCAACCCCAACGCCAACCCCAACAACAACAACAACAACCAGCACCCCCCGCCTCCCCCGTTCCCCTTTGGCTCGTTCGGCGCCTTTGGCGGCGATGCGGGCGGTCCTGCCGGCCACCACCCTCCCCCACCGCCTCCTCCCCCCGGCGGTACCGATCCATTCAGACGCGGTTGGCACAATGGCCGCCCTGATGACTGGTTCCACCACCACGAGCCCAGGGGTCATGAAGGCGGTCCTTGGGGCCGTCACGGCTCATGGGATCGTCATGATGGACGCCACGGTGGCCGCTTCGGAGATCGGCACTACCCTCGAGGCTACCACGACCACTACTTTCACGATGACGAGAGCGATCTCGGAACCGGCGAAAAGGATGGCCTAGCTCCCGACCCTGAGGAGGTCGCTCCGGGAGACGACAGCGACCACGGTCACGAGCACAACTTCCCCCCGCCTCCTCCTCCCCACCCCCGTGGAGGGCGTGGTGGACGTGGAGGACGTGGCGGCCGCGGTGGACGCGGCGGTCGTCACAGCTTCCCTCATCCTCCCCCTCCTCCTCATGATGGACCCGCCGGTGGTCCTCGTGGAGCTCACCCTCCTCCTCCTCCTCACGACGGTCCTGTCGGTGGCCCTCACGGCTTCCATCCTCCCCCTCCTCCTCCCCCTCCCCAGGGCGGCCCCGGCAGCAACTTCGTCCCCAACGCCCAACCCGGCCTCGACTTTGGAAGCCTTCTCCGCACGATGGGCAGCCACCCCGTCCTCCAAGACTTGGTAAGGCAGTACATGGCCCCGGGTGGTGCTCCTGCTGGCAACGACGGCAGGACCCCTACGATGAATACCACGGCAGACGACTCAGTCACCGAGACAGCCGGCACAAACTTCACCCCCCCGGTCGACATCTTCGATACCGAGTCGTCCATTGTGCTACACTTCTCGCTCCCCGGCGCCCAGAAGGACGACGTCGACGTGAGCTGGGATGCCGATGCCAAGCAGGTGTGCGTGTCTGGCGTGGTGCACCGCCCCGGCGATGAGGTCCTCCTGCGCGGCCTGCAGGGAGAGGGTGAGCGCAAGGTCGGCCTGTTCGACCGCCGCGTGGGCCTACCCGTCGCCGCGGCCGACGATGTCGACGGCGACGCCATCTCGGCGCGCATGGCCGACGGTATTCTCATCGTTACAGTGCCCAAGGTTGAGAGGGGGTGGACTGAGCTGCGCAAGATTGACATTCAGTAAATCTTGAAGCACTAGCAAGGAGGACCTTGGCACGTGTTGGAGTAGGCAGGTCGTTTGGTTATCCGCGGTGAAATTGTTTGAATCATTTATCGCTTCGTACTGGACACAGGTAGGATATCTTGCGCTCTTTAGCTTTTTGCTTTGTAACTTTTTCGTGTCTCGGTGGCATACTGTAATGATAGGTAAGTGGGTATGATGTTGGTCATGGTTAGTTAGAACTTTTGAAAATACGATCACACACAAATATCGTCTGGTCTTTTGCAATGGACTGTCCAATTTTGCGAATCCTATGTGCTGTGTGATAAAGTAGGCCTGTGACTGGGGGACGAGTGCCTTCTATGAAAATGTGGTTGATTCCAAAAAAAAGGTAGTAGAAGAAGTGTAAAGATATAATGAAATATATAATCCATGTTGAGCCCTCCAAGCAAGTAGGGATCGGGTATATGCTGATGAAAACAAGGAGCAATCAAGTGCTGTCGAGGCCTTTGGTCGAGCCTGGGTGCATGAAGACGGCGAGAACATGAGTCGTGGTCTGTATATTGCCCAGAAGAAGTAAAGGAGGGACGGATCTGTTTGAGGCAGGGGGGTAATGGGAGGAAGAGAGAGAAGGGCAATAAGTGGGAGACGATGTTAAAGGGTGCAAGAAGATGTTAAAGGAGATAAGACTGAAAGAATGTAAAAGAGAAGTGGAGTTGGCGAAGAGGGATATTAAAAGAACCGAGGCCCGGTATATAGAATGGGCTTAACAGCAACAACTCCAATAAAACATATGCAGCGTTAGTTCGTGATTCCATGCTCTTTCTTGTCCTCGCCTTGCGGGTATGTTTGTGCCACTGCGTCTACCGACCCAGCTCTCTGGCAATCTCCTCGCGGACATGACGACACCACTTGGCAATGGAAACCTCGAAGCCTTTCCAGGCATCGGGCCCGGTATTGTTGACGACGCCCATGACGTCAAAGGGCACGAGGACCTCGAAGCGCAGCTCGGCGCCCTTGACCCAGTAGCGCAGGTTGTCGCTGCAACGGTAGGGTTTCTGGGTGTCCGTATGGAACTTTGGTATGGCGCCGAACCGCCTCCGCGACTTCTTGACGACGGCGTTGTGCATCTTGACGAGCTGGACCCCGTTCTGCATGGCGGCCAGGAAGGGTGTCGGCGTCGTGGAGCCCTCGGGCATCGGCGTCCACTCGGGGATCGGCTCACCCTCGGGGTCCATGGACATGAGGAAGGCCCTCTCGCGTTCCATCTCGCGACCCGTCCAATCGCCATCCAGCCACAGCCAGCCGGCCTGCTCGGCCTTCTCGGCCGCCTCAATCTCCTCTTCTTTCCGCAGGATCTCGAAGACGCTGTCCGTCCAGCCGCTGATGACGGCGAGCTCATCATCACGCATACCATCCTTGAAGTTGCGTGTGGCCATTTGACGAAGCACGTCCATGACGGCGAGTAGGTCCGATCGGATCTGCTTCTCCGACTTGATGGCGTCGAGACGGTGGGGCAGCTCGTGGGCTGTGTAATACATTTTGGCGGCGCGGATGGCCAGCGTCGACTTGTCAAGTATGTCCATGCCCTGGAGCTCGTACCAGCTCTGAGTGTTCTCGTCGGGCATGTTGGGCAGTGCGGGTGCATCCCGGGGCTTAACATACGTGCCTGCTTTTCGCTGGCGGACCTCGTCCAGGGCTGTGGCGGCATCGGTGAGGCTCGCCTGCAGATCGGCCTTGAGCTCCCAGATGGTCGGCGGCTTGGGTACGACCTTCTCCCGGTGGTGGTAGGTGCTGACGGTGGGTGGAAGCATGTCAGCCTCGGATCCGGTCATGCTCTCGTCGTCGTCGTCGTCGTCGTCGTCGTCGTACGTCTCGTCCATGACGTCGTCCGTGGGATCCGACCCATCGCCGTTGGCAAAGCTTTCAGACGAGCCGGGGTCGGGGCTGCTGCCCATGGAAGCGTAGGACGAGTCGGCATCTGGGTTGAGGGCGTTTGGGTCGTCGGAGATGGCGTCAAGGACGGACATGTCGAGGGTGGCACCATGTTTGTTCTTCTTGCGTGCGAGCTGGCCGCCCTTGCCGTCAAGCAGACCGGTGCGGGCAAAGTAGTATTGGAGGTGGGCTATGCTGCCGAGATTCATGACACTCTCACGCGACTTGGCGCTGGCGGCAAAGTCGGTGGCCTGGGGCCGCATGTAGCCTCTCCTCCGAGACTTGGTTTCGTGGCCATGACGGCGAGGACGTGAGTGACTGCGTGGCGTGGCCATGTCGCTTCCCATGGATGAATTCCTCGATGTTGTCGTGGTGCCACTGGAGGTCCGAGATGTAAAGGAGGCGGTGGAGGCACGGTGGGACAGCTCAGGGCAGGCGCCGATGGCCGGGGTGGGCACGGTATCTGGGGACGGGGAGCCGCATCGTGCAAACCGCTCCTCAATCTGCTGGGCGCGAGACAGCTGGTCGTCGGCGGTGGCCATGTGGAGCTCTGGGGAGGCCTGGGCTGAGTCGCAGGCCACTGTGCAGGTTGAATGTGGTACGAGTGGTCGTGTTGCTAATCTGAGCGCGCCCGGTGATGAGGGGCGTGAGGGATGAGGGCGGGACTCGTGGTGGTGGTGATCGGGAGCCTCGGGGAAGTTGGGGTGTGTGTAATAGAGCGGATGCGAGCAGTCGTTGTGCACAAGGTGCACAGCCAGGCCAGGGAAGATGTCGCGGCGAAAGTGATATATTCGTACGAGGACGAGTGCTGGTAGAAGGCTCGGCGGCAAAGCGGTGGATCGACGAGATGTGACCAGACTGAGTACTAGGTTGACAAAGACGTAACAGAGGCAACCGTAGAAGAAGGACAATGACAGGGCGTGCGGATCCAAAAATGGACTTGACAGGGTCGGCGGTGGCACTGGTGGTTGTAGAGCGAGCACTGATGGCAACACTGAAGGTCCTCCTGGTGGTGGTGGTGGTGGTCCTGGTAGAAGGCCAACCGGTTGACCAGGAAGTGTTGGAGATGAGGTGGTAACAGGGCCAGCAAGCATCAGGGGTTGCGGGATTGGTTGGCAGACAGAGGCCGAGTCGATCGGTTGGCCACTCATCCGGGCCTGTCCGTCTCCAGTCGTGAAATTGCACATGCAGGAGCTTGGTGGAGTGCGGGGGGTTGATGTTCCTTTAGCACATTTCCAGGGTTCGAGCATGGTGCTGCAGTGCCTGTATTATTACCCGGAAAAATGAAGAGGTGGGAATAAAGGATTTGCAAGCAGGATGATGCTACTGGCGATGACGAGGATGATGAGTATGAGACGGAGGATTGAAAGAACTAGAGAACTGCTTGAAGTTAGTAATACTATCACGAAGCTGGCGAGGGACGAAAGGTGCAATGGTGAGCTCACGGTTACTCTAGGCAGGTGCCCCTTTTAGGGTCGTAGCTTCTACATTATAATACTGTGGGCAATTAGCACGCGTGTTATTATCCTAGATTACTAAATGTTCAACAATGAGCGGCAATGGCAACACTGTACTCAACAAGGGCGAATTACTCGTACGAGTGCGTCAGTTTGGTGTGCATTTCTCTGAATAGTGGTAGGACCTAATGTGTTGACATGCACAGGTGGCTCTTTGCCCAGGCAACGCTGACGATAGCCCACAGGGTCCTCTCTTGTTCGGAGCTCCCACGGGTTCTGGAATGCGGGCCACAGGCCGAGGCTGTACGGAGTACTCGTACATGCTATGCTGTAATGCTCGTAGGCGTGGAGGCGACGAGAGGAATCCGGGTAGACAGTTGAGAGTCCGGAATGCCAGTGATACAGCGTCTACATTGGTACATGACGTCTCCTGCAACGAGATGCTGTCATACTCTGCGCGTTGCCGTGCATGCATCGTCCCGCCGTCGTCCCGTGGGCGGGCCTTGTGCGTGCCTTGCTTGCTGGCCAGTGGCCACTGCCACGAGCTGCACCCGTACCAAGTTGGCATAGTGCCAAAAGTGCGAGGTTCCGTACCGTTGCACGACGACATTGGAAGCCCCGCGGATCTGCAAGCTTTTTGGTGCTAATAACAGTACTCCATACGGACGCTCCGTCAGCATTATAGTACTCGTACTCCGTCCGCCCATACTCCGTACAGGTACGGGTATGAGGGCATGGAAACATCATGACCATTACTCCGTACGAGTACGCATACAAGTAGTTTCGGCTACGGTGCCACCCGCCGGTCAATGCCAAACTTTAAGCCTGTCTGCCTGCATGCATACAATCGTATTATTATGCCACATGTGCTAGTAATATCCGGTACAGGGCACAGGGCACAAGAGATGAAATAACATGTCATATTACGATGTGCTGGTAAAGCAATCATATGCCACCGTCACAGGTAATATACAGCACACGAGATGTTAAAACATCGTACGGTACGAAGTATTATTACTAGTACATAGACCGCACTCCGTGAGCACACGGCGGCATCGAGTAGTAACAATGCGAGTAAACGGCCAGCCTGCTGGCCCCAGTTGTGATCCTCCGGGGCCCTGGCCAGTCTAACAGCGGCGTACCAGCTTCTCGGACTGTCAGGCGCAGCCAGCACCGTGGATCCCCGAGTAGAGTCCCAGTAGCAGCATTGACAACTGACAGGACAAGCGGGTACGAGTCGTGCTTGTAATTACAGCCAGATTACGCCCAGTTGTCGTCTTTCCTTTCCTTTCTTTTTCTGCCAGTGGTTATGAAATTAACCTATCGGATATTATCAGTGATCACTCGAGGGTTGAGGCTCAGAGCTTCTACTCGTACTCGTACGGCCTACCTGTATGCATTCCTGGGCCTTAACAATCTTAACAATACATCAACCTGAAGTCTCCCCCATAATATCAGCATGTCGTAAGTTGAAGCCGTTGACGAAACACAACGTCTTGGACTGATGGTACAGGCCTGTACTCGTACTTGCAGTGCCTGTACAGCAACAGTGCCTGCAGCCATCGATCAAGCCCATCGGCACCATCGCCCGTCACCAACAGGCGCCTGCCCCCATGCACCTGCGTCGTAATGCTCTCCATCTAATATCATCGACGTCGTATTCATGGCGTTCCCCAATATTAACAGCGATGGGAATCAAGATTGAACTCTTGGATAAGGCGACCGGCAGCGGCTTACGCGGAAGGAACCGCCCCATCCAGCCCAGCCCCAGGAAGGAATGACCCCAAGTCCGCGCCCAGTGGCGCCTTTCAAGTCAGAGCCAAAAACGGCGTCTCCTAGACTGCAAACTGCCCGGGCCAGTATTAACTCTGCAAAAACGCTGCAAAAACACTTGTTAGTAGTAGTAGTATCCGTAGTATTACTCCGTAATAGTAGTATTATTAGTTTTAGTCTCTAAACCATTCCTGCCTCACTCTCTGACTCTCCGTCTCTGACTGACTCTTTGACCTCTTCTCTTCTTTTCCTCCTCTTCGTCCTCACTCTCCTTCGACCTCTTCCTCCTCCTCGTGTGTCTCGCCCCAATGTCTCATCCTGCCGTTGTTTCTTTTCTCCTAGCTTAAACCTTCGCTTCTGTCCCTCCTTGACCCGACCCACGGCCCACCACGCGTCTTTTGGGCTCTTGCCGTTCTAGTCGCATTCCAATTCCTTCTCTCTCTCTCTTGCCATCTCCTTACACTCTCACTTTCTACCTCTTTGCTTCTCTTCTTTTCCACTACCTTTCCTCTCTCTCTTTTTTTTTTTTTTTGGCCCTTGCGGTGGCACCCTCTGCAACGACTGCTCTCGATTATCTGCTCGCCTATTTGTCTGCTTACGTTGTCGCTACTACACAACCGTTATCCTCGGCTGCCACCCCTCCAACGCCTGCCAAACCCGACAATGCTACCCGTCGTCGCCTGCCTATACTAGCATATCGCAGCCTTCGTCCGGTCGTTAGTGTGTGTGGCACACGGAGGGAGACTGTGGGCAAGGTGGCCAACACACCTGTCCACTCCCCCCTTTCCTAGGAGCCCCGGCCTCCACATCACTCTGCTTGCTACCAGTACTCTGTATTCTGTACTCTGTACGAAACGACGAGTAGCGAGTACGAGTACGAGTGCTTCGCTTGCACGGGTATTAGAGCTCTTATTACGATACACGACGACGATCCACCGTTGCACGCCGTCAGCATTTTCTGGTCCATCTTGCCATTCCCGTTTCTCTTCGCCTCGACTTGAGAAAGTGGAGTCCCGTTGACTGGTTGTCTGCTTACCAGTTGGGCATCCTTCTTCAAGCCTCCAAGAACCAACCATCTTGCCGTCCCAACTGTCCAATCCTCCAGCAGTCGCTCACCTCACCGGCAGTTTCCTGTGACCTGTCTCACTCTGCCCTCGCCTTGCCAGTGGGCCCCCAGCACCCAAATCAGAAACCCCCGGTCCAGGGGCCTCCATCAGCGAGTTAAATGACGACAAGCCAGCGACGCCAATCCAGTGGGCTGCCTAACAGTGGGCTGCCCAGTGGCTCTTTGGACACTCTGCACACTGACGCTGGCGCTGGCGCTGGCCATCAGCACCAACCGCCCCAACTTGACCACGTCGACGCCGACCCGACGCTCCATACCCTCCAGCAGCCCGCGACTGGCTGCAACACCAGCGATACCACCACGCGTTCTGCTGCACAGTTCCTTGCCTTCACCGACGTGTCCTGCGACATTTCCCACCTGCATATTGGCACTTCCGACCTGACACAGCAGCAGCAGCAGCAACTGCATCTACAGCAAACACCGCAAAGTCAACAAAGGCATCAACCACTTTCTGACCATCTCACATCCTCCGATCCTGCATCACTGCGCCCTCGTTCCGCCAACTCGGCCCTTCTCAACGTCCAGCAGCCACCGCCACATTCGTCGCATTCTCCAGCCTCAGCCATCCGCAAAACCTCACCTGGCCTGGCCGCACGCCTCAAGGCGCTCGGCTTCGGCGCCACCAAAAACGAGGCCTCGTCCACGAATGATAACAGCCCCTCGCCCCACGACCGCATCGGCCGATTAAGCGAGAAACAGCTCCGCCAGCTCGACGAGAAGCACCAGGCCGCCACGATAAGCCCCGCCATTGTCAGGCGCGGTCGTCCTTGGAAGGGCCTCGCTTCCATTTCCCTCCCGTCGCTCAGATCCGAGGCGCTCAAATCCGAGGCGCGTCTCGACGCAAACAAGCTGCAGCCTCTCTCGCCCGTCGATTCCACCGCTGCTTCCACGGACCCCACCATACCTCCCCCTTCGCCGCTGCCTAGCTCCGACGCCGGTTCTGATCTTGACGGAAGCCCCCAGCTGCCCGAGATCAGAACCCCGGAGCCCTTGGCAATGGACACGCAAAAGTACCGCCTGCCTGACCACACGAATGGCAACGGCACAAAGGTCACCCTCGAGACGCGTCGCGAACATATTGAACGCCACACCGGCCCCCCCGACATCACCCATACGCCAGACGAAACGCCGCCTCCGCCTCCGCCCAAGAGCCCGCCCAGGAGCCTGTCCAGGAGCCTGTCCAGGAGTCCGAACCCCTCACCACCTACCGCCACCACACCCATCGCCCCGGCCGAGACCGAAGACTATGTCCCGGGGTTGGGCTCCTACTTCACGCCAGGGCACAACCGCCCAGGCTCTATCTACACGCTCTCCCGCGCCTCATTTGCCAACCAGCTGGCGCAATTGACATCCCTCCAGCTCCCCGATGCCGAGTCGCTCTCTAGCAAGGTGTCGGCCATACCTACCGCCCAGGTCGCCTCCAAGGCGCTTATCAACGCTGCCGAGCAGATCAGGAGCTGGATCTCCAAGGCCTCCGAGGTCATTTCGGGTCTGGATAGTGATGACGATGTCGAGTGGTCTGCCGCTGGTGGCAGGGAGGGGCTGGCTGAGGTGGAGAGCGCCATCACCCGTTTCGAGGATCTCATCAACGTCTACGTCAGTGCCATCGAGGAGTTGCAGGACCGCAAAGACATTGCCAACGTGTCCCGCGAAGACCTAACCCGGGCTGTGTCCCAGATGGAGGCCATTGTCACCGAGTGGGCCAAGGTCCGCACCGCGCTTCACAACGTACGTGGCCAGGTTGAGATTGCGATGGAGTGGGAGGAGCTCTGGAACAACGTGTTGGGCGATATTCAGGGCGAGATGGACGAGCTCAGCCGGCTCGTCTTCGAGATGGAGGAGAGGCGCCATAAGAGCATCGCAGCCGCTGCCAGCGGCGACAGCGTCGATATTGGCGACCTCGAGACCATTGTCGAGGACACGCCGCCTCAGGCCCTCCGCCCCTCAGCTCAGAACCGTCTCAGCATCCCCACATTCCCCGTCAGCCCCGGATCCGCAGGCGGGACTGTCGGCGGCGGCGCCACTTCGCCCAGTCTTTCCCAGGACGACTCGAGCCTGCTTGCCTTGTTCGCCCGCATGCAGCCCCTGAGGGCCTCGCTCGACTTTGTGCCAATGCGCCTCTCCGTCTTCCAGGCCCGAGCTGAACGGTCGTTCCCTACAGCATGTGATGAACTAGAGATGCGCCGCTCGGGGCTTGACGCCAGCTACAAGAAACTCGAGAAGGACGCCGAGTCGCTTCGCAAGGAGCTGGGTGAGGATCGCTGGGTCATTGTCTTCCGCGGCGCCGGTCGCCAGGCACAAAAGATGCACGAATCGATCGAGAGGTCCATGGTCAAGCTCAAAGAGGCTGTGGATGCCGGCATGCAGTTGACCAATGCCCCCATGCTGGGAAAGAAGCTGGAAAGCTACGAAGCCAAGAAAACCCACTATGGACCCGCTGTTGAGCGCGTCCTGTCCATCATAGACAAAGGTGTCCGGGACCGGTTGACAGTCAATGGCGAGATCCTCCGTCTCGACACGGAGCTCCAGTCGAGGTGGGCATCTCTCAAGGAACAGATGAAGGAGATGGACCTTGTAGTCGAGGAAATCCAGGTTGATGGCAGGGGTCAGCAGCTGCGGGACTCGGTCTCGAGCATGCTCTCCAACGACCTTTCGACCACCGGTAGCGGCCGCGACACACCCGGCAGCTCCCCACCCTCGTCGGTCGTCATGGCCAGTCTGGGCATGGATCCGTACACCCCTGGGTCCGCCAAGGCCAAGACGCGGTCGCCCAACATGCCTACAAACCGCAGGCACTCGTCTCTACCGGCCCCGCCCTCGGCCACCAGGCGAGCCGCGGGATCGCGCCTGTCGACCATCCCTAGCGCAGCCACGTCCACCCCTCTGCCCAAGAACCGGACGCTCCCCCGCCCGGCGACGGTGGACAGCCGCCCCAGGTGGAACATGTCGACCAACTCGTCCGGCATCGATACGGGTCATAACTTCAAGCCGTTGAGCCTGACCACGCCGAGCCCGTACTCGGCACGGTCGCGGACGGCCCCGTCGAGCGCTTCCAAGCTCCCCATGTCGCGCAGCCCCCTGTCTCGTGCAACATCGGAGTCGCCCCAGATCGACGATACACCCACCAACACTGGCCACTCGCGCATGTCGTTCCGCGAACGCCTCGCGTCCCCCGGAACGTCGCTTAAGACGGTGCAGAAGCCCCGCCTGTCGACGCAGTCGTCGGCCCCACCGCCCTCAGCCCACCGGCGCACCTCGCTCCAGCCCCCGCGTGCATCGTCAGCAATGGACGACTCGCGTCCAGGCCGCCCCGCCAGTTCACTCGCCTCGGCCAGCCGGCGGAGCAGCCTGCTCCCCGCGCCGCGCAACCAGCGCGAGGGAAGCCTTGGCCGCACCACGCCCCAGCCCGGAACGTCGTCATCTCGCCTCGGCTTCCGCAAGAAGGAAACGCAGCCTAAGGACAATCGTCCCATCTGGAGGCCTTGATGACCCACTCCTCCTCCTCTCTCTCCTTAACGACGCCCCATCACTATTACTACCACCTATATACGATGCATATACTGGCGTTTTCCACCCAACCTGTCATATCGGGGTCACGCAGCAACTTGTTCAATTCTCTAAGAATCACCCCCGCCCAACCTTGTACTTTTTTTGTATCTACTTCTGCCCCCTCCAGGGGGCGTGTCAATGGTCGACGAACTGTGATTTGCACACACAACCCCTCCTCTTTTTTCGTTCGAGACTTTTCCACAGCATGGCGTCGGGGTTTCCTAGGGCAAAATCTTGTTTCTTGTTCCGTTTTTTGCCTGGACGACCTAATCTGTCTTTTTTCCACTACTACTACTTACTGTCTTGTCACATATCTACCTACCTGTCATCTCTATCTGTCTTTATACTTCTCACAAGTTGACCGGATCAACGATACTTGACACCCACTTTTACAAAGTCTATTTTTCTCTGCCGAGGAAGGAATCAATATACACCTTGGAGCCAGACATTTTCTGTACCTTGGCCATTTGACAGTGCGTGCGAGCGGGGCAGCGGAGCGAGGGCAGCCCCTCCCAGTAAAGTTACCAGGACAAATTACCGAAGAGCAGAAGAAGCCATAAGAAGATGGATTTGACAGCATTGCAATGATTCAAGAGACATGATTTACAAAGTAGAACTAGCTGCATTCCTGGCACCTTCTAGATGACATAGCGGAAGCCGTTGAGAACTGCGCGTTTGGAGTCAACATCTAGGTCATTGATGGCGGCCTCGTCGTTTAGATCGATGGTCTGTGCCATACGCTCAAACTTCGCGTTTTCTCTAGTAAGGCAGTAGCGGAGTGTCAAAATGCAGCAGAGCCCGAGCAGCTGAAAGGCCAGGAGGCAACCCCAGGAGACTCTGAAGAAGGGGCCATATCTATCGAGCCAGAAGTAGTTGGCAAACAGAGAGGCCGTATTGGCGCAGGTATTGGCCAAGCCGATGGCAGCAGCACGCTTCATCCTGGGCTGAACGATTGTCGACGAAAGCCAGGCATAGGTGGTGGCGTAGATGCCGAAAGTGCCCGAGGCAACGGGGAAGGTGAGGCCGTAGCGAGCCCAGCGCTGATCGGACAGGGCGATGCAAGGTACAGTGCTCCCGATGGCAAGGAAGGCGCAGGTGATGGCCAGAGCCGAGCGCTTCTGCCACGCGTCGGCTGTGCAGGCAAGACTCAGCGCCCAGACAAATGCGAGGGCGTAAGGGGGCGCGGTGAGGAGAAGGGTGACGGTGGGGCTGGAGAAGCCCAGCTCACTTATGAGGGTCGGGAAGAAGTGGGAGAAGGATATCGAGGCCGTGGTGCACATCTGGAGACAGGCAAATAGCCAGACGCGGTAGTCTGTGAGGGCCATCCCCAACGAGGCCTTCATCGTCACCAGCTCCTCTCCGATAGCCTCCTCGGCGCCAGCGTCTGCCGCCAGCCGCCCCTGGGCGATGACCTTCTCGACCTCGGACAGCCACTTGGTCGTCCCCGGGTAGTCGGGGAGGTAGAAGAAGGCAATGACGCCGAGCACAACTGTGGCGATTCCCTCGAGGATAAAGAGCCATCTCCACGAAGCAATGCGCCCGACGCCCTGCATCCCTGAGAGGATCCCCGCTGATATGAGGCCGGCGAAGCAGTTGGACAGTAGTATGCCGCATATGAGGAGGGCCATGCGCTTTCCGAGCTCGCGCTTGGTGTACCAGCAGCTTAAGAAGTACACCGCTGCTGGGAAGAAGGGGGCCTCCACAATACCGAGGAAGAAGCGTATCGCCAGGAGGCTTCCAGGGCTGTTGGCAGCGCTCGTGCAGCCACTGACAACGGCCCAGATGATGATGCAGGCAGGCTAGTCCCACGGGCTCGGTTAGCCGTGCATGTCGAAGAGGGACCTGGGATTCAAGCTTTTCTATATAAGATATTAAGCATGCATGTACTTACCAGGAAGATGTGCGGCGGAGCACGGGTGAACATCATGGTCGAGGGTAGCTGCATCATGATGTACCCTGCCGAGAAGATGGCGATTGCCGTCTGGTACACGGACCCCCTGACATTGGTATCCTCCTGGAGGCCATAGAGACGGGCTTGGACGATGGAGTTTCGGTCCAGATAGTTGAAGAGGTATATGATGACTATGAGCGGCAGGATTCTGATGTCGATTTTCCGAAGAAGCTGGCGCTCCATTTCAGCCGAGTAGGCCGGCTCATACGAGCGGTACTGCTCCATGAGGGTCATCTTCTTAACGTCCGGATTGCGGACATACTCTTCTTCTTGGACCATGTTTGCTGGCGCTTTGTCGACTTCGTCATCTGGGGCCGTTACATGACAGTCCAGCTTATCAGAGCGCCTGATGGCTCCAGGGGCAGCCATGGTAGGGACCTTCTTGGTTGTAGACCTCAGCGAGATTCTTCGTCTTTGTATGATCACGATAGCCCGATTGCAAAGAAGGCCGGGGCAGGGCAGGACAGGACAAGTGGTATGGGTATTGCACGATGTGGAACAATTTGGACAGCCATATCGACTGACCATATGGATTGGTATAGTATTATATACGTGCCTGTAAACATGGAATGGAAGTGCCGATCGTGAAGTGTACCCCGGAGCCTGTAAACACGGATTGCTCCCCCACGTTCTTCCCCATACTCCAAGTACGGGGTAAAAAATGGGGACAGGTTGACGAGTGGAATAAGGTGTAAGTACACACACCCGTGTGCCTACATATCCTAGGCAATATTGCACGCAAATGATACCGTCCGGACCAAGTTTGCGGGGTTCACGGGCCACCTCCGAAAACACGGCGGGGGTTGTCAACCATCATGGCGCCCCACTCACTATCCGTCAACCATTCCCGGAGCAGCGCCAACTCGTGAGCGGTGTCTACCCCAGACAAAGGGGGTGCGGGAGCGTTCCCGGTGGCGCCAGAGTCGCAGTGAGGCCAGTCGCTACCCCACAAGAGCGCCGACTGTGTGGCGGCAGCAAACTGTCTGACGACAGGCTCCATCAAGCCCACGTTCGCGGGCGACCTCCGATGGAGGGCTCCGATTTTGACCAGGACGCGTCCAGACTCGAGAAGCCTGGTCACCCTGGCCAGATCCCTACCCCCGACATCCTGGGGGGCCGCGCTGCCGCTGTGGTCCATGATGAAGGTACAGTGGCAGAGAAGGGACTCCGACAGAAGCTCATCGGCCACAGACGCCCATGTGCGGAGCGGGAGCTGGGCCGAAATGGCCCAGCCAAACCGGGTGACGCCATGGAGAGCGGCCGCCATCCGGAACTGCTCAAGTACCCACGACTCCTCGGTCCCTTTCGTGCCAAAGGCCCCATGGAGACGCACGGAGCGGATGCCCAGGCCATGCAATGCCTCAAACTGCTCGGCGGGCGAATCAGCAGGCAGGGAATCCAACAGGACTACTCCCCGAACCGTCCTACTGGGCCACCTTGTCCTGCACTGCTTGAGCGCGTCGACTACACCGTCGTACCCGTCCTCGATGGTGGCTTGGACGATGACAATGTTCTGGGTGACGCTGCTGTCCATCAGGCTCTGGATATCGGCTGGTTGCGGAGTGTACTTGCGCGCGGCTTTGAAGGGGAACTTCACGGGGTCGAGGGAATGCGTGTGGCAGTCCCATGCCTGGTATGGGACCAGACCGGTCATGGTGCGTTATGGGATTCAAGCTGTGTATCCTGTGAGATCTGCCGAGTAGAGATTGCTATTGAAGCCAAGTGCGTGCATTGGTGTGCGGCGACGATCGCGTGACGAGCGGGTATGGTCCGCATGCATGCCTTTATACTTGTTTCTCGCCCATTGATTACGTATACTCTCTTTTGCTTCTTGCCGTGGGAAAGTGCAGTGCAATCCTGGCGAGATCAGCCCTCGTTAGGGCCGCCGGAGGCATCACCACGAATAGGAGGCCTTCTTCTTCTGCTTCTCCTGCCCCCCAAGACCGAACCTGTACCCAGTACAGAGTGCCTCGTTGGAGTATCTGACCACCTGACCTGAAGTGATGCCTGTGTTTGCGTCTTTCCTGACATCATATTCAGTTGCGTCCGAGGTGGTCTCCAGAGTAAAGATACTGCTAAAATGCTATACGCATATGTCATTGATAGATGTTGTTTGAGCGTCAAGCAGTATTGGCACATACCCAAATCCAATACAGATCGTGTATAGCTGAGCCCCCGATGAAGTCTGCAGTCGTCGCAGCAGTCCTTTTATCTTGCCGTCTCTGGCTTTGGTCGACAAAGTGGCATTTTCGTACGTTCAATATCACGGAA
This sequence comes from Geosmithia putterillii, assembly GCA_900188575.1. Lineage (NCBI taxonomy): Eukaryota > Fungi > Ascomycota > Sordariomycetes > Hypocreales > Bionectriaceae > Geosmithia > Geosmithia putterillii. The sequence goes on along the minus strand of FYEU01000313.1, from coordinate 2,084,191 downwards.
CGTGGATCCGGAAGGCAACTAAGAGGTGCCGGAAATAAAGTCGAAAAATAAGGGACATCGCCGGTTTCCCTGGGGGCAAGGTATAATGCAACAAACGCGATGATAGTGATCCGGCTGGGCTTTCAGTATTCCCCCGGGATTCTGGCCACCACATGCTAGAATCTTCTAGGATCCGGTGGGGTAGGCAGCAAGGTAGGATCCTGTCGGGCGCTCCTGAGTGAGGCGGAACGGTATGTCTGCGCTTGCGCCTCATTCACCCTCTCACGAGTTACAACAAAGCGACGAAAAAGCCACACGGACATCGTGCAGATAACCCTGTTGCTATAACGTCCTGTGAGTGGTCCTCGCAATCCCTTCCGCGCCGCCCCCGCTGGGGCTGGGCTGGCCTCGGACGAGAGGGGTTGCCGTATCCCCAAACGTTCCAGTGCGACTTCGTTCACCTCGCCTCAAACATCATCGGTCACTGGAAACCCATATCAAGAGAATGGAGTGACCCTGCCAAAAATGTCTTCGGAAACCGCTGGGCTCCAGAGGGACACCGAGTCGGGGCTCGCTGGCGCGTCGCAACGAAGCCGGCAACAAACCTACAACAACTCCAGCTCCGGCGACCAGTATGTTGCGTCGGGGGGCACACAGAATGTGGGCAATGGCGATGGTATCAACATCAATGGTGCAACATTCCATCAGCCCGTGTACCTTGGTTAGCACCTATTCCTCCGGTCGGTTGTCTATACGGAATCATGACTTACAATCAGTACGCAGCGGCAGGAGGTCACAGCCCTGTCAACCTCCACAAAGAGTGCCTAAGGTCCCTAGCCTTCGCAGAGATGGATAGTCGGTCGCACGATATCGATGATCCTGCAAAGGGCACATGCAAGTGGCTGCTCTCACACGAACAGTACACTACCTGGGCCGCTGGCGATGGAGGGTTACTTTGGATCAAAGGGAAACCAGGCTCCGGAAAGTCGACGGCACTTCACCACACCCTTCGGAGTATTGAACGTCACTCGCGCCTTACCAAGGATTCCCTTATAATCTCCTTTTTCTACCATGGCCGTGGAACCGAACTCCAACGCACCCCGGTAGGCCTTTACCGGTCACTGCTTCACCAACTTGGAGGTGTCGACGGGGCATTACCAGGCGTTATGGACGCTTTTAAGAGGAACTACGAGACATTTGGGGAGCCGGGCGTCAAGTGGCAGTGGCATCTGAAAGAACTGAAACGCTTGTTCGAGTCGACGCTTCGAACGGTGCTAGAGACTCGTCCGGTCTGGCTCTTTATCGACGCGCTAGATGAGTCTGGCAAAGGCAATGCCGTTGAGCTGATGCGCAATATTAAGTCTTCCATGGAAGATTTCAGGCAGAATGGTTTAAAATCATTCCACGTCTGTTTCACTTGTCGCCACTACCCGAACCTACCGGTCGACCCCGATAACGAGCACCAGATACACGTGGAAAAGGAGAACGGCCAGGATATAGAAACTTTTGTCCAGGGGAGGCTCTCCTCGTCTCATTTTAGAGGTGAATTCCTTGATATGGTCACGCAACGAGCCGATGGCGTCTTCTTGTGGGCCTGGCTAGTCGTGGAGAAAATCCTGGATGGAGAGAGCAACGGAGCGACAACAGAAGAGATCAGGAGTATTATTCGTCGCATCCCCAAGGAGCTCGATGAACTGTATCGCCAGATTGTTGGAGGCATGGAGGATCCGGACTCTTTCAAGCTCGTTCAATGGATGTGCTTTGGGCAGCGGCCCTTGAAAATAAAAGAGTTGCGATGGGCCATGGTCTTGGATCCCGACTGCCCGTATCGCTCAATTCACCAATGTCCCGCGACTGGTTTCTGCCCGGATGACGAAGGAACGCCGAAACGGATCCGGCAGCTTAGCTGCGGTCTTGTGGAGCTCACGGGCGACCAGAGGACAATTCAGTTCATCCACCAGACCACCAGGGACTTTTTCGTCGACGAGGGTCTTGCTACCTTGGCTAAGAGTAGGGAGCTGAATCCTGCGGAGACTGCCACTTCAAACTCCGACCTAGAAGCCCGAGCGCACTATCGCCTGTCGAGAATCTGCATACGGTACATGGCAATGGACGAAATCGCCCAATATTCATCTCTCACACGGGGTGAACTGGTGGTTAAATTTCCATTCCTTAAATACGCTATCACTGCGTGGTCGTGGCATGCAGAAAAATGCGAACAGGGCAGCAGCGCAACTGGAAATGTTGATCTTTTGAGGTTCTTTGGCTGGCCGTCGGAAACCCTCGTGCAGCTATGGATGAAGCTTCGCTACAAAATCCATTACCGGTCCGACAATCACGATCCACAAAGAACGCTATTACATCTTGCGTGTGAATTCCAACTCGTGTCAACTTTGAAAGAAATGCTACGGCGGGGGGTAAACATCCGGACTTATATCCTTACCAGAGACGATTACGGCCGGACCCCATTATTGTACGCGGCTGAGAGAGGGAACGAGGAGATTGTGAGGCGTCTGCTAGAGGCCGAGAGGCGTGATTTACGGTCGTCTTGGTCTCTGGCGCTGGGGCACAGAAGCCAAGTCAACTCGGCAGATATACAGGGCGAGACACCGCTTCACTTGGCCGCGAAGAGGAAACATACTGGTGTAGTCCATTTACTCCTCCAGAGAGGCGCCAACGTCAACTCTATCGATGAGCAGGGCTATACGCCACTATCGCAGGCATGCGGCAATTTTGACGGGATCACTTTCGAAAGGTATGATAAGTTTGTACAACGGGCGCCCGAGTCCGAAGCTACATGTATAGTGCGAATGCTTCTCGATAGGGGAGCCGAGGTTCGTGCCACCGCCGGACAAAATGGAGAGGTTAGAGCACCCCTCTGTGTAGCTGCGGCGTGCGGGAACGTGGCTATAGCACAAATGCTCATCACCAAGGGAGCCGAGCTTGACGTCGCTGATCGTGATTTTGACGGCACGCCACTCAGCCTGGCTGCTGGAAATAACGATCTAGCCATGGTGCAGCTGCTACTAGAGAGTGGCGCTGATATTGAAAAGACCGACAAGGAAAACATGACTGCACTCTCGTGGGCCGCTGCGACTGGCAGCTTGGACGCCGCCCGACTGCTGCTTGATAGTGGTGCCAGGGTTGGCTATACTGGTATATGTTATCCTGGTGGGCTACGGTCTGGTCTGACTGCACTCTCGTGGGCTGCCTGGGGTGGTCACGTCGACATGTTCCAATTCCTGCTCGATCGCGGTGCGAGGATTGACTACAGGGATACCGACAAGAATGGCCAAACTCTACTCCACCGTGCTGCCGGGGGCGTTGCGTCCGGTGATCTTTCGGTGATAGTTGGAGACCGTCTCTTTGAATACTCGAACAGGAGTTCCCAAACCTCCATGGCGCAGATGCTCCTCGACGGTGGGGCCGAGATTGACCGCCGAGACGATGCCGGCCGGACTCCACTCTCCTACACCGCCTTATACGGACGCGATTCCGTTGCGAATCTGCTACTTGATGAGGGCGCCATGGTGGATGCTCAAGACTGTCTTGGCCAGACGCCACTCTCCCACGTTGCAGGCAAATACTGGCTCTTAAGCGAAGGCGTCAACACTGTTCACTTACTGCTCGAGAGGGGCGCTCAGATCGAAATGGCCGATAACCATGGCCGAACGGCACTTCAAATAGCAGTACAGGCTGGGAATACAGACTTGGTGGAAGTGCTCATTAAACACGGCGCACGAGTTGATACGGCTGATCAACACGGCTGGACGCCACTTCACACTGCGGCAGAGTTCGCGGACCAGAGCATATCAGAGGAGCTCATCAGAAAGGGCGCCCAGGTCAACGTAGCAGGCCAGGGTGGCCAGACGCCACTTCACAAAGCGGCGGCCGCTGATTTTATTGACGGGTTGAAGGTACTCATTGAAAACGGCGCACGGGTAGATTTGACTACCAGCCAGAATGGCTGGACGCCACTTCACGTGGCGGCGTACCATGGACGCGTGGGCGCGGTCGAGGAACTCATCAGAAATGGTTCACAGATTGATACAGCTACTCGACAGGGCGAGTCAGCACTCGACCTGTCGGCATTCAATGGGCATGCAGACGTGGTGAAGGCCTTTATCGATGTGGGCGCCCCGATCAACTCGCCCGCTAGCCATGGACGGACACCTTTGTCCTGGGCTGCTGAAGGAGGGAGCATTGAAGTGCTCAAGCTGCTCCTTGAAAGGGGTGCCAGGATCGACTGTGCTGACGAGAATGGGAACACGCCGATTGACTGGGCCAGAAGCAGAGGACATAATGAAGTGGTCAGGTTACTCAATAAGAAGGACAAGAAGGATAAGAAGGGTTGGAGACGCCGCTTCGTAGGTCGAAACTGAGATTGCGGTTGGGGTTGGTGGTGCATTTGGGTCGAACCAGTTTGTTTACAACCGTGTTGTTGCGTTTGGGAAGCGCCCCTGCCTGGAGAGCGTGGTGATGATTGCGGTTGTGTGGCATTGCTCACTTGGGAGCTATCACTTGGGAGCTACAGTACTAGGGTGGAGCAGGCTGTCGGTATGATGATGAATGCTGCATGGTGCGATTAGTGTAAGGGGTGTCATGTATATATGTATTATAACTAGAGGAAAACGCCTATGCTAACCCATGCAGGGGAAAAAAACACTCTCATATCATGTTCATCAATAGTAAAGTCAAGCAAGGTCGACGATCGAGCATCTCATAACATGCTACAGGGGCATCAGCCCGATCCCCCCACCACTCTTCCTAACGATCCTGCCGTCCCTCCTAGGCCCGCCAGCAGACGAGCCGCTAGCCCTCCGCGGTCCAGATGAGGAAGCCCCAGCCGGTCCTTTGCGTCGTGCGCCGCCACCACCAAAGCTCTTCTTGCCCGATTTCCTGCCTCCGCTAAACCCTCTTCTACCTCCGCCACCTCCACCTCTGTAGCTCGAGGAGGATCTGGATCTACCGCCGCCACCTCCTCCGCCGCCACCTCCTCCGCCGCCAGTTGTGGCGCCGCTGGATACGAGATCGCTGAGTCGGTTGTGGAAGGCCTGAACCTCGGGTGCGGCGCCGGGGTTGTCGCCAGGGCCGCCGAAGTAGTGCGAGTCTTGGACATCTTCGTCGTCGAGGTCGTCATCGTCCATCTCCACCTCGGAGCTGATGAGGTCTACAATATCCTGGTCTTCCTCTTGGCCTCGGGCACTGGTAGTGGCAGGGGCGGGGTCCGGATTGGAGGGTGGCCCCATCATCTCCCTGTACATTTGGTGGAACTTGCGCAGGATGGTGACGAGCTTGGGGCCGTGCTCAATCACCTTGGACGTGTCGATGCCTGGGATGCGGCTCATCTGGCTCACCGACGTGGTCCAGTGAACGGCCATCTCGCGCAAGTCGCGTTCCGAGAAGAGCGGGCGCCGGATCTCCTTGCGGTTACGGACCTGCTCCTCCCACCGCTTGGCCTCGCTGACAAAGTTGTACACAATGTCCTGGTGGATATCGGGAAGGTCCTCTATCCGTGTGTCGGCAGGGATGGCCGGCCCCGGGCTCAGTTGAGCCCGCGCGGGTGGCTTCGGGGTCTGCCTTGAGGCCGGCTTGGGCGGCGGCTTGGGCGGCAGCCTGGAGGACGAGGCCGACGAGGCCGACGGTCGAGCCGGTAGGTTCCTGGGCGGCGGGGCAAAGGCGTCCTCGTCATCTTCTTCAGCCTCGTCATCCAGAAAGTCGTCGGATACAACGAAGCCGTCGTCTGCGTAGCCGTGGGCCGTCATGGGATACTCCCCTCCCTGTTCTTCGTTGTCACTCTCAACAGCTCGGGAACGGCCCCTGTGCCTCTCAACCGGCGACGACACGTAGGTTGACTGGACGGCAAGCGAGTCGTCCTTATCCTTGCTCTTCTTGCTCGCCCTCTTGGCCTTTGCCTTGGGTTTTGTCGCCTTGTCGTCGACCTGGATCGTCAGCATGAGCTTTCGACGGCCAACGAGGAAGTCCTTGGCCGTGGGTCCCATGCTCAGATACTGGATGGCGAGATCGTGCCGGTTGACTTGGTTGTATTCCTTGAAGGCCTTCTCCGCGTAGAGCTTGTCAATGATGCGGATAACCTCGTACTTCTTGAGGCCACTGGCTTTGCCAAACCACTGGCCTGACCGCCGCGGCTCATTTTCCGGATAGTCCTTGCCGAGAAGAATGTTGGCGCACTGGCTCGGCGTCAACTTCCTCTGCGCCTTGACGACTTCGATTGCCGCAATGGCTTGGGCCGAGAAGTCCTGTTCCTCGAACACCAGCCCCGCCTGGCAATTGTCGCACGTCTTGTTACACTGAGACGGGTCAAAGTCCTCTCCAAAGTACCGGAGGACCTCGGCCCGTCGACAGTCGGCCTTATTCTCGCCAAAGGCGGTCACTCTGTTCAGCATCGACAACTGCCTGTCCCTCTGCTCCATACTCCCGTCGCCATCCATGATCATCTTCTTGAGGACTCGTATATCCGCCTTTCCGAAAAACAGGATGCAGTCGGAAGGCTTGCCGTCTCGGCCAGCACGCCCTGTCTCTTGGTAGTAGCCCTCAAGACTCTTGGGTATCCCGTGATGAAGGACAAATCTCACGTCGGGCTTGTCAATGCCCATGCCAAAGGCAATCGTGGCCACCACCACCTTGACAGTGCCCCCCTGCCACAGACTCTGGACCTTGTTCTTGTTTGCAGGCTCCATGCCGGCGTGGTAGAAGCTCGCCGCAATCCCACGTTGCGTCAGCCCACCCGCAACCTCCTCAGCCTGCTTCCGCGAAATCGTGTAGATAATGCCGCTGGTCCCGTCGTACTTCTCCTTGATGAGGGATGCCATCTTCTCCAGGCAATTGGCGTTAGTGCCCTTGGGCCGAACTTCGTAGTGCAGGTTGGGCCTGTTGAAGCTCTGAGAGAAGACCTGGCATCGGGGCATGTCCAGATTGTGCTTGATATCCACAATGACATTTTGCGTGGCTGTAGCCGTCAGAGCCATGACGGGGACGTTGGGAAACTTGGTGCGTATCCGGCCGATGGTCTTGTAGTCGGGACGGAAGTCGTGACCCCATTGACTGACGCAGTGTGCCTCATCAATGACCAGGCGCGCGAACTTGTTCTTTTGGTACAGAGTTTCCATGGCTCGTTCAAATTGCATGCTCTTGCTGACCATTTCCGGGGTCACGTAAAGGAGCTCGACAAAGTTCTCAGGGTTCCTCTCATTGAAGGCACCTAGAACCTGTCTCTTGTACTCGGCAGAGCATTCACTGTTGAACGCAACAGCCTGGATGCCGAGAGCCCTCATGTGGTTGACCTGGTCCTGCATAAGACTGAGCAGGGGTGAGACGACGATCGTCATACCCCTCGTCTTTCCTGACCGGATCACTGCCGGGAGTTGGTAGCACAGAGACTTGCCACCGCCTGTTGGCATCAAGACAAAGGCATCCTCGCCAGCCAGCGTGGCGTTGATGGCTTCCAGCTGGTTTTGGCGAAACCCTCTCATCCGGAAACGGTCCTTGAGCTTCTTCTGCACCTCTGGTGACCAGGAGTGCTTCATCAATTCAGGTGGGATGGCAGGTCCAGATACCGCAGCAGCCGACTGCTTCTTCGTCGGACGACTACTAGGCGGAGGAGCTGCGTTGCCCGAGATCTCTGTAAAGGTTCGGCGTGACGGCGGTGGCGGCACGGAGTGCGAGTCGTAATCTTGTGCCAGAGCCAACATTTCCGCATCATCGCTAAAGTCGCTAAAGTCCTCTGCTGCGCGCGCGGCGCGCGGCCTTTGAGGCTGGGTCCGAGGGGGGGGAGGAGGCGGTGGCGGTGGCAGCTGCTCCTGTTGCGGTGCCTTCTTCGCGGACCGTGGCAAGGGGTACATGTCGATCTCATCTATATCAGAGAACATGTCATCGGGCACGTCTATATCGACGGTCGGGCGAACACCGTTCCTCTGGCTCCCTTGGCCATGTGCCCGAGAGAGGTCCGAAGCTCGCGATCCGTTGTGGGATTGCCTTGGGAATGGGGAATCTCGTAGGTCGTCTTCTTGAGACAGCACAGCATTGCGCGAATCGACCCTAGTGGAAGGGATGGGCTCGTTCCATATCTTGGCCTGTGTTGAGAATTGTGTCTGCTGAACAACTTCGGGTGCAATCTCCATGATGGACGAATCAGCCGATGCAATTTGTGTCATATCTATCGACGGTCGGCTCGTAGGCTGGGTGTCAGGAACGACTATATCCCTAGATGTTGGTGCGGGAGGGAGCTGAGAAGATGAGAGGGGAGTTTGGCTGTCGATACCGGCCTCGGACAAAGTTTTCAAGAGTTCCTCCTCCGTCTCTTGAATTAGGTCTGTCAGTTTGTCTAGCTGCAATTCGTCCTCATCCGTATCGAGACCGTCGATATAGGATTGAGACACCTGCTGCGCCATGGCCTCCCGCTTCTCGCAGAGCTTCCTATATGCACCGAGGGGGCCGGACATGCCTTGGAGACATTTGTGTTGTTTCAAAAGGCGTTCCTTTGCGGTCTTTATCTGGTTGCGTCTCTCCTTGGGAGCGCGCTCATCAATCGCGCGTCGGAAACTTGCGTCATTCTGGACAATCTGGTGTTCCAGGCACTCGCATGCAGACTTGAGGGAATCAGGTGTGGCTGATAGAGTGTTCAACAATTTGAGCCTCTGATCGGGCCCCGAGAATCCAGTATCGACTGACTCCGCTTGCGAGTTTAGGCTCTGTGCCATCCCAGAGTGGTTGGTTTTGGACGATATGATGGTTGAACTTGGATCGCTCGGGGAGTTGAGGGGGGAAGGTATATGGGATTGTCTGCTTGGAGAACCCTGAGCCTTGGGTAAGGGCTCGTACACTGGGGCTCTGTTCAGTGCCGCCGAGGTATTATGTGAAGGGGGTGTGACAAATTCGTCATCTGAGTCGGGGATGACCATGTCGTCGTCGAATTCGCCCGGTTCCTCGGCAGCAGCACCGGCCGCTGCCCATTCTTCAAATGGGTCAACGGGAAGGTCCGCCTTTGGCTTCGGGGACTTGGGCACCACAGGAGGGGGCGTCGCTGCCAGCCTCCGTTCCTGTTTGGCAGTCGTCCTTTGCAGAGTAGGGGATGATCGGTCAGGTTGGTTGTTGTCTTTCGGGCTCTTTAAGCGTTTTGCTGTCTCCCGTTTCTGCGTCGACTTCTTGGCCGAGTTGCGTTTCCTGTTCCCCGGGGTTGCTGCGGGTGGTGTTTCGCCCAGCAGACGGTATATATCTGGGAAGTCTTCTTCGTCGTCGCTGAACTCGTTCTTAGCTATCTCGCTGCTCTTCCTCTTTTTGCCCTTCTTGGGCTGAGGCCCAGGTCGCGAGGCGGCATCTCGCGAGGCGGTATCCTCAGACCAGATCTTGGTTTCGCTCCCAAAATTGAAAGAGTCAGAGGATGGGGTTTTGCCGTCGGTGGTCAGGTCCATGCAATCCCAGTCGTTTCCATCGAAGCTGGGGAAGTCGGAGATGTCTGGTGATGGGATTCGATGCGCTTTTCTTGAACTTGGAGGTGGATTGCGTTGTTCCTTCTTGGAGCTGGGAGTGTGGCCTTCACGATTTGTATCCAAGGTCAGTCTCTGTTACTCTAGGGACTCATTACCGCCGCGTCACTTGGTCCTTACTTGACTTGGTGCCCACCACATCTCGGGCAGTCTTCTTTGGGGTCGGCGCGGGAAGTTGGTCGAGCTTCGAAACAAGCGCGGGCTTCTTCTGGATCGCTGCCGATGTCATGCGCCCCATGTCTGCCCTGTCCTCCAACTGGTCCTCAGTAGTGCCTGCGAATTCATGCCCGGCCGGTGCCGACCAAGTGACTTTTGGCTTCACGGAGGTATGTCGATTAGGTCGGGAGTTCAGGTCCAACAAGGAGCTCTCGTCCAAGGCCCCTGAAAAACTCCGGTTCTGGCTCTGGGACGAGGCCTCGAGGGACGAGGGGTCGCTGTTGGTTGGTAGATCGAGAGTCTTGGGGACCGCGAAAGACGTGTTGCGTAACAACCAAGTCAAATGGTCCGCGAGGTTGTTCCGCGTCATGAAGTTGGCGTAGGGGTACCGGACGACCCCATGAGAACAAAGTCGGCCGACATTGACTTCCGAAGACTCGCGAATTCCGGTTATCTGCGTTCCTTGTATTTGCTGGGCAAGACGTCGATGTTATTCCCACTCACTGCAACGTTAAAGTGGTGTTCACGGTGGCTCCTTCCCACGTATCAAACCGCGTAGCGCGTTTATTAGTCACCAGCCAAACGGGATGTCGAATATCACGTGCCAGCATGTTCTACGTTTATGTACTCCGTACGTCAGCACTCACACCAAGACGTCTAAGTACGACTGCCGATACGACGTATGTTGATTGATTCTAAAATACTAGATAATCGCATTCAATCAATTCCTGAATTGTCTATTTTTGGTATGTGCTCCATGTGTGTAAGATGTGAATATCATATATTATTTGTTCTGTTGACCCAATCCCAGTCCTGAGCCTGGTGCTGATCTACAGGTACCGCATAAATCCGCATACTTGCCTGGGTGTTCGCATATGGAGCACGTTGCAGTAAGGATGCTGTATAAAACCAGTCCCATGTCCATTGTTCGTATCATGAAAGGCCACCGCTCTTTAAAGAACCATCCGAGGCCAAGAGATACAGTTGGCTACCAACTGCTTTCCATCGGCCCGTCGGTGCCAGAGCGGCTGTCGGTGCTACCTCTACAGCTTCGGAAGAAAAGTTTTTCCGTGTCGCTCCGCCCGCGACCGCCGGCATGTCCCCTCCCTTATCCCGGGAGCCGATCGGGCGGAGAGTGGATCCCCGGTATGGAGATGTCAGCTCCGATTGGACATCTACTAACACATCATGACTCTTCCACGAGTCGCTGCTACCTTGCTGCATCGGCCCTAGCGTGAGACTTTCTGACCGCTGAGCAAGCGGTTTTTGCCGGATTACCACTATCGTACTGCGAAATCGAGACGCCAATAGTGGCCATTGGACCGGGCCATTGGTTGTACGACGCATTTGTTGTTGTTCTTTTGCCACTATCGTAGACGGCCGAACGGCCTCCCAGGCGGCTAGCGGCTCGGCGGGACCTCTGTCTACTCCCGTAAAAATCTACAATGGAAGGAACCAGACCGTGGAACAAAAGACATGGGACAACCCTTGTGAAGAAAAGTTACATTACATTATGGGTGATTGCAAACTAGGTCAAAGGCAAAGCCATCCTCGAATGGTCATGCTCCTAATTACAACCTCAGTGTACACACGACAGTAGCCGTCTCTTATAACAAGATCGTCGAGTACGTGTATTGGACCCTTGGACTGCAAAAGGAGGACCCTCTCTCCCTTCATCGGGGGACCTCCTCCACAACCGCGGGGCCGGGTCCGTTGTGGATAGGGCTTCACCGAACGGCTCTCGGCTCGCTGCCCTCGAGCCGGCGAGAATATGAACACAATGACAAGTCATGACACGAGGGAGACAGAAATTCTCCCTTTCTCTCTTTCTTCCTCCTCTTCTTCTTTTCGTTCTTCTCCATAACATAAGACTATCACTACAATCTGTAGCCTTGATTTACTCCATCATCTTTCCAACGTACATTTTGTCTAATACTTGATCGCCAACAGCCTTTATCCTCGCTTCCTTTTGACACCTCCACCATGACTGCAGACATCAAAGAAGAGACGAAGGGGTCCGTGTCGTCGGCCAAGGCTCGCATCCCCTCCAAGAATCCCATTATCCGTCATCTCAATCAAAATGTTCGGTCAACACTCTTCTCCGAGTTTCAGCTCATCCTACTCACGTTCTGCACCGGAATCCAAGGTATGTGCATGACACTTTCCCCAACACCACACGGCCCCATTGCAGCTCTTGGCTAACATACTGCTCTCCCAGACGCCATCACGTTCCCCGAGTACCATTGCTTCGCCTCCAACCAGACGGGTAACACGGTTTTTTTGATGCTGGCGCTGGTGACTCCCAGCCTCGACGGTGACATGTTCATTACGAAGAACATCGGCGCGGCATTCGGCCTGTTCCTGGGCGGTGGCTGGCTTACGGGCCAGCTAAGCCACCTCATCGGCCCGCGCAAGAGGTGGTGGCTGTTACTGTGCAACATTATCCAGACGCTCTTCGTCTTCTCAGCCGCTGCCGTCCAATGGTGTTACCCGGTGGTCCCCTCAAACCAGCATGCCCTCCTCGTCGTAGGTCTCCTGGCCTTCGCCGCGGGCAGCCAGGTCGTACAGTCGCGCAGCTTGGCCATGACCGAGATCAGCACTGCAATGGCCACTGCCGCCTGGGTTGACCTCATGATCGATCAGAGGCTCCTTTCCCCGCGCGACAACCGACCCCGCAACCGCCGTGTTGCCTTTCTCATCGCCCTCGTCCTTGGTTCGCTGTGCGGCGCCTTTATCCACCGTGATGTGGGACCCGCCGTCGCCATCCTCGTCTCCGCCTCCGGAAAGCTCCTTGTCTGTTTCATGTATCTGTTTGCTGGAGCCGAACAGGAACCTCTCGAGCAGTCCGCCGTGTAATTACACGGCACAGGGTTTGCATAGCACCTGAGATGTGCTTTCTGTTTCTTAACTTTTTTTAAAACCAGCCGATACGATGATGAATGACGCTCAGAGTCCATTAGTAGCATAGCCTGTCAGAATTATTAGCAACATCAGTACCTAATGAATCAATTCTTAGTCACAACTGCGTCCAGGAGTGGGAAATGAAGCTCCAGTCTGGAAGGCTTGGGGGGGGCAAGTTTCCACTAGACAGTGAATAAATGAGTTGACAATCAGTGGATTAACCTATGTACGTGTGTTGTTGGAGCCATTGCTGATAAGGATGGGGTGTTGAGCACAAGGCCGACGTGAGGCGTCCGTGCTAGGTAGATAGATAAAGGTGTGTAGTAAAGATGTCGTATGGCAAACGCCCCTTTTAAAACAAAAGTATCAAGACTTGTCGATATCATGAAAGACTGACTCTCCTCCCCTGGTCCTCGTGGTTGTGTCGTCTCTACCGTAGCGCAACCTGCTCACAGGACGTAGACAGCACCAGAGACGTTATCGCCCCAGATACCGACGACAGACACGAGGAATCCTACGGCAGCTAGGCCTGTGCGGACAGCAAAGATCCTGGAGTTACCGACGGCCTCGGCGCGGATCTCCTCGCCGTTGAGGGTGTCGATGCTCTCGGTCTCCTCCTCCTCGTCAGCAGTTTCGTGGACCTCTTCACCGAGGACCTCGTAGCTGGCTTCCATGGGACGTGGGGCGGGGCGCTGCTTCCTGGGGACTGGCTCCGGGCGGGCGGGCGCCTCGGGGACGGGGACGAGCAGGGGTGCGGCGGCAGAGAAGAGGGCCAGGAGCGACGAGTAGATAAGATACGGGTGGCGGGAAGAGCGTGAGGACAGCACGTAGGAGAGGAGAAGCGGCGCTGAAGAAAGCGAAGTGAGGACGAGGATGGGCAGGCGGGCGTATGAGGCGAAGTTGGTCAGCGCGAGGGAGGCGCTCGTGGAGGACGGAAGCGTGAGGATAGTGGGCAGCGCGATGCCGGAGACTGAGTATGAGACACCCTACAGTAGAATAGAAATGTCAGTATTGTACCAGGTTAAGATGAAATGGACGCGATGCCGTTTGGCCCGTCTCAATCATCCATGCCATTCTCGTCTTCGTAGGCTTCATCTGCTGCCGCCCGGGCCGGCGAGAGATATAGATTGCGGTGGGAGAGACGAGGCGGGGGAACGAGATCCACAACTCACCGTCAGCAGGCCGAGGGACACAGTCCCGACAAACTTGAGCGCAGATACGGCCGGGGACACCATAGTTGCGGCGAGTAGGGCGCTCGAATGTTTGCTATGTTCTTGTCTTCTTCTTTCGTGTCTGTCAACGACTGGACCAGGTGGCACGCAATAGGAGGAAGGAGGAGAGGAAGAGGGAGTGTTGACGTTCGGGTTGACGGGCGGCTCCCAACGTCATGCCTTGACCCGCTGATTGGCTCGTGTCTACGGGGAGCGCTAAGCTGGTGGCCGAGAGCGTCGGATGATGTAATAATGCGGCTGCCCAGGCTATCAGCACATGAACTCTACAGGTCGTAACTACGTAATCATTACTCCTTAAGTACTGGCCTTCTATTCATCATACTCCAGGCACCCGGAATGTCAAGTAAAGTGAGAATAGAAGCAAACCAGAAGCTCAGTCCTACATTGATATGCGTGCTCTGTACTCCATACTACTGCTCCACCTGATGAGCAGCAGGCAACAGTGGGGTCTTTTAATTCTGAGCCACCCAGCCTAGTAGCCATCGGCTGAAGGCTGACCGCCTGCCGCCTACAGAATCTTACCTAATCTTTCATATTTGGAGGTCCCCACTAATGTGCCATGCCACAACATGAGCTTGCATTTTTTCTCTTGACCTTTTTTTCTTCTTCCATTCATCACCTTCACAACCAGGACAGGTCTTGGGGTGGGAGCCTGTCCATCACAAAATCCATCCCACCCCGTCAGCTCAAAAGGTAAGGATCCAATCCTTTTTCTCGTTCTATCTATCGGGAATCCATTCCCTCGCCCTCGACGCATATGATGATTATATCGCAATCAACCCCCTATAAACAAAACAGGAAGAGCCGTATTAGACGACACAGTTCGTAGTGCTTATAACCGGGTTTCTGAAGCGCCGAAACACTATTCATTTTATCTTGCAACGACTTTATATTTATGATCCAAGACTAACGTGGAATCAAAGAAACAGGAACATTGGATATCCCACCCCTCGGTCGAAACATATGGATATGTCTGGATATTCCGCCATAGAATTATTCATTACTTTTAAGCTAGCAAAAAACTACCTGATTTCCCATGAACTATTCGTACTCCGTTTCCCAGCAATTCATTGTTTGGTGCTCATTATTCGTCACTATCACTGTCGAGGACTTGCCGTCTACCTGTGCGGCCTGCTCGACCTGCCCCTACAGGAATCGCCGATTGTTTTTTGATGGCACTGGAACTCCCAATAAGCTCTTCCAAGCCTGGAATACCATCGCTTTCTTGCGTAGACGGCAGATCGGCCGGCACATAATACGGCTGCTCCTTCGCCTTGGGCAACTCATCCTGGCTGAGCGACATGGTCTGGGATGTGGGCGGGTCCCGCATGCTCGACAGGTTGTGATTGTCAGAAACGATGAAGTCTTCCAGGTCGGAGCCTGCGTCTGACCCGTCCGACATCATGAGATCGCTCTCACGGTCACAGTCGTCACCGGCTTCCTCAATATTGTTCCCGCCGCGCTGGTTGCTGTTGCGCTTCTTCCCTTGGTTCTTCTTTGACTTGTTGATACGCCTTGTCAAGCCTTCTTCTTGCGGCTCTTCTTCTGCCTCATCCCTACGGCCTTTGTGGCGATTGCTCGGCTTGGCAGTAGGTAAGGTGGTCGTGCTATTTCCGTTCGCAGATGTTGCAACCTGCTTTTTGCTGTTGGCCTTCGTGCCCCGAGAGCTGGTGCTCTTTGCGGCCTTGGCGGGTGCTTCTTGACGCTGTCGTTTGCGCGGTGGTGCTGGCTCCGTCTCAGATGGTCCGTCATTATCTTCGTCGTCGGTACCGACAAAGTCCTTGACGGGGATCTCTCGGTAGTTGCTCGTGTCTTTTGCACTGCGCTCCTTCGCAAGGGAGTCTGACCCTGTCGCCATCTTACGAAGGAGCTTGACACATCTCTTGGTGACATCGCCATGTTTCAGCTTGGCCACGGGTCGTAGTTGCCTCTGCAGCTCTGGATACGCCGTCAGACTGGGCATGGCCGCTTCCTCAACCGCGTCTCGGTTGAAAGGTAGATCACGGTACGACCTGTTGAGCTCGTTAAGCTCATGGTCACGCAGGACAATGGACGACAGATCGGGATTGATGGCGATGTCGACAAGCTCAGGGTTCTTCGCCGGTGTTGGTGCCGGTGTCGGTTGGGCACCTTGACCTGCAGGCTTCATGTACTCCGACAGCTTCTTGAACCCAGTCTCCACCCCATCCGGCATGTGGAATTTCTTTGGTGGCTTCTTCTTTCCAGCTGGAGCACGCTTTCTCTTGGGTTCGGGCAGGGAGGGGTCTTGTGTGTTTTCAACCGGTATATCGACGTGACGCCTGTCGACCTGGGGTCGGATGTCCCTGGGAACAATTCTTGTTGACAAGTCGAACCGGAAGTCGAACCGACTCCCTTCACAGATCAGCGCCTGCATCTTTTCGTAGTTGTCCTTCGATTTCGCAAATTGCTCCTCCTCCCTCCCGCGCATTAGCAATAGGACAATGTTGCCGGCTCGCTTTCGGCCGGTTCTGCCCATTCGCTGTAGCATTCGAATAGGTGACGCCGACGAGTCGTAGCAGATAATCAGGTCCACCTGGCCAATATCAAGTCCTTCTTCGCCAATCGATGTGGCTACCAAGACATTGAACTCGCCTTTGCGGAACCTTTCAATGGTCGCTATCTGTTGGGCCTGCTTCATGCCCTCCCCTCTTTTTCCGTCTGCCTGTCCAACAAATATACTAGACTTGACGAGAGGCCGGTGCTTGTTCAGAGTCCGTACAATCTCCTCTGCGGAGTCGCGATACTCGCTGAAAACGATAATGCGTGTTTCCTCGCCATGATCCATAAAGTGGTTGAGGACGTGATCTGTCAAGGCCGCTAACTTCGGGTGGCCAACAAAGCCATCAGTTCGTAGCCATTTCTCTATAATGGTCATCATCTCCTGGAAGCTCTTATCCTCCAGGAGCTGGCGCTTGTACCTGGACCCCTTCTCGCCCCGAGATTCCTGCTCGCTGCGCATGTCGTCCAGGTTGTCGTAGAATGGCTTGATACCGTGATAGTTCAGTAACTTGACTGAATGCGCAACGCTCGTGAGTACACTGAAGATGGCACGCAGCATGAACTGCACTCCTTGGTTTGCGGACCTCCCGCGAGTTGCGAACCACTCTTTCTGGGCTTGCATGAGTCCGAATGCCGTTATGGCCATTGGACTGCGGCCATACCAGATGTTCTGTGCGCTAAGCTTATCTAGCAGAGGCTGGAGAGCCTTGCCAAACAGCTCACACACGTGGCTCATCTCGAACGACGGGTCCAAAACGACCTGGTCAATGTTTCGCGAATGGACGTACTGGCGGATATCAATAGAATCCTCGGTGCGGATCTCGCAGTGGGATATTCCCAGATTGTCAATGACTTCTTGCACCGTCTCAACCTTGGATCCAGGTGTGGCCGTCAATGCGAGAACTCGGATGCTCTTGGAGAAGCGGCGGATAAGCTTAGCCACTTTGGCATAGGCATATTCACCGACAGCACGGTGAGCCTCGTCGATGACCAAGAGTACAATGCTCTTGGGATCGGCATATCCATGAGAGATATCGTTCAAAAGAGTCTGCGGCGTCATGAAAAACACACGGCGCTCCTCCCATTCTACCGAGCGCATTCCAGGGTTGATATCTCCCGTGAGTAGCGTCGTCTCTGAACGTGGGATGCCGGCAATGTTGTAGCAGGCATCAATCTGCTGGGCCACGAGGGGCTTTGTTGGCGCAACAAAGACAATCTTAGCCTTTTTGGTCCAGCGGTAAAAGTTTAACATAACCGTGGCTGCAATGAATGTCTTGCCTAGACCGGTGGGCAGAGCTACCAGCGTGTTGTTGAAGAGGCTGTTCTTAACAATGCTGAACTGGTAGTCGCGGATGGCGCCGAGGTTTGTCGGGTAAACCCACGTCTCCATGGCCTCCTTGTCGATTTCGTGGTGCGTTGGATCCTCGCGCGGGAGGTCTACCCGGAATGATCTGTTCGCCCCTGCTTGTGCCTGCGACGTACCAAGGCCATCAAGAGGCAGCTCATCGCCGAAGAGGGTGGTCTGACGCAAGACTCCTGAGTTTGTGCGATTGAGACCTGTCCGGGGAGTTGGGTTGGGCCCCTTTCCCTGGGCGGATGTGCGGCTCGGAGGCTCAGGGGATGAGAACTCATCCGAGGCAATATCATCGAGTCCTAACGCTGCATCGGTGATAGAGCCAAATTGGCCACCCTTTCCGTTCACAACCCCCACCTCGTTTGCTGTCTTCGAAGATGCAGCCGCTACTGTTGGCTGGTCCAGCACGGCGAGCAGGTCTTCGTCGGCAATGCCGTCATCAAACTCGTCGCTGTCCATTATCGAAGGAAATATCAGATGAGTGAGAAGTGGTACATTGTAAACCAGAACGACTCAGAAGTATGTCTTCCTACTAGGCGAAATGAACGGCCACGGCCTTGGAACGGCACTCCAACGTACTGTAGATAGATCGCGGTTCACCTTGACTCTTGAACAAGAGCCCCACGCGGTACTACGCGAAACAGATACCAGGTCACGTGTAGGAGCAGCATTGACACCTAGAACTACGCCAATTAGGTTTAGCTTATGCATTGTATCCCTGCTCTGTACGGCGTAATTTTGCAGCCAGTGCCAATAAAGAGGTCTTGAAGAGCATCATCATTCATACTTATTGGCCAAACTTGTAGGGAGAAGTTGATATACTGGACACAGCATGAGCCAGAGACAAAGTAGTTATCGTCGTAGTCCTCCCAGCGGGAATCACGCGCATGACCTCAAATCTACTGCTTACTCGCGCATGGATGACTCAATGTGCCCAATTTGGACTAGCGCGAAAGACAACCCGTGTGCGCCTGCCTGGATTCAAAGTTCAACGTCACTCCACTGCTATTGCCTAAAAACATATTTCTGCCTCCAAACTTTTGCATCCCTATCCTTTCCCCACGTCAAGACCCCTCGGGAACCACCACGCAAGACAAGATCACTGCAGTATATGCAGTAGTCCCCGACTGCTCGCTTCTATTCGTTTCTATAGGCCTCTGTCCTTGACCTATCGACACGCGCCAGTTCGCGATAGACTCCTCGAAAGGCATAACTGCCCGAGGCAATCGTCGCGCGACACAGCCCCAAGCACGCGTGGAGCTCTCTCTATTGTCTACGCCGGTCTTCCTTCTCCTACAACAAAGACGAAGCTCCGAGACTGAGCGTTACCATACACAACAGTCTGTGCGCTCTTCGATCCAGCGCCCGACTCTTTTGCTGCAATACAATGGCGCCGAGAGGCACTCGCGGAAAGACGGCAACGACCGGTCGTGACAACAAGGGTGCGACTACGGGTGCAAAGACTAGCTCGAGATCCGGCATCCAGAAGCGACGCGGCCAGGGTAGAGTCAACGAAGATGGAGATGTAGACATGGATGCCCCGGGCCGGCGCCCGAATCGCTCGGCTGGCGATGGACAAAGGTCAGGGGGTCGTGCAGGATCCAAGTCAGCAACCAGAGGCGGTACTTCTCGCACGGCCCAGACCATATTGAAGCACCTCGGCAGTGGAGACTCTTCGCAGCTTGCCTCGCGTGTCACCAACCCCAGCGCTGCCAAGGCAGCCAGGTCGCGACTTCAAAACTCCATACCACTGGTATTCCTACGGGTCCACGGTCTAAGGGAAAGCAAGGCCGCGAGTAACCCTGACGGGGGCCTCTCTGACCTCCTAGCTTTCCTTGAAAGGAAGGCTACGTCGCTCGCAACAGGAAGAAAACGCCAGGTCACCATCAAAAAGGTAAGTTGAGAAGCGTTGAAACTTGGGAGGAATGCGGGTGTCACTGGCACAGAGCTATCGGTATCGAAAGGGATTGCAACAACATCATTTCCGACACATCGTTTCGCACTCGCCACGGGTTCGCTGGGATGCCTGCCCGTGTAGCGCCGCCTTCTGTCGCCGACAACCAAGCGTCGCAATCGTGTCGCAGCTAACAGTAACAATAGTCACATCGAGTGGGGGATTATGTGTTTGTAGGAGCCAGCAAGGAGGATGCTGAGGAGCTCAAGAAGGTCAACACGTTTCTTTTTGCGGGAAGCAAACTGGAGGTTGTGGAGTCCGAGGACGGAATGGGCCACCAGGGAAAAGCTACGGAATCCAAGGCTACGCAAGAGCTCCGGGCCAAGCTACAGGGGATTCTCAGCCAACGCTACATCGGACCTAACAAGCTCTTGAAGCTCGACGCACTGGCCGGCGATGCCGAGCTGGTGAGCCTGGGCAGCTTCGAGAACCCTGAGCGGGCCCTCAAGACATTCAAGGGTCTCATGGCCATCTGCGACGGCCTCTTCAAAACGTCCAAGGAGAAGCAGGATGCTATTGAGAGCATCAGCCTCGCAAACAACAACATTGACGATGTCACACAAGTCGAGTCTGTCGCGGTGACGTTCCCACAGCTCAAGAACCTCGACATGAGTGGCAACCAAGTATCGTCGATGCAGGCTCTGGAGCGTTGGAAGGGCAAGTTTAGGGATCTCGAGACGATCTACATGGGTGGAAATCCCATCGAGACAGCGGATCCCAACTACCAAGTCACCATGCTCGACTGGTTCCCCAAGCTCCAGAGCATCAACGGCAATGTGCTCCGAACAGCCGAACAAATTGCCGAGCAGGCAGCCGCCGCGTTTCCGAAGCCGATTCCCCAGCAGGGTCCCGATTTCCGCGACGTAAACGGCATCGGAGAGAACTTTCTGCTCGAATTCTTCACAGCCTACGATGGCGACCGGCGAGCGCTTGCGCAGCACCTATACGACGATGGCAGCCAGTTCTCGCTAGCGGTTGACGCGGTCTCGGTCAGAGACCCCAACGGGCCCGCTCCGATGCCGTGGGCTAGCTACATCAAGATCTCACGCAACCTGTCCAAAATCCACACACACAATGCGCGGGTGCAGAGGCTGTTCAAGGGCGCCAACGTTATCGGCGAGCTCTGGAGTGGGCTCCCGCTGACCAGGCACCCGGCCATCAAGGAGAACATGCCCAAGTACATTATGGACTGCCATCCGCTTCCGGGCATCCCCGACCCCAACGGGCAGAGTCCTGCCGGGGTCGACGGGCTCATCATCTCGGTTCATGGCGAGTTTGAGGAATATGACCCCAAGACGGAGGCGCGGGGCCTCCGTAGCTTCTCGCGGACCTTTATCCTAGGCCCTGGGCAACCGGGAAAGTCGCCCATCCGCGTGGTCAGCGACATGCTGTCCCTGCGCGCCTACAGTACACTACCCAACGTCTTTGCCGCCTCTCAGCAACAGCAGCAGCAGCCTCCGGCGCAACCACAACAACAAATACAACAACCACCCCCAGTCGCGGCGGCACCCCCTCCGGCGGCGGACCCGAACCAGCATCAAGCAATGATTGCGGAGCTGTCGAGGCAGACGGGCATGACGGGGCAGTACTCTGAGATGTGCCTGACACAGGTGGAATGGGACTTTGGAAGAGCTCTGATCATTTTCAACGAGAAGAAGGTAAGCATACGCAATCTCTACAGACAGAGCGTCCGTGTACATTGACGCCAACTGGGACTAACACGACACGATCAGGCTCAACTCCCCCCTGAAGCATTTGCGACTGGGGCAGCCCCCAACGGGATATGATGGTCGGATTGATAGCAGCGGAGCATGCTAGACAACAAGGAATACCCTGGACCGAATTCATAGCCCGGTGGAAGAATGGTGGAGGAGCCTGTATTACTCCGTACTAGGGAGGAAATTGGCTCTCAATGCAAGGATTAATTAACCGAGGAAAGATGGCGTGACGCGCCAACGAGCCAAGGGGACACAGAACAGGGACAGAAGCAGGACAGAAGCAGGGTTGGACCCTGCTGTTGACGGCCAAAGCATAATGTTGATTTTTACGGGTATCACGAGTACAGAAGTACGTCTTGTGGCGTTTTGGTATATAGATTGATTGAGAGCGAGGCAATGGGCGAGATGAAAGGGGGGGGCGTGGAGGTGGTGATGTTGGCTGGAGAAGAATCGAGAAGGCCCAGGAAGAGAGCCAAACATTTCAATCAAATGCGCATTATTAGAACAAATCAGAAGGTTAATACTTGGGAGGGAGCCTGCAATATTGGTCGCACTTTAGCCGTAGTATGCTGTTTCTATGTCAGTACTCTGTACGCTGTACTCTGTACTCGTACTCGTCCAGAGCGCGTGTGTGCTGCCGGTGAATCATGTACTCGCCAATGTTCCAGGAGGCCGTCACCGAGCTGGGGAGTCAGGGCGCGACAGCACGCGTCACACAAGCAGCGATGATGGTACTCTGAAAGCCTGAACTTTTGACCGACGATCATCAGTCTGGAAGCTGATATCAGAAGGAGACCCAGCGCATAAAAGGGAGCAATCTTGCTGTCAAATATGTATAACGGATCAGCGCTCTAGAGACTGGAGACGTGTAGATCACCCATCACGCACGTCCCCGACCGACGACCGAGCAAGGTGTGCACGACCACGCCTGTGGACCGTCCTTTTGTCCCGGGGGCCGTACCTGGCATGGGATGAGTTGCAGAACACATGGCAATGAGAGATGTTGATGCAAAGATGAAAAAAGAATCTCGTCTCGTCCCGAGGCGGTAAAGTTGTGAGTATTACACCTTGCTCCTTGCTCCGTGCTCCGCAATACTCACTCGGTGTTGTTACTTATGCGAGGAGGACACACTCAAGTGCCGGCATGTTATACTCTGTGCTCGTAATATTGCGAGTACTCGTACATACAGACTGCTTGTAGGAACGTTTGTGTTTTGTAACATGGAAGTGTGGGCAGGGGGGGCACATGGGATGGTGCAGCGATGTGGAATCGAATCAGTCGGTACTCGTCCTTGGACGTTCTTGTTGGTTGGACATAATCAGATAATGGAACAGTTGCGAAGGTAATGCTCGTGTACCTGTAATACTGGCATTCTGTACTCCGTAGACATCTTTAGATGTATGCAAACACATGTGCATGGTGAGAACCAGTGCAGCAGCATTGTGACGTCGTATGACGGAAAAGGATACGCATGCTCACAATTGAGCTGCCCGAGTTGGTTGGTGGTGAAGAGCCAAGCAACCAAGGACCGACACAGCGAGCACAGCAAGCACAGCGAGAGAAGAGGGGGGAAACGTGGTCGGTCGTGGACCTTTGGTGCCGTGCTAGACTCTAGTTGTAAGTATTACTGGAGTACGGAGCACTCTACCGGGCTACTGAGCTAATGGGTGGATCCGAGTTTCAGGACTGACAGGGACAGACACGAGGTTATTGGCTGCATGGCACATCAAGCGCCCGGGGTCGGGGTGTGGGAGGCCGGAGATGAGAATTGGGTATGACAGTACGACTCCGTACTGAATTTTGTTGTTCTCTTTGCATGGCCATTCATTACTACTCGCAATACGGAGTACAGCTCGAGGGTAAATCGAGATGCCATGGCATGGGTAGAAGAGCTGCATTTGTGCAGATATAGTGATACAACCTTGTACAGAGTATCACGGTAGATGGATTGTATGCATATACAGCGACAAACGTCCACGGCCTAAGCACATACGCGGCTGCACTACAAAGCAGACGCCGACCCCTCATTTTGGCGTCGTGGCTTGCCAGAGTCTCAGGTGATGAGGTTGGACATTGGTCGCGGATGGAAATGCGACCTGTTTAATATTAGTAGTACTACTCGTACTCATACGCTGTGGCTGTAGCAGTATTGCCAAGAAGTTGCAGACAGAGTAATACAGCTCCAAGACTCGTACTTGCAAGTTACGCTGTATTGCTTCGTATGCATACTCCAAAGCCACAAGTTGCACAAGTATTATATAGTAATATATTACTTTCTTGGCTTCGCGGCTTCACGGCTTCACGGCTCCCATGAGCATGGCCCAGCATTACGAGTACCTACCGATACGCCCACTTGCAGTCGTAATGCTCGTACTGCGAGTATCCGTGGTGTTAGAAGTTGGTGCTATTAATACAACTGATACCTCTGCCCTCGTACTACCAGCAGCCGAGGCCCCATAATGCGGAGCAGAACTACGGCTCGCATGGCCGGCCACCAGCCAAAACCGGCAACCGTTTTACTGCATCTTGGCAGTGGGCGCTTCGTAGTCGTGCTTCGTACTCGTAGTGTACTCCGTAGTCTCTCTCGTAGCCTCTCCTGTAAGTATTACAATTGAAGTATTCGTGGTCCACGTCTCTCGTACCCGCCGGTCCCCGTACTCGTAACGGCCTCGTACAACTCGACTCGGTTGCAATATTGCTCCGACCGTGCCTGTGCTCGCACTCGTGCCGCGCGCCGGTCGGGACGAGACACTTGTCTCCATCTGTGCTGATTGGGCAGCCAGCCGACAGGCAACCCCAGCCGTGTGCTTCTTCTTCAAGGTCTTTGCCTGCGAGCTGCACTGCTGCGCTGCACTGTAATTGTCTAAGTACTGCAGCCTGCAGCACTGCCCGCGCGACGAGGTTTGCATCCGCCGACAGGGGTACCAGGTACGACATGGGATGACCCATGCAAACGTGCAACCATCAGTGGACATGGCACTGGCAGAGTTGAAGTTCCATGGTACGTACCTGGACCTGAAGTTGTGCTCCGTCCCCAGCGCTAAACAGTCCACCACTGGCAGCGCAGGCCCACTGCAGATGCCCGTCACACAACTCGTACCGCGCCAGGGGTAATACTTCGTAGATGATGCCAGTTTCCTTGGCGAGTGGTTGTACTCGTAACCAGGGACCAGGGCCCGGGGCCAGGATGGATTGTCCTGGACGGCGGCGTGCATCCTCCGTACGGGTACTCGTACTCGTAGCTGTACAGGCAGTACAGGTTGAGGTTGGTTCAGTGCTTCTCCCCCCTCCCGGTTTGCTGCCTCCTGCCTGCCTCCTGCCTGTCTCTCTCTCGCTCCGGCCCTCGCTCCTGCCTCTTGTCCCACAGCCCCCCCGTTCCTGCCTCCTCCTGCTTCGGGTCCCTGCCTCGCATCCTTGGCCTACTCCGTACTCCATAATATATTACAGCGTATTACTCCGTACATTGAATGACCTGTATTACAGCGCATCCCGGTCCCTATCCCGGTCCCTCGATGGACTGATGTGATGTGCCGTACGCCGTACAGGCAATGATCCCTGGCTCTTCAGGCATTGATTCAACTGTTTCCAGCACTGACTCCCGCCTACGGACCATCATCCTCCTCCTGATCTGCCCCCAGCCTGCGCCCCGGCCCGCTGGTACACACGCCTCCTCCTCCCGCCTCTCCTCTTCCTCTCTCACTCTCTCTCACTCACCCTCTTCCTTTCCCGTGCCCTCTTCCTTTCTTTCCTCTCCCCGTCTGCGTCTGTAGCACGCATACACCCCTTCCAGGTCTTCGTCCCTGTTGGATTTCCTTCTTTTTCTTCTTCTCTCGTTTTCCTTTGCGTCCATCTGACCTCGTGGCGCCCCGTCTGGCACGAAAAAGGCGACGAAATTACATATTGTCTATCCAGGTCTCACTCATCCACCCACCCGGACCGGCACTTTACATTCCTTTACGCCTTTTTTCTGTCTTCCGGTTTGTTGCTTCCTCCCCCAGTGCCGGTATCAAAGACCAGGAAACAATACTGCCTTTGCCGCGGACGTTGGACCTAACCGATGCCAGTTTGGATCCCATTGTCATTGTCCACTCCGCGTCACGACTAGCGTCCCCGCGCACCCGCCAACGACGATACTTGGATTCATACCCGTTTGCTGCTGCTGGGACACGCGCATTACACGCGAGAACGATATTAGACGACTCTTTGCGGGCACCGAAGTTTTGCTTTTGAACCAGGAAAGAGAAAAAGAGTGTGGGAAAAAGAATATTCGTCGCGACCCGGTTTATATACGCTACCTTCGTCCTACCGCATTCAGCAACACGAAATCACCGTTATGCGATTGTGAGCTCGACAACATATAAGCTCCTACCTCGACATTTTGCCACTGGGGGCAAGTTTTCCCCCCACAGTCTTGGGATACGGCACCCAACATGACTC
This sequence comes from Geosmithia putterillii, assembly GCA_900188575.1. Taxonomy (NCBI): domain Eukaryota; kingdom Fungi; phylum Ascomycota; class Sordariomycetes; order Hypocreales; family Bionectriaceae; genus Geosmithia; species Geosmithia putterillii. The sequence continues at coordinate 2,058,433 of FYEU01000313.1, read as the reverse complement.
AACCAAAGCCACCGACGTCGCTCGACAACTCGTGCGCCGCCATCCGCGATGGCACCCTCTACGTCTACACCCCCAAGGGGTTCCAGTCAATCAGCTTGACGGAGGGCGCAAAATGGAAGAAGCTCAGCATGGGCGAGTCGGTCACGGGGGCTGCCTGTGTTGGAACCACGCCGACCGACTCGGATGCTGCAGGCTTCTGGGTAGTTGGAGGATCTGGTGGTACGACGGGTCTGCAAAAGTACACATATTCCACCGCCAAGTGGGAGACATTGACGCCCCAGGGCAAGATGACGGAGAACCGCCAGTTTCACGGCGTCTCGTACCTTCAGTCTGACGATTTGATCCTCATGTTTGCCGGCACCACTGACGGCTCCGAGGTGGCCACCGCCGAAACATTCACCATACACACCACGGAGCCTTACCAGGTCGGCAGCTACCCGTCGTCGGCCCCCAACACGATCCGGCCCATAATGCTCCGCATGAGTGACAGTGAGACGCTCATGGTCGGCGGCGGATCCTCTAACACGGCTGTATACGGCTTCAACACGGCCAGCGGCTGGACCAGCACGGGCGCAACGCTGGCGGAAGCCATTGGAAAGGACACAACCCAAGTTCAGGGTGCTCTGGTCAAGGGAAAGGACTCGTCCGAGAATCTCTATCTCTTCGACATGTCCCAGTCGCCCAACTCGGTGACGCGCTACGTCGTCCAAGATTCATCGGGCCAGCCCGTCACGGCATCGCCCGCCCTGACCAAGCGCCAGTCCACCGAGGACAACTGGCCCTCGTACAACTCTACTCTGGCCTCGACCGAGACGCGTAAGAACTACGGTATCGCCCAGGACTCAGACGGCACCGTCGTCTTTACCGGCGGCAACAGCAATGAGCCCCTCAGCATGTTTGACGCCTTTGACAACGGCTGGCTCGACACGGACAGCGTCTTTGCCACCTCTGGCTCGGCCTCGATCCAGGACGTTGACTCGTCCTCCTCCTCCTCAACCAAGTCTTCCACTGCCTCCAAGACTCAGACTTCCGAGACCGCCTCGTCAACTGCCGAATCGACGTCGGTATCATCGGCGGCCGCCACGACTACCGATGCCGGTACCGCCACTGCCGGGGCCTCATCGGACAACAGCTCCGACAGCATTTCGCACAAGCTTCCGTCCAACACGATCCTCGGCATCACACTAGGCTCGATATTCGGCCTGCTGCTTGTTCTCATTCTCGTCCTTCTGGCCCTCCGTCGCCGAAGGACCAAGAACGCGCGGGCCGCCGCCGCTGCCGCTGCCGTCTCCGGCGGGTCCCGAGCGAACAAGAAGGACATGGGCAGCGAGAAGGATCTCGCAGCCTTTGTCGACTCTCCTCCCATGGCCACCCGCGGTCACCGGCCGACAAACTCGACCGAGTCGTACTCGTCCATGGCCATCCTCATGGGCCGTGCGAACCAACAGCAGAAGAGCCCGTATGCCAAGGGCGGCAACGACGTCTACGGCAACCAGCCTAGCTCGCGATACAAGGACCTTAAGAGCACCATCAGCAAGCCGATTCCCCAGCAGGATGACACGCTCCCGCTCCGTGACTACGAGAAGGATTACGAGAAGGGTGGATACATGGAGCCCAATGTGACGACGGCAGCATCTCGGCCGCGCGACGGCCCGCCTCCGGGCGACGACGGCATGAGACGCAGCTCTGGCTGGAACAAGTACTGGTCGGGCGGCAGCTCGCTTCAGATACTGGGCTTCGGCGCGAAGCGGGCGACGGTCGCAACAGACACAGACCGCAGCTCACGATACTCGCAAGCCGTGGACAACAGCGGCAACAGCAGCACCAACAAGAGCAACCCGTCGCGTGTGACGCAGGATTCGGCAACGGTGCCGCCGCTCAACTTTGAGGGCCGCACGGCCATGAGCCGCGTGAACTCGGGCAGCCCCGTGGTGACGGGCCGTCCCCAGGAGCTGCCGTTTGGCGAGGGTGTTGCTGGCAAGATTGAGCGGTCCAACTCGGCAGCATCTCTGGGTGCGTACTCGAGCGGCGTCCCCGAGAGCGTGACAGACGTGTGGGTGCCTCCCGGCGAGCAGGCTAAGCAGCAGCAGACGTGGGGCGCCGAGCGCGCACCCAGCAGTGTGTACGAGTACAACTCAGGCGCGGCCTCTGGGTACGGCGCGTCGGCACTCAACCCCGGCGGCGGCAGGCGGGCAGCTCCCAGCGGGGTGAGCACGCAGCCGCAGCTAGCGACGGCGAGCAAGTCGAGCGACATGAGCTGGCTCAACCTGGGCGACCAGTCCCAGAGGAGGTGACGGCGTTGATATGTCCCTCCTTGTCCCTGTCCCGCCTTTGTTTTTCGTCCCTTCTGCGTCTGCCCTTGGATACCCCGATACCCGATACCCTTGCTGCAAACAAGACAAATGAGCACGGCATCAGCGAGCCTTTCCTTTCGCTGCAGGAGTCTTCTTCTCGAGTCTATACATGTTCGATTCCCCTCTGAGAGGGGAGGACTCTGGAAAGAGCAACAGTTATATCAACATCTCGTTTCTCGACCCTTTCGTTTCTTTTCATCTTTCTTTTTCATCTCACTTTTCTTTACTCACCCCCCTGTCATGCATTAGAGCGAGAGAGAATTATTTTTTTGTCTCAAAATCTTGTCTTGCTTTCTTTCTTCTTCTTCTAGTCTCTCCTTTTGGCTTGCATGTCTGTCAGCATGTATCTTTCTTGTCTCGATATCTCTCGTTCGTTTTATAGTGTCAATATGGCATGTTGGGTGGTGGTGGTTGGTGGTGGTTCTGGTAATTCTGCATGGCACAGTAATTTGGTGGTGGTTCTGAGGTGTTGGGGTAATTTCTTGAGGAAAATATACCATTTACTATATATGTTTCTCGCTCTGTGCTTGTAGTGATTGATGCTGTATGAAATGTTTCTTTGCTGTGTGCTGTGGTTTAACTTTGGTGTTTAACTTGTAAGTTGCATGACAACATGGGATAGGGTGATATTACAGGTATCAGTACTTTAAACATGGTACTACAGATATCCCAGAAAGAAACTTTGATAAAAAAAAAAATCATGTATAGACAATCAATATTCTTAGCTCTTGCATTCCATCCATGTCATTACGAGCGATGCCCAGGTATTTACAGATGGTGTTGCTATTTCGCAAGCAGTCGCAGGGTAGGCAATTTGGCAGCGATGCCTAGTTGGACATGCAAGTTGCTGCAGCATGCACCGGAGGTCATCCGACAGTGGGTGGCACATGGAGGATGGGAGCTGACGTTTACAGGTACGTGACCAGGGCGATCAATACTACGACATACTCCGTATTGCCGGCATTGCCAGTCTTGGCTGTTGGTGGTGTCTGTATATGTTATTACCATTGCAACTTAACCTGGTAGTATGAATACAACTAGTAGCTGGGCAATACTACTACCTAGTACTACTAAGAGTATCCGTACAACTACCCGTAGCCGCACCCGGAATGAGCGAGCGACCCTTGCAAGTCCGTGGCATGCGTGCAGAGAAGCGGCAATTCCATGACTAACACGAACGGGGGGGATTCATGCTTTGTGCATACGAGTACGAGACCGAGACGCCGTGGGAACTTGGCAACGGATCGTGTCCGAGTTGCCGGACGGAAGACGTGCCTAGTTAAGGAGCGGGCCGGGCACCGAGCTTGGGCCAAGGCTGGTCCTTCTGATTATGTCTCTATTGTGCCCAGGTATGGCGGCCCAGGAACAAGAACAAGAACAAGGACGAGAAAGAAAAATAGGAAGAAGGGGAAAAAAAAAAGACAGCCAACCAACTGCATTGGCTGGCAGTCGAGCACAAGCCACCAGGTCATGGAACATCCTCCACTGACAACCTTCCTTTAGGGGTCTAGCACTCACCCCAGAGGACTGTTGTCCATGGATACTACTAGTAGTAGTATTAGGTAGTCTACTTTGTGTGAATCTACTTTGTGAAGAAAAAGGGTCCTAGAAAAAGAGGCAAACAGGGACAGACAGAAAAGAGAGCAACTCGTACGACATGGCTTGAATTACCAATCGGGGTGAATGTCGATGGCCCGAGGCGAGTCATGATGGTTGATGGGTCGTGAGCGGCGGGCCTGTCTGGCAGACGGGACAGCGGACAGGGGGGGGGAGAGAGAAGACTGGGTCCGGTAATATTACTCGTAGAGGCTCTGGCAGTAGTCCATGGAAAGCCTGTGATGGGCCGATGGTGATCTGCTGTACGGAGGAGGATGGCCGACGACCAACAGTTTGGTTTACAGGTACTTGTACTCGTACGGAGAAGAGGGCCCACCATCTGCAGCGGGATGCCCCGTGCTTTATTGCATGCTCATAATACTGCGTACGAGTATGCGTACGAGGGAGTATGCGTAGCGGCCGGGCGTAGAGGGACTGGATATAGGTAGATGGGTTTCTGTCTCCTGTCTCTTGTCATCTGATGAGAATGGGCTGCCTGGACTGCTCTGCACTCGGGACTATCCATTGGAGGCCTGTGCCCCGCCGCAGTAGAAGCACCGAGTATTCGTATATTTGGTACTCGGTACAGCTAGCAGTACTACTAGGGAGAACTCTGTAGTAATCGCTCTAGTACGGATACTTGGTATCGCTATATTAATACGCCCAAGACCAGGTACTCTTGCTAGGTATTACGACTATTGCTAGTTTCGTACTCCGTACCCGTAGTCTGGTCATGGTAGCCGCGCATATTCGGGCAGTTTGTCAGGACGGGCAAATGCGCAGTTGTGGTGCTTTGCGCCTAGTGCATGACTGGCGCTAGACTTTGACTGGTTTAGGCTGGAGTTGGTTCCTTCAGTACCTAACTTGGGTGGGATAATAGATCATTTGACATTGTCATTGATAGAGCAGCCTATGGATCGGATCCATCCTGGTGTTTGGTAGCAGTATCATGCTGTATTGCAGCGTATTAATAGTGTTTAGTCATTGTTCAGGCCTTCCATTTCACTCGTTGGCTGTTCGTTCGCTAATAGCTGTTCGTCCATATCAAGTTAAGACCAAGAACTGAAATGGTGGCTGGCCAATAATGAGCCGCCATTCGCTCCCCTCTCTGCCTATGCTGCGGCGGACTCTCCTCTTTCTCTCACACTCTTCATTCTTCTCACTCTTCTCACTCTTCTCACTCTAGACTCAGACGAGTGCACTCGTACTCGTACAGGTGAAGAGTAATACTCCGTACCTACGAGTGTTATTGCTTCCTACTAAAATCAGAAAGCCAGTCTCCACCGAGGCTCTCACTGCCCTGCCTCACTGCCCTGCCTCTTGCTTCTCCACCAGGTCGTCTCACGGGCCACGGCCCATGGGTCGGTCATCCATCCATAGATCCATCCATCCGCCGCTCCTGGACTGGTTGACTGGTTGACTGGGCGCGACTGGGTGTGACCCTGGATGCACCGCACTGCACCGCACTGCATTGCATGGATCTTGTCAAGATTCCTTCTGTGCAGACAGACTCTTGCTTCAAGCTTCAAACAGTTTCGAATCCGTGCATTGCGACACACACAAGCTCACCCACACAGACACACAGACACACATTCACCTCACCCTGTTGAGACTGCTCTCAGCCTCTCTTCTCCCCTCTCCTCTCCGCACCCACCTCCACCAACAAGTGAACCGTAATACTACATACACATACTCCATACATCATCCAAGTAGTAATAAGATACTCGTACTCATGTACCCCGACGCTAGACTCTCTCAAGAGTCAACCATCAGACTACACTCTACCACCGAATCCACCCCCCCGCTCCCCCGTCGGTCGGACAAATCGTCGCCTTCATTTTAGTCTCTGCCAGTGGCCACTGCTTCCCACGTCGGTGTACGCTGTACGCTGTAATACTTCGTACTGGCCTTTTCGCAACTCTCTCTAGCCGACTCGCCGACGCTCGCTTCCATCCTAGCGACTTTTGTCCCCAGCGACCCCCCAGCGACCGACCCAGTTGACCGCACCAGTCCCTCTCTGTCTCTCGTCTCTGTCGCTCCTCTCTGTCGCTCGTCTGTCCCGCCTTCCCCCGGTCCCCACCAACCACTCACGGGCCACGTCCCTCTCTCACCCTAACTTTGGCTTTACTTACCTGCCTGTGGACGGACTTTACCTTTGGTCCCCCCCCCCCAAAGGGACCCCCCCAACAACGGATATTAGAAACTCTCTCGAGTCTTGTCGAACCGAACCGGCCCGCACGCACCACGTTTTCTTACTACTCGTGCCTTTTTTTTTCTTCCTCGTCTCGTTACCGGTCAGAAGAAACGGAAACGACGCACACGACAGGTTTCTTTTCCCAATCGCGCCACCGACAGCCCTACCATCTACTTGACGGTCGTCTTGCTCTCTCGCGGCCGAGGCCGCCTTCCTCCTCCCCCACCTCTTCCTTTGTCGCTCGCTTGAGACGTCCCTTGACAAACGCCCCTCCCGGCTGTCAAGGGCAGGCCCAGATCCTCTCAAGGGGAGAAGAGATATATCGAAAGAGAGGGATCGAACATAAAAAAAAAAAAGAGGCCAAACCCCAGGACACATCTCAAGATGATGAGCTCAAGTGGCTGGGATGGCCAGGACCATCACATGGGCGGTGCTGCCGACGACGACTTTGGCCAGTTCCTCGACATGTCGGGGATGGGTGACGGCATGCAGTTCGACTTCAACACATTCAACGATGGCCCCGACAACCAGACCATTATGCCGCCGTCCCAGGATCACACCATGATGCACAGCCATGCTCACGGCCACGGCCACGCCCACTCGCAGTCGACGGGCTCCATGCCCACCGCCGCCGCTACCACGTCGGCCTCGATGCCTTCGTCAATGACAACCACGACCGCACCCCCCAGCCAGATGACGACGCCCGTCTCTGCCCCCAACACCGACGCTATCTCTACCATCGACGCCCAGATCCAGTACCTGCAGCAGCAAAAGTTGCACCAGCAGCAACGCCAGCTCCAGGACCAACGCAACGCCTTCTTCTCCCATGGCCATCACCACTCGGTGCCTCCGACCCCCCAGAGCCTCGAGATGGCCCCCGGCAGCGGCCACTTCTATAGCCACCCGGATCACCTGCCGCCCTCGGGGCACGACTCCTACGCCGACCCGGGCAGCGGCGGCTTCGGCCACCACCACCACCAGAGCAGCCACCACCACCAGCGTCGTCGCCACCAGCAGCAGAACGACATGGCTTTCACCCCGCTCGTCTCGCCCGCCGTCACGCCCCTCGACCCCCACTTCAACATCGACGGCGCCTTCTCCATGCCGGGCGGCTACTTTAGCCCGCTGACCTCGCCTGCTCTGCACGCCCAGAACGACTCGAGCTCCGTCTACGACCACAGCACTCATTCCAACAACTCCCCGATCGCCATGGACCTCGAGGCGCCGCCGCCGCCTCCCGCCAACCCTCAATCTGGCTCGGCCAACGTCGCCCCCGTGGCCGCCACTCTCGAGCTCTCCAAAAAGGCCCGCAAGAACAACGCTGCCGCCAAGTCGCGGTCCAACAGCAAGGGTGTCCGCAGCTCGCCCATCACCAAGCCCCAGCGCAAGAAGCCCGGCCCCAGCCCGGCCATTGTGTCTCACGTCCTCAGCGAGGTCGACGAGTCGATACGCACCCCCTCGGTCGACACCATGCTGCCCCTGCCCGCCGCCGCCGCCACCGCCCTTTCGACCGACGGCTCCGACGAGAACGCCTCGGTGTCGCCCGAGAACCTGACTGACATGCCGCCGCCGCCAGTGCCCTCGTGGAAGACGAGCAACACGAGTAACCCGAGGGAGACGGGTAGCGCGCACAATTCGCCGTATATGCAGGCCCAGCCCCAGGCCCAAGCCCAGGGCGTCACCAGCAACGCACCTGCCACGCCCGCCTCCATCATGCGCTTGCCCGCATCGAACAAGTCGTCCAAGAAGATGTCCCCGGGGGGTCAGCATGAACAGACCGCCACAGACAAGATTGAGTCGCTGGAGCTGCCCGAGTCGGTTTCGAGGACGCCTACCGGCGGTGCCACACCGAGAGAGTCGCCGCGCATCCTACCCGCCATATCATCCAAGCACCAGCCCCCGCCGTCTCCGGCAGCATCGACCACGCCCCGCGCTGCATCAGCCAGCCAGAGCCCCATGCTGGGGCCCGGCGGGCGCAGAACACCCCATCTCGCCCCCCAGGGCGGGAGGAAGCGCTCAACAGGCGGTCCCGGGTCTGCGCATGCCTCGCCGGCACTCCTCCCGCGCATATCACCGAGCATCAAACCTCTCCTGCCCGGTGGGCCGACATCGTCGTCATCAGGAGGGGGCAGCGACTCATCCAAGATGATGTTGCCCGATGCGAGTCAGCTCCTCATGTCCAAGAGCAATTACCAAAACATCCTGGAGGGTAACCTGCTTCCGGGTGTGACGTACCCGTCGGAACTGTCGAGTAATCTGACCAGCAAGAGGACATCGCACAAGATTGCCGAGCAGGGCAGGCGCAACAGGATCAACTCGGCCCTGCAGATCATGGCGGGTCTACTACCAGATGAGGAGAAGGATAACCCTACAAGCCCGGATGGCGAGGGCGGCAAGGATGGCGAGAAGAAAGATGAGAAGAGGGACAAGGAAAAGGAAGAAGCGAAGAGGGTGAAAGAAGAGGCTAGGAGAGAAAAGGAAAAGGAAAAGGTGGCCAACTCGACTACTAGCAAGGCTAGTGTGGTTGAAAAGGCCATTGTGCACATGCAGCATCTCACGAGCGAGAATGCTACGCTCAAGAGGGAGATTGAGATGCTCAAGGAGCAGCTGGACAAGGCCAAGTTGCCGGGTTGAGCTCTTTGTCCCTTAATTCCTTCTCTCACGTTCTTCCCTCCCTCCCACCGCCATACCCATCACCATTATCATCATCATCATCATCTTCTTCTTCTTTTTCTTTCTCTTCTTCGTACAGTAGTTCCTTTCTCTGTTTCACTTTTCTGGATGCGCTTGGGCTCTTTCTTTGATGGGTTCTTTTCGGATGGATGTTTCTGATGGATTTTTTTGTATACGTATACCTTGGATGAGTGATGGAAATGAAAGACGGCTAGAAGATACCATGGGATTGCAGGGTATTAATATCATATGGGGTCATGGATTTTGGTTCCAACGGGAGTTAAGGAGTCTAAATGTCGGATGTGTAAAAGTTGTGCATATACAATATACTGTTATTTCCATTGCCGTTTGAAAAATGATGTGTCGCGTGTTATCTACATTGTCTCGTTTGGAGTTTGAAGTGCTGGAACCAGTACAGCTAGTCATATGTTGTTACACTGTCACCCATGCCCGTTATAATCACTGCGTGTGTCTTGTGTTTGTCAACTCGTGGTATTACTCGTCTGCGTCTGCTCCAAGACATCAACATCCAGCGCAGCCATGACGTCAACTACGAGCCTCAGACTCTCCATATACGAGTTGACTGCGACGCGAAGCATGCGGTTTGTTGTGGCGCGGTAGTCTGCACGTAGGGCAAATGTGCCCTCGCTCTCGCTCTCCCCCTCACTCTTGGAAGCAGATCTGGACTCGGGCTGGACTGAAAGAGCCCTGTGCACAAGAGGAGACAGCTCCGGATCTACCTGAATAGCCTTGAGGGCCGAAGTGGCCAGGCGGTTGGTTGGAAAAGGCGTATCGATGGTTCTGGTGTAGGGTCAGCAACCATAAACGGTGGAGTGAGAGAAGGATTTGGAGATGCATGTGGACTATGGAGGGGGGCAAGAGAGGAGACAAAGGACCTACATTGAGCAAGGGAATTGAGACTCGAGTGATGAGGACGCCATTGTTGACAGATATACAGGGCAGGACGTGTTTCGCCTCTTGCGCGGCTGTGGAATGTTGAACTGGAGTGAGGTTGATGGTGATGGTGGGGGAGGGGCAGAGGAAATTTGTCGGGCCGTGCAAGGCACGATTGTATTACAGCGTATTACTCGCAATACTCCGTACAGCACTCCGCGAGCGCAGCGAGGATAGCCCCCGGTAGGGGACGCCGGAGGCAAAATACAGAGGGGACTGGACCCTGAAGGTTGGACACTACGGAGTACTCGTATGTGGCTGATGAGTTGATGAGTCGATAGAAGTGGCTGGTGGGATGGCATACGCCACATATTGGGAGACCGTGGGCATGGGCCGTGGCAAGTGAAACGAATGCGTCGGGGGTTGCCATGACGACGGGTGGATCATGAATTGTTATTGCAGCACGAGTACAAGGGCGGAGGACAATAACATTACGCTATTACGAGCAGACCTGCAGAGGAGCACGGCCAGGATTACAGGGGACCATTGGCAGGAAAGCAATGCGTCAAGCAGCAGCCCAGCGTGCCTTGACCTGGGTCTTGGAATAATAATACCCACCCCTGTCTGCAGCATCTGTTTCCGGGGCATCTGGGCGCTGGAACGACAGCACAGGCACGTATATTACACTGAGGCGTGAGGTGTTGACTGTTGACTGTTGACCCCGGGCAGGCAGGGCCCAGGCATACATACATACAGAGTACTACTAGCACTCCGTACAGGCAGGTACGGGGTACGGCACGGAGTACTACGGTACATCATACAAAACATACCCACGCCCACTTCCCAAAACCATCACAACAATAACAACTGCCCGACTCTCCTCATCCTCCATCCTCCATCTCACATCATTCTTCTTCTTCTTCTTCCCTTCTTCCCTTGTGTCTGTGTGCCTGTGTGTCCGAGTCCATGACAGCATCTGCTTAACAACAAACAACCTACTTGGCTTCCCTTTCTGTTTCCTATTTATTTCTCCCCTTTGATACCGACGGCGGCTTCAACACGTAAGTCAGCAAGCAAGCAACACGAAGCTCGAGTCGACAACAACAGCCCGTCACGCCACACATGACAACGACAGCTTGAACGCAAACCTGTCCATCTCTCCAAAACAACGTCAACACCCGTTGGCTTGTTTCTCCACCGCCACAACACGAGACGTCGCCGCTCTCCTCGTCATCCCCGACGTCCTCCTCGTCTTCCTCTTGTCACACGACCATGAACAAGGCAATGGCTCGTTCGTCCAGACACACTGGCCCCGTAGGCCAGGTCGTCGAGTACATCCCAGGTCAGTTTTCTCCATCATCGCAGTCGACCGCTGCGACCGGTAAAAACAAACACCCACAAAAATCCCTGCTGACTTGTTTACCTTCCTAGACCGCCTCTACCTGGCATCGTACATTCAGCAGCCCGCCGATGAGGCTCCTCTGCCCTTCCCCGAGCCTCCTGCATCCCCGCGCAAGCGTGCTGCCGCCGCCGCTGCCCAGCAGTCCCGTTCCAAGATCCCCTGCTACTTCTCCGTCGACGACACCCTCCTGTACAATGCCTTCCACCACGACTTTGGGCCCCTGCACATTGGCCACCTCTACCGCTTTGCCATCCAGTTTCACGATATTCTCGGTGCCAAGGAGAACAAGGACCGTCCTATTGTCTTCTGGAGCTACGCCGACCCGAGGAGTGAGTTCAATATGATCGAGAGGAGGAAGAGAAGAGAGAGAGACGAACAAGCCTTGATCGGACAGAAGGGAATGAAGGAGAACGTCAACTGACACACACCTACTTAGGCCGCGCCAACGCTGCTTGCATGCTCGCTTGCTACATGGTCCTAATCCAGAACTGGCCCCCTCACCTTGCCCTCGCCCCTGTCGCCCAGGTCGACCCTCCGCTGATGCCCTTCCGCGACGCCGGTTACAGCCAGGCCGACTACGGTATCACGGTCCAGGATGTCGTCTACGGCGTGTGGAAGGCCAAGGAGGAAAAGTGCTGCGATCTTGATAACTTCGACCTCGACATGTACGAGAGATTCGAGCGCGTCGAGCACGGTGATTTCAACTGGATAACCCCCCACTTCCTGGCCTTTGCCTCTCCCCAGCATGCCCCCGTCGCCAAGATAACCGAGGAGTCGGACCCCGAGGGCTTCGACGCTCTGCCGCGTACCCTCGACGCCGTCGCCGCCCACGAGACGCTACCCCAGCCGTTCAAGAACGTTCTGTCCCACTTCTCGGAGCGCAACATTGGCCTCGTCGTGCGCCTCAACTCTCAACTCTACTCGCCCTCGTACTTTGAGGCCCTGGGCATCCAGCACCTCGACATGATCTTTGACGACGGAACCTGCCCCGCCCTGCCCACTGTCCGCAAGTTCATCCGCCTGGCCCACGAGGTCATCACAGTCCGCAAGCAGGGCATCGCCGTCCACTGCAAGGCCGGCCTCGGCCGCACTGGCTGCCTCATTGGTGCCTACCTCATCTACCGCCACGGCTTCACTGCGAACGAGGTCATCTCCTTCATGCGCTTCATGCGCCCCGGCATGGTTGTCGGCCCCCAGCAGCACTGGCTGCACCTCAACCAGGGCACCTTCCGCGAGTGGTGGGTAGAGGAGCGTATCGAGCGCCGCCTCCGCAAGGAGATGGCCGCCGCTGCCTCATCTCACTCTCACGCCGTGCCCAGCACCCCCGTGCGCGCCATGCAGCGCTCGTCGATCCGCAGCCACCAGCAGGCCTCGACGCCCCCCAACCGCTCCGGCTCCAACCGCACCCCGCTTAGCGAGGTGGACCAGGACCGCGGTAACGTTGCGGCCTCGGCCCATGACGACTACCTGCCCGCCCCGACACCGGGACAGCCCCGCAAAGGATCCTCGCGCGGCACCACAGACCGCCACCACCCCTACCAGCGCGGCGGGTCGGTGCACGCCACCGTCGAGGAGGAGGCGGTCCTCGAGGATCGCGAGACAGAGGCCGAGATCACCATGTCACACCACAAGCGCCGCTCTAACGAGGGTGACACGGATGAGGAGATCCATCTGCGCATGCGCCGGCGGGACGCCCAGTCCGCCTCGCCCGCAAGGACGTCGGACAGCGCCGCCAAGGTACGCTCCATCAGCCAGACGACATCGACCGTCTATGTCATCGACAACGACGCTTCGCACGACGCCGAGAACATTGGCCAGTCGGCTGGAGGTCGCACCAAGATTGTCGACCGCGTGGCCAGCACCCCGTCGGTCATGACCAAGGTCCGGGGTAACAGCAAGCGTGGCGCCGCCGCCGGCGAGTCACCTCTCCGTACAAAGGACTCGGGCGTGCGCAAGACGAGTGGCCGCGTGGGGAGCAACCATCACGCTATGTCGGCTACCGCGTCGTCGGCCGCGCGCAAGGTGTCGTCTTCGTCGTAGGGAGACGGGGCGACGACCAGAGTGCAGACCAGAGCTAGGTCGCGCAGTGCGAGGAGCAGGACGGAGAGTTGAGCGTGCGTGCGTGCTTGCCAGTGCTTTTGCCACAGCAAATGTCATGACTCGAGGACTAATGATGTCTGGACGGGTGTTTTTGTGCTTTCTATTGCTTGTTTCTTTCTTCTTTGTTCTTTTTCCCGAGGTTGTTTCTTGTCCATTTTGCATACCATGGCGTTATAGGGGGGAACACTATACTATTTTCTTGTGTGTTGTCATGAATATTGAATAAAAGCAAGTACTATAATGACTGTAACTGCTCAACTCTTAATAGTATATATTCGGACGGCGAGCGAAGCGAGGTCAGACCCCGACAGGACCGTCGGAGCCAAAACTCCACAGTGGTTGACCTATGCATGGCCATATAACGACTTGTGTGTGAATGAGAGGCTACGCGTAGCTTGTCTCTTGAACTGGGCTAAGTGTATATACATGTACATCTACATGTATGAACATAGGAGGAAGGAGCGGCCGAAGCGGAAAGAGTTTCCGGCAGGACCACCAGAGGCACACAATGCAAGAGTGTATGGAAGGGTACGCATGGCTCATAAACGGATACTCTCGAGCTTTGCAACGACATTCTCCATAAGCTTTGCAGCGTCCTTGCTTGTGAGTCCGTCGTCAACATCGAGACACATGTCAACCACATCACGGTAGCGCCTGCCGACCTTGCTGGCGAGCCCGGGAACAAGAACGGGAAGAACGACGCGGCGACGCCAGCGGTCGGGCGAGTAGTGTGGCTTGTGGTAATGGGCAAGGGGTTTCCAGAGGCCAATCTCGAGAAGGAGCAGGCCGAGGCTGTAGATGTCGTAGGCCTTCGAGTAGGGCAGCCCACGGAGGGAGTCCGGGTGGCGATGCAGGTTGTGGATGGAGGGGTTGCGCGGCACGACGGAGAGGGCGGTATCGAGATCTGGGCGGGAGGCATCGAACCCCGTCAGGTAGGGTCTCGATATGTCCGGGACGAGGGCGGCCGAGGCGGTGGCACCATGGGCGGCGGACGCGAAGGCCGAGGGGAAAAAGACGACGTTTGAGCTGCAGAGCGATTTGTGCAGCCAGTCGAGGCTGTGGAGGGACCAGGTGGCCACGGCGAGGGTCAAGGCCAGGCGGACGCGATCGTCGAGGTCAGGCGTGCGCAGGTCGGCCCCGTCGATCAGCTCGTGCAACGAGGAGTGTGACGCCGCGGGCGCGCGGTACACCAGCCCGTAGCGTGACTGTGCCGCGTCGTCCGTGTACCCCAGGCAGTCGATGCTGTGTAGGTCCGGGTGTCGCAGCGAGGCGGAGTGCATCATGCGCGCTAGGTCGTCCAGACGTCGGAGGTGAGCGAGGCGCTCGTCCAGCGCCTCGCGGTCGTACTCTATCCACTCGATCACCACGTCACCTACCGTGCGGTGGTGGGCGTGGCATCGGGTGACGCTCGTGGGGGGCGTTGTGGCAGCAGTGGTGGGTGCTGCTGACGAGATGTCTTCGCATGAAGATGTCGGTGCGCCTGTCGCCCCCTTTTTACCACGTCGTGTTGGCAAAGTGACGGTGGAAGGTGAGGAGGATACCGACGGAGAGGGAGTAGTCACGGTGAGATCATCCCTCGACACGCGCAGGGCATGCGTCGGCCGGAACTCGGCCTGCGGTGCTGTGTCGAGGTTGATGCGCAGCTTCTTGAGGTTAGCCGAGTTGGTCAGCTGCGGATAGATACCCGTCGAGGCCTTTTCCAGGAGCGACAGCTCGCTGACGTTGCGCTGCGCCGATTCGAGAAGCTGATGGGTCCACGCGCGCTGGTAGGACGGGACCTGGTATGGGGGGAAGAGCCGTTCCAGCCCGTCGTTGAAGTCTACACCCGTCAGGTCAGTGCCCTTCATTGGTATCTCCTATACAGCCCGGATCGCGAACATACCCTTCAGATCTGTGAGCAGACTGCCAAACTTGTCCTTGTCCGATATGACCCATTTGGTTTTGAGCCCAAACTCCTTTTTCCAGCTCCGTTCACCCTTTCCAGCACCATCCCCCTTCCCATTCGTCATGGCCTTGCCATCACCCTTGACCATCTTCCCCGCGGCACCCCCGGCCTCGTCGAGCCCATACCTCTCCTTGAGCTTTGCAAAGTCCGTTACCGTCCCGTGGAGTTGCTCGAGGATCTGCGTTGCCAGCGCCCTGAGTTGCGGGTTGCCGCCGTCCACGGTTGTCGCCGTCCCCTCGAGGTGCGCCTCGAACCGGCCCTCAGCGACACCCCACTCGCGGCCCCAGACGACGAGACGCATCTCTTCAATGCGAACCTTGCATATCAGGCGCTGGCTGTCAGCGTCGAGGTTGCGCGCCGCGCTAAAGTATGAGTAGGCCTTGACGCATCCGTCAAAGAGCTGGCCTAGGAAGCCGACCACACCAATGGTTGTTCCTACAATCTCGGCCATGGCCCCGGCTCTGTTCTCTTCCCCCTCTCTTACTTTTCTCTAGGCCTCCCCTCCTTTCTTGTCCGCTCTCCTTTTCTTGAGCCTTTCCCTCTTGTCTTCCGATGCTCTCGATTTCCCTCTTCTGCGACCTTTTGTCCTCTCCTCTATTCTCGTGTGATGGCAGTGGAGTGGACTCGGCGGTTATACCCCGCTATGCGTCTTATGCCTCCAACAGAACAGCCAGAGCAGCCGCAGAAGCACGCATGCAATAGTTTTTGAAATGAAGGAGTAGATGGAGAGGAAAGACGGACTGCGGAAGGCGAAGACAAGAATGCGAAACAGGGATTCAACACTCGACGTCAATAATGGACCCCCCTCCTCTTCCTCTCTCTAACTGGCGATCCGGTACCCCTGCACGTCCGTGTGGGTCGCGCCACCAAGTGTGCAGATGCAGTAAGCAGCATCAGCCTTGCCGGCAGCTACAGTTCGGTTCGCCTTTCGCTTCTTGCTTCGTCTGTCGAAAGGAGCGGTCGCCATTGAGTCGAGGTTCGTCCTGGACAGAGGGCATATGATGAGGGAAATCCACAGGGGAACTGGACCATGTTGCGATATGTTCACTAGTAATTCATGCCATGTATCATCAATTTTTGGCTTGTATTCCAATGCCCGCCACTCGATCCCAGGTTCTCATTTCCTGCCACCTATGTATATATTCTCCTGCCGTGTGCGCCGTTATGGGTCGAGAGATGCCTATTGTGCCCGGGCGATGGTAGCCTTGATACACTTGTTCCACACCTCTTTCTCTTGCTCTAATGTGCGGGGTATGGATTGGCCTATAGAAAGACCGGCAATCTCTTGTTCCCTTTTGCATCTCCTTGCTCTTCATTTTGAAACTCCGTGTTTTTGTTCCCTTTTCGTGTTTTTATGTTGTTGAATGCAAAATGGCCATTGATGTCCAATTGGCTTGTCCAGGTAAAAAAGTTGGCGACAGGCGACAGCTGTCGCTTAGTACACCTTCTTCTTCTCGTCGATGCTGAACTGACCGGGGCCGCTGTTGACGAGCAGCAGAAGGCCGCCGACAATGGAGAGGATCTGGAAGAAGTCGTACTTGGCAAAGTCCTTGTGGGGGTGGTGCTCGTGGAGCTGTGGGGGCAGTACGTGTCAGCAAAGAGCAACATGCCATATGATATGTAGATGACTGCCAAAGGGAGAAGAAAGAACCTACAGTCCAGAAGTTGTTGACGAGGAGGTTGAAAACGCTCAGGATGAGGACGAGAAGGGTGGCGCTGAACTTGGCCTTGAAGCCAACAACAACCATGATGCAGGCGCCGGCGCCGAGCACGGAGACGGCAACGCGCCAGATGGACCACTGGCCGCTGAGGATGAAGCCGACAAAGAGGAAGATAAGCAGGACGCGGCCGGCGAGCTGGAAGTACATCTTGCGGTCCTTCTCGTCAATCTGGGGCAGGCCGGCAAAGGCCTTGGTCTTGCGGACCCACGAGTCGGACAGGACCATAAGAAGGCCGCCAATGACGGAAAGGTTGCGGAGGAAGAAGTTCAGGTCGAAGATGAGGCCGTAGCCGAGGGCCTGGGTGACGACGACACCCATAAGGCCGGCGACAGCGTAGTCTGAGTGCTTGCGGGCAATGACCATGACGGAGCAGACGGACATGGCGGTGATGTTGGCGATGAGGAAGAGGTGCGTGATGCCGCTGGGGACTATTTCAGGTGGTGAATGCAGTCAGTATCTCTGTCAACCGTGCTGTCCTGAGCAGCGCAAGAATTGGGTCTCGGCCTGTGTCTGGCCTGAGTCTGGGATGGCAATACGTACTGCTCCTGTAATCCCTGAGGTAGGTGAGCTGGTCAGACCACTGCGTCATGATGCGCAGCGTATCCTCGAGGAAGGTGACGACGATGAGGAAACGTCCAATTGCCGGGAGGTAGCTAAGAGCGACATCGTGTCAGCTTGCTGCGGTCGGCAAGGAAGGGCATGCATGCACGTGTATGCGTGGGCTCCCGCCGGCCAGGCTGGGGTGGCAGCAGGAGGGTCGCGAGACGGAGCTTGACTCACGGCTTGACGGGCTCGCTGACGCTGTCGAGGAAATCCTCAACCTTGTCCGTGTACGGGCGAAGCTGTTCGAGGAAGTTGGGCGACTCCTCCTGCTCAGGACCAGGCCCGTAAGGGCTGGACGAGCTGGGGATGCCGTAGCCGGCCGGACCGCGATGGCTCATGATGTGTTCGGGAAGTGGGCGAGTGCCTCGCAACGCGTTGCCGTCTGTCTGTCGTGGCTCGTCGGTCGTTTCGTTTCTTGTGCCCCCGTTCCTGAATCTGGGTCGGGTCCGATTCGTGACAGGATGCGTTGGAGCCTGCTTTTTTCCGGTTCGTAGGACAAAGAGGAGAGAGAGCTGTCGGCGACACCGGTTGTCACTCGGCCGGGAAAGAAAAATGTAGGAGTAACAATGGACAGAGTGAAAAAAAAGGTAGAAGCTGTCGCAGCGACCGTCGGATAGGTTTTGGCGTCTTGGAGCGAGCGACGAGATGCAAGGAGAGGGGGAGAGGAGAGAGAGAGCGAGCGAGAGGGGAGCACGCGCAAGGGTTTAGGTAGTGGTGGGTTTGAGGCGATGGGGGCGGACAATGACGGGCTAATAGTAGCGCGTGTGTACTCCGTAGGTCGTATGCCGGTTTATTGCGGTGCTTGTCGTCTCTTCTACCAATATATTCGTCCTTGATCGTCTCTTTTTCTTTTTCTTTTTTTTCCCCGAGCGTTGTGCCGTCGTCAGACGAAGAGACGAAGAATTGGAAAAAGGTCAATAGTATCTACTGCTGGTATCGGTACTATAAGGACTGGACAAACAAAACGTCGCCTCTAGACGAGGCCGAGAGCTCAATAGAAGGCGTTAACTGACAACTGTGTCCTTTCCAAATCCCGTGATGACGCAGGGTCGACGTATCCACTTTTCTCAGTCTTGGTTTGGCAGGAACGACCTGAGGATCGCTCACGGCGGAGTTGGCAGGAGCGTCCATCCATACGAGCCGAGTACGAAGTATTACAAAGGCAAAAAGGACAAGTATCTCACTACGACAAGTGTGAGTGCCAATATGCCAATGTGCCAATGTGGACAAGATAAGACATTTCATTTCACCGCAGCATCATGAGTGTGTGAAGTATAACTCCTTACATATATTCAATTCCCGCTTCGCTTTGAGTACCTGCACCCGTACTGTAGCAGCATATACTCGTACTCGGAATCCACGTGCATTCGCAAAACTCAAAAACGTACTCCGTAGAATGCCACCAGTAAATCCTCCGTACTACTTACAAGTTATTACAGCAAAGCCACCCGGCATTGACAGCGACAAGGACAGAGGATCGCCATCAGCCCCGCGTGTCGGCTTACGAGTACCGACCAATACTAAGTACCCGCCGCAACGTAATATAAGAGTACGTGTACTGCAATGTAGTGCCCCTAGGTCCATAAGGTGTCATTTAGCGAGCCCTCAGCTAGGTACTATTCTCGTAGCTGAGCTCCACCATAGCCACCCCCCATACTCTCTGTACGGAGTATGGGTACTACTAGTAATACTCGTAGATTGTAAGTACGACTACTGAGGTCGTTCTCAGTATGGCAGCATCTCGTTTGTAGCCTTTAGTCCTTGGGGCTTTGGGTTGTTGTACGTGTACGCCGTACAATGGAGAAGCGAGGACACGTTGCGTGGCATATTTGATTCGACGGTTCCACTGCTGAGAGTCATATACAGAAGAGTGGTCAATACTTGTATACAACCTGTACGGAGTAGTATTATTCCCTTGATGGGACGCAACACATGGAACCGGCCAAATGCAGGACCCTGGATCTGTCTGATCCTTCTTACTATTTACTACTCCACCAGTCGCTCAATAACAGTCAGCCCACCATTATCATCGTACTCTACCCTCCTCTCGTTGACAGCCCTGGCCAGTTCCGGCCGTAGAACGA
Organism: Geosmithia putterillii; assembly: GCA_900188575.1. Classification (NCBI taxonomy): domain Eukaryota; kingdom Fungi; phylum Ascomycota; class Sordariomycetes; order Hypocreales; family Bionectriaceae; genus Geosmithia; species Geosmithia putterillii. The sequence goes on along the minus strand of FYEU01000313.1, from coordinate 2,038,867 downwards.
CGCGCTCCCCCGTCTCAGGATCCCACTCCCACCCTTCACGCATCCACATCCATCGGAGGCATGCCCGCAGCTCCTTGTCATCTGGCCGCACCCGCATCCACTCGGGCTGGAATTTGGGCTCGCTTTCGCCGCCATTCCAGTCCCTCGCACGCCCCAGCAACTCGTCGCGGCAGAATATCCGCCAGCTGTCCAGCGCGTACTTGCCCTGCGTCATGTGCCCAATCTCCCATGCATCTGCAGCACCAGTATCACCGCCATCATCATCATCTCCCTCCCCCTCCCTCCCCCCCTCTTCCTCGTCATCATCATCGTTTGCATCACCCGGTGTTAGCATCCCGAACCCTGGAGCTGAGCTAAATCGCCTGTCGTAGTTCCTAACGCGATATACTTTACCCGGTCGCGGGGGATTGTCGATAAAGGTCCTCGCGTAGTTCTGCAGGAACCCCAGGCGGTTCACGCCCAACCCCAGATGGCGGATCGTGTCCAGTATCGTCAGCCCATTTGCCGGGTCAGCCACGTGTTCAGGCGTGGGGAAGCGTTGCTTGATGTCGTAGAAGACGGGAAGGGCGGCCGTGCCCTTTGTGCGTATGAGGAAGGTGATGGCAACAAGCAGCCAGAACGGTTCATGAGCCATCTTCTCCTGCACGAGGCCAAATGATGGCGCATCGAGCGGCGGGAAGGGAACGCACGAGACGGCTCCTGGCGTACGTCGCTTCGGGAGGGACTTGGGTTGTTGTTGGGGCGGTGATGGTGCAAAGTAATGCGAGAGGACTGAGCCCTTGCTGGTAGCTCTAGTGAAGGCTTTGGATGGCGAGGCGTCCTCGACATCACTTAATTGGTCGAAATCCTCCGTCGCTGCGGCCAGCTTGGTCTTCACCGTACACTGTGGATGTTGAGGGACCTCGTCATCTCGCAAGACTGGTCTTGATAGCTGCCGCTGTGCAAAGAGTCCTTTTATGAATGGGCCTCTCTCGGGAGACCTCTGTCCGTCATCGTCTGAACCCCAGTAATGCGATTTGATATGCCGTGTCTTTTTTTTCGACGGGGTACGCTGTGGTTGACTTGTCGTACATGAAGTACGGGTAGCAGTGGCATCGTCTCTTGAAAGCGACGAGCGCATCGCCGTGTGCTGCTGTTCTTGCTCCTGCCCAGCCAATGCAAATGCAAGCAGACGATCTGTCTTATACCAGGCGCCATCATGCCCAGGAGGCACAAGGCAATTATACAGGTACCATACAAATTCCGAGATGTCCCCCGCATCGAGGCTGCCCGGGTCGACCCCCCCCGGTAGTTGTTGCTGCCGAAGTGACCTAGCGCAGTCAATGACGGCATGCCAGCTCTCGGCTCCGGCCATTAGACTTTCGCCGACGAGCCATTCAACGTCGTCGCGGAGGGCGGGGGTCCTCGCCCCGTGACAAAAAGTCTGCGCTAGGAACTCTTGTTCGTCCTCGTAGCCGACTTGAAAGGGCTGTAGCGCTTCGCGACCGAGCCGGAGCAGGGTTTCGTACTGGGCGGCGTCATTGCTATCCTTATTGTTATCGGGCTGCCTGTCGTTCGAGGGCCTCATGGTTTTGTTCGGTAACGCTGTTGGGTTAAGGCCATGCTTGTTGGTGTTGATGCGTGAACGAGATTGAACCCGCACATGCGCATCGTATCTTGAGTTGGTCCCCTGGTGTTGGTCAAGGTGAAGAAAAAGTGAGATGGTGGTGGTGGGCTGGACTTTTAGGTAAGGTGGGTTGGTGGTTCAGTCCTCCACGGATGCCTGGGGCATGTTTCCACTAAGGGAAGGCGATCTACCATCTTCATCTCCATCCATGACAAGTCTACGGAGTACAAAACACTTTGATATCGCGACATGGGGGAAAGACGTAATGCGTACTACCACTACGCTGTAGAGTCGCGTTGTTTTGGGTGTCAAGCGTGCACCCGGTATGGCGGAGAGACAGTGACGCCATGGGACGATGATATGTAGTACTCGGTACGGAGTAGTAGTAGTACTAGGATTACTAGTATGCACCTACGTCGTACGTCGTACAGCAATAATATGTAATACTTGTCAGAAGTGATGCATCAACCAACAACTACGAGTATTAACAGTTGCCAGTTGGTCAAGGGCCCGTTGGTAATTGCTTGACCGGCCAACCGGCCAACGCTGCTGGCAGTTGCTGCCGACGAATATTTGGAGGTCGCGTGACGTGTTTGCCTGCATCCCAAACATGCATTGTTGTCGCGTTTGTTGAGAAGGGAACAAAGAGCGTCCAGAAATGGGCAACAACTGGAAAGAGAGAGAGGGGGTTGCAATGGGGTCTGGATCACGATTATGTGCAGGACTCCAATATGGAGTACGGAGTAGTCTAGTGCAAAGCGCCAATACTCGTTACTAACTCGTAGATACTGATATCTCCGTGGGAGTATTACTCGTAGTCCGGAGTTGCACGCTAAAGGTATCAATATCGCTGTAGGCGTTTGGCGTGATAGGCATAGGCAGCGGATGGAGCGTATTACTTGGCTCCTGCATCAGTGAGTAAGTGCGTGAGTGCGTGACCACCTCTCAGTGGATGGTGGACGCTGTACGAAGACCATTCAGTGACCATTCAACGGCCACTCAGCGGGCTTCAAGTGGCATTCACCGTGGTACACTTTGGTACTAGTACCGCTCCGGCAGGAATAAATAGCGGGGAGGGGCGACCAGATGTGGATCACGTGTGTGCGCCTCAGGTTTCCGGCACCCGGCCGTCCCCTCCCTCTCCCCGATTGCCAAAGTCGCTTTTTGCTGCGGTGCCGACCGAACACCACTCGTAACCCGTGCATCCCCGTCAAGACTCGCCGCAGTCGCTCTCTCTTGCCTTTGCCATCCATCCACCACCGCCCATCGCCATCAAACCCGCTCGATCAAGAGCCCCCTGAACGACCGACCGACCGAACGAGATTCGATCAATTCGCACCCCAAACACTTTAGCCAAGCTATGAGTAGTCGCAGCGGGAAACTTGCCCCAGAAGTCAATCGGTGAGTAACGGAACGGGCGAGGGCCCTGTTTTTCTTTGCCCGCCGGGAGAGAGTGCACGCATCCAGCCATCGGCAACGCCCCCCAAGGCCTGCCTGCCTGCATGATGCGTTGTAGTTCCTTTCTTTTGAGAAATAATGAGACAGAAATGCTAACTGGGGTGTTTTTTTTTTTTCCAGAGCTCTGTTCGTGAAGAACTTGAGGTAATGCCTTGCCCAACCACTAGATGCGACGACCGTCCCAACGATTCACGATCCACGCACGAGAAGTTAGTACTGACAAAATATTTTCAACCGCAGCTACAACGTCACTCCAGAGGAGCTGTTCGACCTGTTCGGGAAATTTGGCCCTATTCGGTATGTTGCTAGACCTCAAGTCATTGAGACTGATTTCGGCCGTTGAGGACGATAGACGTGATCGCTAACGGTGTGTCACACAAATACAGCCAAGTCCGACAGGGCATTGCCAACAATACCAAGGGTACAGCCTTTGTCGTCTACGAGGATGTTGCAGATGCCAAGCAAGCTTGCGACAAACTAAACGGGTTCAACTTTCAGAACCGTTATCTCGTTGGTATGTTTTTCATTTTCCCCTCTCCCCTCCCCTCCGCTCTCTTATCTGTTTCCCACTTTGGGACCAATCTCTTGGACAAGATCTGGCCCCTAACACACACGCCACAGTTCTATACCACCAGCCCGAAAAGATGGCCAAGTCAAAAGAGGACCTCGAAGCCCGCAGGCAATCTTTAGCGAAGCTGAAGCAGCAGCACGGTATCGATTGACAATCCGACCGGCCCACAGACAGCTCGCACGGGAAGAAGACCACCATCACCACTTCTTCTTCCCCGTCTGCGGGCCGGTTTTCCACCTCACCCACCAAGTCCTCGACGACGTCGCATCCCAAGTCGATACCACGCAGCAAGGACTGGTCGCCCAGCCGCATCGGGCCCTCCGACGCGTGGAAGCACCACGGTGCCTCCTCCGCATCGAGGTCTCCGCCGACTGAAGCCAAGACGATCCTACGCAAGGACAAGTCGCCGCCGACCAGCAGCCGCCGCGAGAAGACGGGCACGACCCCTGGCTCCTCCCCGACTCGAGCCGTACGTTTCGTCGAGAAAATGCGACCCCGGATGCAAACCGTCGCATGATGACTGCTACTGCGACACCACCTGCACTTTATGCCACGTCAGATATTCCAATTGCAGAACCCTCTGCAAATGATGGCAAGGGCCAGACGGACTTCTCTCTGTATACTAGTACTCTAATACTGTACAACAGACGTCCGGCTGGCCTAGGTATATTTTTTCCACCTCCAGAACCACCGTTCACTGCTACTATTGTTTTCCGGTTCTGGACGGTTTGTTGTTTTATTGATAATTTGAAATGACCAAGGTTTCCTTCTTTTTTACCTTCGTTCTTTTGTGTGTTCTTGTTCTCTTCACACACCGGTGGATCTCAATCGGTGGAACATGGGATGACATCAGGGGAGGAGGGGGAGCAGATTGTGTACAATGTCTTGTTGATTTAATCCGTCCTGGGCCCCCGGTGCCGGACAGTCTACTTTTGCCATCGAGGCCAATTCCACTCTCCCAAACCGCCGCTCTTTTCGTGGCTCCAACTTACGAGTTTCCGCATCTATCCTTGCTGTAATTCACGCTGTCGGCGCTTGTGTAACCACCCTGTCATCGAGGTCTTTGCCTCGGTATGACGAGCAACACAGCCCCGGAGAGCAACACGATATAGCCGTACATCGTAATACTACTGCCAACGAGGTGCGATGCTGTATGCCGGTGAGAATGACTCCAAGTTAGACCCGGCCGTATGGGGTGCTTTGCCCTGCCACGCCTCACTGCCATGAGTGATGATGCCCCCATTGTGTACGTGCGTGCCCGATAACCAACCTCCCCCCTCCCTCGTCCGCGCATACATCGTATGTACGACGGCGGGCTCCGGGATTCACGTGACGGGATCTCGTACGACGAGGTCCAGCACAAGCGCCGTTGGCGTTGGCGTACCGTTGCAGCAGCAGCTTTTACACTGCCATGTTCGATACATGCTTGACCCCAGGAGCCTCGATGAGCGACAGATGCGTTGTCACAAAATAACCTGACGCACGGGCAAATATCAAGGCTTGTGTGTGCACTGCGAGAGTCTGTCAGCCTGGCCTCGCAATGTGGCCTCCAGTATGGGCCGCCCTCTCCCGTTTCTGCCAATTGACGCGGTCTCCCTAATGGGCCTCAAGGCCATGGCCTCCTTGGGCCGCGATAACGGGCCTCCCTCACCTCGCCGGGCCTCGTCAACGGGCCCCCCCTCATGTACCCAGCTCCGCCTTATTCATTGGGGAGGCGCAGCACGCAAAGGAAAAAGAACCCATAGACGCGGTTTTGCGTTTGGGAAACGGAACGAAACCTTCTGGTCTTGTTCTTTCTTCTTCTGGCTATGGTAACGATGATGATGATGATGATGATGATGCATACAGGTAGTAGTAGTGGTCTGCCGGGCCACTGGATATGTGACCTGCGCTGCGGGGCCCCCCTACCCCCAAACGAGGCGCTGTGAGTGCGTCTGCCTCGCCCAAGCTCGCGGGTCATGGTTCGGTCCATGCTATGCAAAAGAGTTTCACCAAAGCGACAGGAAACTCGGCGGCGGGCTAGAATCTCATCTCTCATGCTAATATCGCGTTGGGTGACCGACCCAACACGGGCCCAACATGACGGTCCCAATTCATTTCACCTTACCACCACCTTTCCAGGGGGTAGGGAGGGGGGGAGACCGCTTCGCTGGACCTGTCTGCCTCACTGGATCGATTGGCATCGTTGCGAACGACCAACCGGTACAAGAATGGACGTTGGTCCTGTCGATTCTCACTCTTCCGTTCACGTTGGACATCGTCACAAACTGACCATTTGATAATAGTTTCAAGGCAAAGCGAAAACAAAAAAAGAAAGACTTGAATCCTTCTGCTCCTTCTGCTCCTTCACCTTGCCCTTGCCTAGGCCATCTTCCACCCCATGTCCACTGCCCCTGTCACCAAGTTTGGTAGGCTGTCTCTGGATAACATGCCACCAACAACTCGGTCAAGAAGCCATCAAGAATCTTCTGGTGTGTCTGCTGGTGTGTCTGCTGGCGCGTCCGGCGCATCTGGCGCCGCTGGAACAGGAGCAGGAGCATCCCGTCCTCCTCATCCTCCCCCCCGCCAACCCGGAATCATCACCAGTCACCCCTCTTCTTCAGCTTCCCATTCTTCTTCCCCTCCGCCGTCGTCGGATCTGGACTCTTCCGAAGATGACGGCGAGGGGGAGCATGCAGAAGAAGACGACGATGCCGACTCGCTGGCCGAGTCCCCCTCCCGCCTGCTCTACCGCCTTGACAGCCTGCCCGAGACCAAGAGGACTGCCGTGCGCGACGTGTTTAGCGACCCGCCAAAGGTGGCCCTTCAACACTGCCGTCGCATCGACGACGACACGTACGCCTTTCAGATGACGGAGCTGGTCCCGCGGTCTGTCCGGATTCACCGTCGTGATGGCGTTTCTGGCCTGAGCTGCTCGTGTGTCAGTGTCCCCGTCCCCACCGCAGACTCCTCCTTCTCCTCCTCCTTCTCTTCGGAAGAAGACGAAGAAGAAGAAGAAGAAGAAGAAGAAGCTGGAGGCAGCCGAAGCAGCAGCGCCAGCTTCTGCCCCCACCTCGTCTGGCTGCTCGACCAGGTCCTGGCTCAGACGCTCTACGACCATAATTGTGACGACCCCGTCGTCATGAAGTCGGCCGGCTACGCGCGCGAGCTGGGCGACCCCTTTGACAGAATTCGCCGTCACAGCCTCGACGTTCTAGCGGCGGGCCTGCACTGCCCGCTCATTGTCGATCCGCGCCGCAACGACGATATCGACACCACACGTGCCCTTGAGGCCCGCGAGCTGCTCTCGTCCGTGTACGACGTCGAGCCGGACCAGTTCCGCCCAGACATATTTGGCCGCCACGGCCGCGGCCTCGTCATACCGGGCATGGAAAAGGACGATGACGATGACGATGTAGAAGGTGACTCCCAGGAACGACAAGGTGAGCACGAGCACGACATGGATCTCCACGTCGCCCGCATGCTCCTCGACAACGGTCATCTGTTCAATTACTTCCTCTCACGCTCTCGGCCATCCGATCCCATCAACGACGTGTTCCGCAAGCTCTCCCAGCGGGTCGATCTCGTCATGCACAGGCTCGACCAAGATGGGTTCCCCCACAGCAACAGCAACAACAACAACAGCCGTAGTCCTGCCGGGAGCGGTGAGGGTGCTACAAATCCCATTGTCGCCTGGGCAGCCCACCACGTCGAAGGCTGCGTTCGTATAATCCGCTCGGCCGTCTTCTCCCGCCGCCGCCCCCTCACCAGCCCACAGGCTCTCTCGGCCGCCTCGGCCCTTGTGCACATTCTCGAGGCTGTGGCTACGCGCAACCGTGACGTCCCCGCCAGGCGCCCGAGAGCCTCGTACGGGGGCGTGCGGACCATGGCGGCCCCGCGTGCCGAGCGTAACTTGTACCTTCGCATGATTGGCGACCGGGACGATGACTTTATCCTCGGAATATTGGCACTCATCCCCCAGGCTGCCTGCCAGTTCGTGCACGACCTCGAGCGCCTGCTTGACAATTACATCACCGTCCAGGGGGCGCCCGCCACGTACGTGTCCAGGTTCCGCGCCCTGCTGGCCAGATTGAGGACCTCTAGGACGGGGGCGGGGCTCAAGAGGCGAGGCGGCCACAGAGAGCCGGGAAGCAGAGAGCGAGGTTCCAAGAGGATGAAGTGACGATAAGAAGACGCTAGAAGGCAGGCAGGCAAGTTAGGAGTGGGCGATCACATGTAATATACATAAAGCCAACCGTTTGTTTTTGTCAATTTAGCCGCTATATATAGAAAGGATTCCGTCTACAAAGGCTCAAATACAAAGGCTCAAATACCAACTTTGCGAGAATCTACGGTGGTCCTGCTGAATAATAAGCCCGTTAGAACTTGCTGTCATATGTAGTAGCCCGGAACTTCAATCTACGCCGACACGCTCTCCTCAAACGCCTTGAGCTCCTCATGCACCTCTCGCATCGTTGGCCTCCCATAGTAATTCTCGTTCCAGTCGCCGCACTTCATGCCCTCTGCCCGCTGACGTAGCCACTCCTCGGCCGTCTCGAGCTCCCTAGCCCACCACTGGGCAGCGCTGTCGTGGACCATCTTGGCCGTCGACAGACCCGTGCCCTCGAGCTCTCGCAAAACAAGCTTGTCTCTCTCCCTGACGATAAGGTTTCCCAGACCTGGCTTCCTTCCCCGTGTGCAACGGTCGATTAGGTCCCTGATTGGGCCGGGGGTCCTCGTGTATGTTGGGAATTCGGCGATTGGCTCCCAGCGGTAGGACAGCCACATGGCTGGTCTCTGGGGTGCGCTCTCCGACTCGAATATGCACCAGAGCAACCGGCCCAGCATGTATACCTCGCAGGCCTCCTGCTCGATAGGGGTGAGGCATGCCCAGGGGATATTGTACCCGCCCTGGTCGACCGGCCAGCGGTACTCCTCGCCCTCTCTCTTGCTCTCCCACCCGGGAAGCATGCCGGAGAGGATTCGCGCGTACTTTTGCTGGATCTCCGGTGCCACGTCCTGGTCCACTGCAACTATACGCACGTACTCGATGGCGTTGACCTCGGGGGCGGCAAACTCGCACCACACGCCCCGCTGTTCAAAGTCGACCATGACCACATCACCGGAGCCCGCAAGAACGACATTGTCGAGCCGGAGATCTGGGTAGTACATACCTGCCTTGTTCCGCAGGTGTACCAGCGCCGAGGCGAGCTGGGATGACCACTTGGCCTTGGTGGCTAGGGGGAGTAGGTGGTGCAGCTCGAGGAAGGGTATCAGGTCCCGGAGACTGCCCCCCGTGTGGAACTTTTCCGTAAAGCCCAGGACAGCTGTTTTGTTCCCGAAGCCGCACTTCTTAGTCACCAGATGGACGGGTCGGGAGATGATTCCGGGGTGAGGCGGGATCCGGAGAAGCTGTCGTAGCTCGTGGTACAGAAATTTGGACTCGCTTGTCAGAGCCTTGAAGACCAAGATATTGCCTTCGTTTTCCACAAGGCAGACGCTGTCGTGCAGTTGTGACACGTATGTGAGCTCGTTGACGTCTATAGCGGGGGGGAACTCAGGTATGTCCGACGCCCAGGATTTGTCGAGCATCGACAACGTGAGAAGCTGGTGTTCCAGGTGGTGTGCGGGGGCGACAACAATTTCCGCCTCACAAATCTTGATGGGCATGTTTTGCAGCACGATTCTGCTCCCAAACGGGACGTTTTCATAGATCCGGCGAGGGTCGCCCATCTTGGACGCCCAGTGATGTAGTATCCTTAGGACGTGCCGGGTGAGTGCGACGTGGGCTATGCGATCCTTGCTTCTCGTATGGAATGTTATATCCACGTTGAGCATCTCACGAAGATGGAGGGGCAGCCTGGAGGGCTCTGGGATGAAGACATCCATTCTTAGAGGGGGCATCGGCCCGGTGAATAGGGGGGTGGCGTAGAACTGGCTGCCAAAGGCTGTGCAACCATCTATCTCCCAGAGACAGTTCTGTGGGACCTCGAGGCTGTCTATGCGGTTCTTGGGGTTCAGAAACGAGTCACCCCAGTCTCGTTCTTGGTCGACGTTAGCTGGGTGCGAGGCATCGCGGGTGCATAGATTGCAGAAGACCGCGGTTGGGTGGATCGCATCGTGAATGGCTTCCTCGCTCAGCTCCATGGTGACGCCGAGTGAACTGTGTCGTATTTCGATGTGATTAATTTCAAGGAGCTGCCGTTGCAGATGTCTGCTTGTGAAGGGGGTTGTTGTGTCGCAAGACGTTACCTGGCGCTGCCCTGCTTGCAGCAGTGTGGCCCTTTAATCGGCACCGACCCAGAGTGAGTCACTGTTGAAAAAAGGGACCAGCAAAAAGAATGATGCCTAAAGAGATCACATGGGGAGGCAATTATCTCAAGGCTGTCGTTTGATGACGAAGATGGCCAAAGACGAAGCCTGCAACTAAGTAAGAGTGAGAGTGTCGAGAAACGAGGGGTATAATATACGTTTATTGCAAAGGCACCGGTTGCATGGCTGCGACCTGCAGGTTACAGCGGCCCTGATAAATAATCATCTGATTGGATCATATATTTGCCTTGGCATATAGTCGTTGTGATTTGTAACGTACCAACTGCAAAGAAAGATCCGGGATGATTCTAGGGTATTGCGGGAGACAGAAACGACTTGTGTATACTCATAGTTACCGTATTCTAGATTCAATGAAGCCACCGGTGACCCTTGTTTTCCAGCCTATCTTGGAAGCTGATGAGCATATCTTCCTCTTCTCTAAGGAACATGGCATAGATTCTGCCGGGGCATGAAAGCACTCGTTCCGATCATGAGAAAAGGTAATTGGACGGCCAGAAGCCGTGCAAAAGATGGTGTATCTTCAATCACTCTGGAGAAATACTTCCTTTACCCCCAAAGGGAAAAGACGTGGATGAAATGGGGGACCCGGTTGAGTATAGAACTCGAGGCTCACAATACTTCGTGGGAGACATTGAGGAAGTGGCCGAGGGTGGCGGGGGGACGCGTCAGATGATGCATCGCAAAATGCCATTTTCAGGTGGCCGACTGCCTGAGTACTCAGACAGGGTGGGTTTGGAAACGGTCTCTTTTGCTGCGAGCTGTACTCGTATGCCAGCCAGCCTCGCTGATGCCATGAAGAATGTGGTTGAAAGGGTAGGGCATAATATCGTGGCTCAATTCCTGCGTCTTGGGCGCGCACGAGAAATCGACCTGTAAGAAAAATGAATGCCATAATAACAGACAAGAATATGACAAAGTGTCAATTGTCGTCTTACTTAGGGCGAAATGTAGGGAATCGCCGAATCCCATGTACATGTCATGTACTCGAGAACGTCTGAGAAGCCATGGCAAAAGACAGACATGCTGTGAAACAGGCAGGAGCACTAGAGATTCCAGGTTCCAGATGAAGAAACATACGATTCTAAAAGGGACTGTGAACAATCCCAGCGAAATGCTTGGTGAAATCAGATGCGGTAAGTACTCGTGGTTGTCCACGCTTTGTTGGTTGGGTCGCAGGGCTTTCCCGGTCGGACCAGTACGAGTATGTATGACTAGCGGTTCCGAGTCTGTACTGAATACTCGCCAAACCCAGTCGACAATATTTCGTCAATGGTAAGGCAAATCGTAATGCTCGCAGATTCCCAGGATGGTTATAGTGTTGGTGTCGCCAATGAAGTGAGTCTTGCAATAGCCCCGCGCCCGGATATGCGGCCTACAGGCGACAGCGACTGGCCAGTCCGCTGAAAGGACGTGCGTTGCCATACCCAACAAGAACAATTTCGGGTCGAGAAAACTAACATCGAACGGGGCCACGTGGATCTGGATGTGAGAATCCGTATGATGGGGTTTCATAAGGCCGGGTCAGAGGTATATAGGTAGATGGTTAGCTGAGGCCAGTAGGTTAGAGATGCGGCACTAACCTTTTGCATTTGGGATTTGATGCAGTGAAAGCTGAACGAGCTGTTTGCATATGATGTATGGAGACTCAGAAATGGTAGATCCTTTGACCGGACTCTGCGGGCCGCAGATGCGTCGTAAGTAGATGCACGGTGGTCTCTATCTGGCCCAAGTGGCTAGTCGACAGCGGGGAGCTGCCTCAACCCCACGACTGTACGTATCACCTTTCTGGCTCCATAGACCACCGTCATTGACTAGGTCAGAGGGAGTGAGTCGTTCCCGTACACAAGTGGCAATGGGAGTAGACAGGGATTTGTAGAGTATTGGTTTTGATCATATTGGGCTGGCATTGATTGCCTTTTGCTCTTGCCAATGGTGCAGCGAGACTGGGCCTTGGCTTGGGACACCCCAGTTTCCCGGCCGCAAAGTTGCAAGGGCTAGCAGAGCCAAGAGAGATAGCGTTGGGTTGGATAGTCCGCTCGGTCATGGTTGGAATATCGATGCCGATGAGTTTCCGTCCTCGTAGATGCTCGGGGTCAAGTACAGAGGACTAGGAGAAGAGTTGTGATGTTGTCATTTGTGGATGGTTGCTCCTGCCGCCTTGCTCCTGCCTCGCGACCCAACGGGTATTTGGATGCCGTTTTAGGCAGTTGCGGGTCCAGCTGCCAGTCAACTAATGCACTAACAAAAGACACCCTCCGGACGACGTTGAATACTACTGGGCCTGATAGTAGCTGTTAGTGACACTGAGACATGCCTGTGCTACTATACTTACCGTCGAAAAATCTACGTCACAAGGCAACTACGACGAGCTATCAAGACTTCAGGCAGACAGCCACGGCCCGCCCTGTGGAGCCGTGTGCGTGATCTGCATCTCTCTGCCACTATCCGCTCTGCAACAGCCAACATGGCCATGGTCGGTGATATTACGAACATGGCACCTTTGTCGGCTGGCTTTGCCTACAGACTCTTCCACAGTCTTCGTGGCATTGATTAGTATATCACCGCCTTCGAAAATCCCAATTTCCACGAAGCCATATCCAACAAACATCACCAGCGACCCAAGGCTATTGCTTCGCACGACGAAAGGAGCACCCCTGCTGGGCTTGTCGAGTTTGCGTGCTGATCCCTGCTTGCCTGCCGCGATCTTTCCCCATGATATAACTTCTCCAGGTAATAATACCGAGTGCACTTCTTGCCGAGGGTGAGTATTGGCTGCCCTGCTCACCGGTCTACGCAAGTTGGCCAACTCAGTCGTCGAGTCAATTTATTTCAAGAAACCAGCTGACGGATTCAACCAGGAGTGATGACTGCAGGTGTGGTGCTACAGCATATGGCGGCGGCACGCCCGGACAACCATGCACCGGCGTCACCCAGTCTCTCACACCTGGGCTCCCAACTTCCACTCACGGCCGGCCTCCAGGCTTTCCTAGGGCTGGCCTGTAAACCGTGCAGCCTTGATTACGCTGAGCCTTGATTATGCCGTGCGCACGCACGGGTTGTGCAGAGGTCCGCATTCACTGTTAGTGACTCCCTGCTAAGAGCCGTGTCAAGAGATGACGACATGGAGCATCCAATGCGAAAGGTCTCGAGGCGCAGCGAGTGAACTGCATCTATCCACGCAAGGCATACTTTGCTGCTTCTGCAAGGCTCCTGCGTGTTTGTCAGTCATACAACAGGGCGCGGACAAGACCGTCCATCAATGATGAGTCGCAGAGGAGACTCTGCAGCACTGAATCGGGCCAGACGTCGAAACGATGGGCACCGGTATGGCATCGGGTTGGGTGGGTCGTCACTGCAACGTTATGGGCACGGAAGAACTCTTGCACATTCTGGTGGCTAGCCTCGGGTGGTGGAGGGAGTTGTTCCTTGATATTGCGAGTTTTTACACCAACCATGAGATCAGGCTTGCTAGCAATCAAGCCCAACTCTCCTTACTCACTACACACGGAACTCGGCCGTCTGGCAAAAGCGTCTGGTCCCTTGTTTTTACCGTCAAGACTCTGCGGCGCAGATGATCCCTGCTCCGCCAATTGCTCGGTGTATCCCTGAGACCGGTCAAATAGAATTCAGCACGACAACATCATACCATGTACGGAACGTTCTTCACCGAGTTTCTCTAAAGCTTGGCCATCGCCCTCGTCGACTTTGATACTGGTGTCTTTCTAGCGCAACGGTCGGCAACCGCACCTGCATAAGATTGCCAGGTTTATAATACCGGCTTTTAATGTCGCAAGCGGAATTGAAAACCCAGACAACGACGCCATCCCGGACCGTCCCATGTTTTTTGCCAAGGGGTCACCTTGTTCCCGTCTGGCCTTCTTTGAGCCGTGAACCTGTGACTGAGGCGGCACCGTGTCACCTACTACCCTTGTCTCGCCGGACCCCGAACCAACAAGGCAATCCGGTCTCAAGCTGAACTCGTGGCTCACACCCTCTGCAGCTTCACAACTGCTGTGCTCGCCACATATGCCTCTTCATCTTTATTATTGCTCATGGTAGTTTCTTCCCCGAGTCACCTCTCTCACCAGGCTCGCATATTCTCCATCGGCTGTCCTGCGCGAAAATCAATACTAGTACACATCGGACAAGCCTTCTCCGTCTCCAAACGCAAATTCCAGGGCAATGAACTTGGTGCCACTGATTTAGCCACCCCTCATCCTTCCTGCGCTATACGTCCGCCAGACCGTTTTCCTTTTTCGTCTGTGGAGGGGATCCTGTACCCGCATTCCCGCCTCGACGATCCGCTGGCGGCTCCTCTTGTCTCGGTGTACCCGGCGCGGCCGCTGTTGGCCATACTCCCATCTTTGATTCACGCACCTCGGCTGCCGTTATAACTCGCTACCGCCGCAATGGTAAGTGCCACTTTGTTCCTTCGTCATGACCGGGACGGCATCGTGCATGTGAAGTATGTGACATATCACTGCCATGCGATCACTTGCCTTTGTCCCCTGCAAAACCATATCCCCCATGAGTGTTGCATTGCCGAGACTGTCCTTGCTGGCAATGTGCTCCCTCCTTTGCTCTATACCTGCCTTGTACGGGGCCCTCCCCCAACACATACATACATCACCACCTAGTAAGGCTTCTTCCTTGAGTGATTCACTCATTGTTCTATAGGAGTTTCACGAGTCTTTTGGAATCGCACGACCTGAAGGTCTACCGTGGGTCAATGACTCCGACGTATATATACCCCCGACGGATGTCGTCCCCGACCCTTATTCCACCCGCGTCGAGCCTGGCCCGGCTAGCTACCAAAACACCCGGTGGCATCCAGAATCAGACTACGACCTGTCTCTTGGTGTCAGCTCGGAATCACAGCTGTCAACCAATGTCTATAGCACGCAATCCCGAAAGCGCAGAAAGTTAGGTAACAAACACTCTGCTAGGCATCTTTCTACCGGCAACCCACCACCTCCAGACATGGGGCACCAGAGGGCCCGGAGTCCAGGAACAGAGAACGGATATGTAGGGAAGAGCCCAAGAAGCCACAGGGCGCTCATATCTTTCGTGGGGCAGCCCAGAGAGTCAGAACAGGCCTGGACTTTGAGTGGCATCAGATCATTCCTTTGCCCGTGCTGTAACATTGGATATGAACAAAATGCCGGTATGCATACTCCCTCTTTAGCTTCAGTATTGGACTACCCCCTCCATCTTCCCCATGTGAACCTAAGCGGGTATCGACAGGGATGTAGCAGAGAGACTGATAAGTTCAACCTAGGCTACCAACCTCTGCCAGAGATGCCATACGAGTCCCGTTTCTTTGAAGGACCTTATGCCGCCGAGAAAGTGCCAACGATACGTCCCGATTCCCCGCCAACCTCCAGAGACGACAAGACAAAGCTGCAAACAATTTCCCACGACCAGTCATCCTCGGATTTGACCATTAGCCCAGGGTTCAACACCAATGGAATTGTCGTCTCGGCGGGGTCAGCATCAATTATAGAACGCGCTACCGCAGCCTGCCAGAGAACCCAACACGGGCGTAGCTATACTCCCGAGAATGCGCCCAATCTCCAAATTGCACCCCACGAAACGCCAGCTTCCGGCAGAGGGCGAATACGGGAGAGCAAGCAGGAGCCGGGCAGTTTCCATTCCGATGGTCTCGTCATTTCGGGCATGTCGACTTTCCGCGTCAACGACGAGGGATCATTAACGGGACCCAAGCCCTTACAGTATTCCAATTTCATATTCAAGGGGGCTTTGGATCAGGAGAGCCATAGCCAGGTTGTACGGTATGCTCTGCAGCCGAACTTTGATATTATGCAAACCAACCAACGTGGGGGGAAGCGTGGGCCATTCAAGGACCCAGTCCTGCGCGAGCAGACGGCAAAGACCAGGAAGATGGGGTCCTGTGTCAGATGCAGGATGCAGCGTATACGAGTGAGTACGCGTATGGAGACTTCTGCTTCACACACAGCTGGCTAATCAAGATTCACCAAGTGCGAACACAACGAAGAGGACCCTTTTGGACCTTGCTTAACATGCAAGAAGGTAGCGAATACCCGGGCGGACCGCCTCCCGTGCCTTCGCTACAAGATAAGTGATGTGAGGCTGTACAAGCCTGGCCAGGTTCCTGGCTATGAGTGGACCAAGCGATGGAACAATTCGGGCCCTGATCCGGTCCAGAAATGGATGTCATCCGATATCAAGACGGTGCAGGTGTGGGACGGTTGTTCTGACCGAACGCTTAGGGTCCGTGTCCGCCAATTTGTGCCCGAAGAAGGGGATAAGTTGACGAGAACGTGGCACTTCAATGGCGAAATGAAGCGTGTATCGATTCCTCCATATGCCCTCATCGACTTTGAGGATACCAAGAAGGCCTACACGGCCCACATACACGACTCGATGAGCCAGGCATTTCCCAACATCCTAGGTGATCCGTCGAGCCTCCTCTTTAGGACATACCAGCAGACGCTGCAGTGCTGCAAGGATAAGTCGACACCCCCGGAGTCCTTGGAGCTTCTCCGCGACACGTTCAGGTTATGGATGTCGATCAGGCTCTCGACACGGTCGTGCTTCATTGTAGGCAACGAGAAGCTGGGCATGCCCAGCAATATTCTTGACGACACAAGCCCAACGCCGGGCAAGATCCCCCTGCCGCCGGTTCTAGGGGCGCAGCTTGATCTCATCCTCATCCACGACATCCAGACCAAGCTACGGCGCCAGGTGCTGGAGAGACTGGAGAAACTCGTCTCGAAGAGGAAGCTCAACACGTGGATGGTGTCGTACCTGGTCACCTTCGTGCTGCTGCACAACACTGCCATGATTACGGCACACGACGCAGGATACGCAAAGAAGCACGGGATGAATGTGAGTAGGATTTTCTCTCACACTATATGGTTGTATCCTGGAAAACACGAGATGTGGTGCTAACATGTCGCCAGAGGCGTTTTGCCCGTGAGGACAAGGTCCGGGAGTATTACCTTGGTAGGCTTCCTGCATACTATACTCCACCGACCTGCTCTACACAGTGGCTCCTTCGACTCTGCAACAAGCGGGGATACAGACCGGATGGATACTGTTGATGCGTAGTGTAACAAGCACAGTGCAGCATGCTAATATGAGAGAGCAGGGGCCAACATTTTGTTGGCGCACTTCCACTATTGCAACAAGGGCGTACACCCGTTCTCGGACAAGTGCAAGGACCAGGAGCTGCGAAGCCTAGCGGGGCTAGACGACAAGCAGATACAATTCATCCATGCGACGAGGAACCTCGTGAGACAACACCGTAAGTACCGTCTTGGCCATGCTTGCGAACAACTTGTCCGGAAAGTCGGGGCAGACTAATTCTGACATACGTACCAATGACGCAGGGCAAGAGTGGGAACAGATGCGCGACAAAGGCGGGTACGAGGATGATTACTATTTCGTCAGCCAGCTGTTCGAGGAGCAATGGCAGCCACGGTCTGTTGTGATTTGATTGGTGGTAAGGAGAAGGATGGAGGAGGAAAAGGAAGAAGAAAAAGGAATAAAGGGCAAGGAGAAGAATATACAAAAGCAAGGAGGGACGGTGGGTGGCGACGGCGCGTGGTTGTGGGGATGGCGGGCGCGTGCATGCATGGAGATACTACAAGTGAAGAGGGCGGAATGGCTCGTCGTAGAAGCAGAAAGAGGGAAGTGGGTACGGGTACGGGTACGGAGTATTAGGAGGAGCGGGTGCGCGGGAGGGTGTAAGACGGAGATGGGAGAGGGAGGAAGAGGGATGACTGGTGGCCGGAGGTTGGCTGTCAGGGTAGACTCTAGAGCGGACTGGGTGGGTCCTCGTTGTCGGCGTTGTCGTCGCTGCTTTCAATGTCGTTGCCGTCGAAGTCTTCAGGAACGAGAGAAATTGAAATCTGCAGTAGTATTCAGCCTGATCCTTTCTGTTTCGAATCGACCAGATCCTGTGTATTGATGTGCGTGCTGCGAGTCAAGACACGGCAACGTTGAATGTAGCATGTCCCACCAACAGACATTGTCGGTGTACTCGTAAGGCGTAGAAGAGACCGGGGAGACGAGCCGGGCTTCCAAGTCCCAACTATTTAGTACTAAGTTGAAGCAAAGTCGATCAATACATGGATGTATTGAGGCACAGCAAGGTGGGAGACGACGATTTTTTTTTTGGGG